>JAFBJR010000059.1:348822-437142 GCA_016785285.1 Brachirus orientalis
TATTGGTCAAACCTGTGTTTCTCCTACTATTTCATGCCAACAAATAGCTGCTGTGAAAAAGGTCTATTATACCTGGTTTACTCAAGACATGTGTGAGCATTACATACACATGTTGCACAAGTTCAACTCACGGACAGGTTGATCATATAGTAGAAGACTGACTTTTAGTCACGTCTTTTCAATCTGAACGCCAATGATCACAAAACTGACAGGAAAAACAACAAAGCTGGCGGCGGCCTAAGACTTATGCACAGTGCTGTCAATCTAATTCAAGTCTGTCTGTTCATCCAACACAAACGACCCTATTACAGCCCACAGATGTGTTTACAAAGTAGGCGCCCCTAGTGGTCACATAAATAAAAGCAATCTGGTATTAAGTACTCAAGTACTGACATTTAAATTATGATACTTGTACTCAGTCAGAAAAAAAAAGTTGTATAGGTGCATCTAGAGTATGGGTTGTACTAAGTGAAGGTGATTTGAGTTGAAGGGTGCAGATTTTAGTTGGGTTTCATTTATTATGGGCCAGCTTTGTAAATGAGGTGTATTTAATCAGGCCAGCAATGTGCACTTCACACAGTTCTATCTTCAGAGAAATAAAATGATGGCTCACGTCTTGATTGCAAGTAAATGAGAAGTGCATTACACTACAAATGATGTGTCTGATGTAACTTAATCATTACGAATCCAAATAAATGGATTCTAGATTTTGTAACAGAGACCAGTGCCAATATACAGTAAAGAACTATATTTTCAGAAACTTGTTTTCCTTTTATGACCGCGTGTGTGTGTGTGTGTTTCAGGCAGTGGATGAACATCTAAAGGAAACCCAGGCTCAGTACCAAACCCTAGAGAGGAAATACAGCAAAGCCAAGAGACTGATTAAAGAATACCAGCAGAAGTAAGAATGGAAAGGGGGAACAATAACAGGTTTGAGAGTTGTAAGTGATACCATGATGTTAAATTTTTTTGCCCGTGTGCGTGCAGGGAGATCGAGTACCTGAAGAAGGAGACAGCTCAGCGTCGGGCACAAGAAGAAAGTGAAGCAACACACAAAGAGGAGACTGACAACCTGCAGGAAAAGGTCAATAAATAGCATCTGTAGTTTTATCTCGTCTGTCCTGTTTCAGTGATCAGTTTGTATTTAGTCAGATAATTTCAACAGAGCAGCTTCAAATGTGTTGCAAATAGACAGAAATGTCTCTTCTGGTTATGAGTAACCTGTGGGCTTTTAATAATAGCTGATATTGTTGATTGTTTTCTTTTGAATCTACTTCGTCTGGGCTGCAGCTTTTTGAGTAGCACCTTAAAAAATGACACGAGGAATAATTACAGAGTGTATTCATTGAAATAGCCGCCCTGAACTGGGCTTTTCATCAAGGCTGCATCTTTGGTTGACCCCTTTTTTTCAGCTGTAATATCTTTATTAGTAAACAAAAAAGTGTGAAATAACTCAAAACATGTTTTATATTTTGGATTCTTCATAATAGCCACCCTTTGCTTTGATTACTGCTTTGCACACTCTTGACCTTCCAACAGTCTTGAAGGAGTTCCCTGACAGAGATGCTGAGCACTTGTTGGCCTTTTTGCCTTCACTCTGTGGTCCATCTCAGCCCAAACCATCTCGATTGGGTTTAGGTCAGGTGACTGTGGAGGCCAGGTCATCGGGCACAGCACTCCATCCCTCTCCTTCTTGGTCAAATAGCCCTCACACAGCCTGGAGGTGTGTTTGGGCTCATTGTCCTGTTGAAAAATAAATGATGGTCCAACTAAACGCAAACCGGATGGGATGGCGTGTCACTGCAGGTTGCTGTGGTAGCCATGCTGGTTCAGTGTGCCTTCAATTTTGAATAAATCCCCAACAGTGTCACCAGCAAAGTACCCCCCCCCCACCATCACACCACCTCCTCCATGTTTCACTGTGGGAACCATGCATGTACAGACCATCTATTCACCTTTTCTGCGTCACACGAAAACACGGCGGGTGAAACCAAAGATCTCAAATTTGGACTCATCACACCAAAGCACAGATTTTCACTGGTCTAATGTCCATTCCTTGTGTTTCTTGGCCCAAACAAATCTCTTCCGCTTATTGCTTTTCCTCAGTAGTGGTCTCTTAGCAGCTATTTGACCATAAAGGCCTGATTCTCACAGTCTCCTCTGAACAGTTGATGTAGAGATGTGTCTGCTGCTAGAACTCTGTGTGGCATTTATCTGGGTTCAAATCTGAGGTGCTGCTAACCTGTGATTTCTGAGGCTGGTGACTCGGATGAACTTATCCTCAGCAGCAGAGGTGACTCTTGGTCTTCCTTGCCTGGGCCGGTCCTCATGTGAGCCAGTTTTGTTGTAGCGCTTGATGGTTTTTGCGACTGCACTTGGGGACACATTCAAAGTTTTTGCAATTTTCCGGGCTGACTGACCTTCAGTTCTTAAAGTAATGAAGGACTGTCGTTTCTCTTTACTTAGCTGATTGGTTCTTGCCATAATATGAATTCTAACAGTTGTCAAATAGTGCTGTCAGCTGTGAACCAACCTGACTTCTGCACAACACAAATGATGGTCCCAACCCCATTAAGCAGGGCAAGGCACACGTGTGAAGTGAAAACCATTTCAGGTGACTACATCATGAAGCTCATTGAGAGAAGGTCAAGGGTTTGCAGTGCTGTCAACAAAGCAAAGGGTGGCTACTTTGAGGAATCTAAAATATAAAACATATTTAGAGTAATTTCACACTTTGTTGTTTACTATATAATTCCATATGTGTTCATTCCATATGTGAGAATCTATAATGTAAATAGTCATGAAAATAAATTAAAACCATTAAATGAGAAACTTTTGACAGGTAGTGTGTATATATGTGTGTATATATATCATTATCTGTTTATCAGAGCTGCTGCATATTCATTATGTTCAAGCTTTTAACAATAATGAACCCTTTTTTTGCTTTTGAAGGTGATTAAAATAAAAATGTTCTCAGTAATGACTGTCACAGCCTCTAACACGATGAAATATAATATATATAATATAATCCTAAATATAATGTACTCTTTCTGATACCATCCCATCTCAGATTACACACTCCCAATACACTAGGCTCCATGCCTGACAAATAAAAGTCCTTGATTGTGACACAGGTGCATTTAAAATGTACTAACTATTCTTTTTACAGATTTCGGACTTGGAGACCAAAGTGGACGCCCTGAAGACTCCCAAACCATCCTAGTTTGCTGCTACTTACTACCTCCTGTCTCCTGTCTGACTGGAAGAGGAGGATCTCTGCCTTCACCCTGACTGACTGGGGTTGTACTTTATTTCAATCAACCATTTACTGCACAGAAAATCCCAAATAACAATTGTAAAAAAGAGAGGACGAGGAGGGTAAAGAAGAGGAAAGAAGCCACCTCGCATCTAACATCTTCCAGCAACTGAGCTTCATCCATCGGTAATCAATCCCAGAATGCACTTCTGAAAAACCCAGAACTGTCCTTTTGTGTCTTCCTGGCAAATCGGCTTGGCAATCAACACATTTCCCATTCGGCAGCATTTTCTGTACGGACAGTCTTTTTTCACCTCACCACTGTTCAATCAGAGTCTCTTACCTGGATTCTATTATGGATTGAAACCTTTTTTTAAGCGCTTTTATTAAACAGGCTCGTCACAAAGTGCTTTATGTGACAGAGGCAATGGATGCGGCACAGAACAGAACAAACAGGAGAAAGCTCATTTGATTTACATGCGACTTTTGAAGCGGATGGTCGCTGCGTCATCTCTTTTCCAAGTCTTATATCTTATGTTTTGGGAAAGGACTGGATCCGTGTGAAGAGGATGAAGATGTTGACTGTCACATGTCTGAGTCTTTAACTCACAGGAAAAGCGGCCACCTCCAGTTTTCAGACTCGGCTAAAATGCTGAAGTGGAACCCTGGTAGTAACGACCTACAGAGATGAAAAACTAACTTTGAAAAGGAAATAGCCACCAACCCTAGTGAAAACTATGTAACCGTAAGAACGGCCGGCAAATTTATGATCGGTGATTTAAAAAAAATAACAACTGGGAAATAAAAGAACGCCCAACCCAGCCTTTGTTTTCTCTTTTCCAAGTCTTAACGCTTCTCAAGTGATGGAAGGAATCAGGCATGAAGGCGTGTTTGGAGTCTGAACTGGTGTTACACTGTTTGTATATATTCTATACATGTATTTCAAACATGTAAGTGAGTCTGATGGTGGCGTGTAAGTCGGAGCAGTGAATGAATGCCGGCGTCTTGATATGGACAGTGGGAGGTTCAGTTGTCCAGAGTCCGTCTGTTTCATCTCTTCTCTATCCACTTCAGGACCAGACAGGGTGTGAATAGTCTCATTTGTGCTTATAGAGCTTCTAATGGTGTATATTTGTCGTTTACTACAGTACCTGTGGGTTTACAAACAATCCAACATCCTGTTTTTCCCAGTGTAGTCATGAACTATACAGTGTTATTGAGTTTGTGCAGGGAAACATCACTTTTCTGTTTGCTCTTATCCGGGATCACAAAAAAAAAATGGAAAAACGCTTATAAATATACTAGAATTCTGTGGCTATTTTGTGTACAATGTCCACTTTGCACACACAGTGCATACTTTCCCGAAGTCAGACTTATAATTTTCCCTTATTTCTTGTTCTCAGAAACATTTACCAGGATCACCTGAGGTGATTTCGTAGCTGTACTGTCAAATTTTCAAACATTTCTTGGAGGCAGAAATTCTCTAGAAATGATTTCATAGGTTAAAGCGTGTTTGGAATGCGACAAATAAGAGGATTATTTTTTTTTTTAATTGAAAATGTATATTAGAGAGTTCAGATTATCATTTACTGGTCAGTATTCTCCGTTTCACATAAATGTTTGCCTAAAATGCTTTTATTTTTGAAAGAACTGATCCCTTACCCTCAAAAATCCAGCATTTTTGTGCCAGTTATCTAATGTAACCAACAGTATTGTCCCAAAAAAAAAAAGATCCATAGTCCCACTGACGGGCCACTTTTAAACTTTTTTTGCAAAATTTGAAATACAACTGAATACATGTACGTATTACCACTGTAGTCGTCATCATAATAATTGAATTATGTAAGAAATAAATAAGTAATGTTAAAATGTACTAAATACCTAATGTTATTTAATTGTTGTTATGTGAAATTTGAAGTTGATTTAATTTATTCAGATATGAGAAATAATATAGCTTTTCATCTGCTAATGAAATTCAAATTATTTTGACCCTTTGGTGTCTGAAAGATGTGAGCGATGCACATGTTTATGGAGGTTTCCGCGGTGATTTTGTTGCCTCAGTATTTGTGTCTTCTCTTTAGCCAGTGAAGACACAAAGTTTTGCCTCTAAGAAATGTTTGTCTGATTCTTTTGCGTGATCAGTGTCATTCAGAAAACCATGTGCATGTGAACGCAACTTGCATAAGTAGAAGAGTAGAAGTTGCCAGTGTCTGTATTATCGCTTGAGCCGATTAACGTAGAGGGTAAGAAACGTTTTAGTCCAAATGTAGGTTTGATGGGTTAGGGTTCGAGTTCTTTTCAGAAACCCCAACAAACACTGCATGTGCACCAGGTTTGTCCACACAAGGTTTTGTCTTAATTGATTATGTCATTTTTAAAAGGAGCTGTTAAAATGCTTTTTTTTTTTTTTTTTTTGTCACTTGGCCCAATGCGATTTATCCAGTCCATGTAAAGGAAATGGACAAATGGACTACTACGGATTAAATTGTGATTCTGTGGCAACAGAACAAATGTATGTTTATGGAATTACATATTTGATTACTATGGTTTGACTGATATCCTGCATGTTTTAGATGTTTCCCTGCTCCAACACACCTGATCCAAATGGTCAGCTCGTCAACCAGCTCTGCGGGAGCCTGATAACGACCCGTTCATCAGACTCAGCTGTGCTGGAGCGAGGAAACATCCGCCTGAGGCTGTTTCTCAGCCCAGGGTTGACAAACACTAGTGGATGTTCCAGACGCGAGGGTCATATACAGCAGTTGCATGTCCAGTAGGTGGTTAAACGGTGCTCAGTAAGACTGTGTTCAAGTAACTAACACAGAGCAATGAATGGGCCACTTGTGTGTTTTGCTGCTTATCTTCACTGTGATAATCATTCTGAGGTCATGGTGTTGAAACTCTTATGAAGACAATACAGCTTGCTGGCAAGCTCTCATACGCTGCTTTCCTATCCTCTTATTTCCTTTCCTTTTATCCTTTCCTTTTTTCCCTCTGCTCTCCTTTCTTTTCCTTTCCTTTTTCATTTCCTTTCCTTTTGTCCTTTCCTTTCTTTTCCTCTGCTCTCCTTTCTTTTCTTTACCTTTCCTTTTTCCTGTTCTCTCATTTCCTTTCCTTTCCTTTTATCCTTTCCCTTTTTTCCTCTGCTCTCCTTTCTTTTCTTTCCTGTTTCCTATCCTCTCATTTCCTTTCCTTTTGTCCTTTCCTTTCTTTTCCTCTGCTCTCCTTTCTTTTCTTACCTTTCCTTTTTCCTGTTCTCTCATTTCCTTTCCTTTCCTTTTATCCTTTCCCTTTTTTCCTCTGCTCTCCTTTCTTTTCTTTCCTGTTTTCTATCCTCTCATTTCCTTTCCTTTCCTTTTGTCCTTTCCTTTCTTTTCCTCTGCTCTCATTTCTTTTCTTTTCCTTTCCTTTTTCCTATCCTCTTATTTCCTTTCCCTTTTTTTCCTCTGCTCTCCTTTCTTTTCTTACCTTTCCTTTTTCCTGTTCTCTCATTTCATTTCCTTTCCTTTTGTCCTTTCCCTTTTTCCTCTGCTCTCCTTTCTTTTCTTTTCCTTTCCTGTTTCCTATCCCCTCATTTCCTTTCCTTTCCTTTTGTCCTTTCCTTTCTTTTCCTCTGCTCTCCTTTCTTTTCTTTTCCTTTCCTTTTTCATATCCTCTCATTTCCTTTCCTTTTGTCCTTTCCTTTCTTTTCCTCTGCTCTCCTTTCTTTTCCTTTCCTTTCCTTTTTCATATCCTCCCATTTCCTTTCCTTTTGCCCTTTCCTTTCTTGTCCTCTGCTCTCCTTTCCTTGCTGTGTTCATTGCTAAAACAGAATATACTCAGAGAGAATAGACTGTAATGCTGGACTCACACATAGGCAGCGAGGGTGTCGACAGTACAGAACTCTTCTCTGGCTCCATTGTGTCACTCAATCATTAGTAGTATTATGTTAACGTCATTATTTCTACACCAAGTAATAGCTTGGTAATAATGGAAAATGAGGGTGGGACATAATGGCACTATACCATTTGTTTGTGTCCAATACCAATATTGATACCAATATGAATAAAGTAATTTTAGACCTTTTAAACTACGGAGCTGTTAACAACACATAATTCTCCAACAGTGTAACCAAAAGAAAGAAACAGCCCATATTTTGAAACCAGAAGAACTAGAAATTATGGTCTGACTGTAATATTGCCTCTCTATCACATAATCATAATCACCATACTATTATCAGACTACTACCAGGTTGTTACTGTACTGCAAGTGTGTTTATTCCTCAGTATAACGTTTATGTCATATTAACACCAAGTATTTGTTCAGAACCTGCAGTATGTTTACAGTGCAGTGAAAAAATGGGATTTTAGAGAGAGAGAGAGAATTTTGTAATCAGCCATAAGGAACTCACTTGACTTGAGTTTTATTATTGTTTCTTGCTCAATTTCATCTCCGTGACAAACCAGCGTGAGCTGCATTTTTTTTTTGCTGTCTCGTGAACAAATCACATGGTCACTTTGGGTTGAAAGTCTAGTGATCACTTTGCCTTGTTAGGACACGTGGACCTTTTCTTGTAGTTAACCTGCTGCTTTTGCAAAGCCTTCAGGTGCGTGCGTGTGTGTTCTTGTACTTGCTGCAGAGTGAGGACCAAAATTCGTATAATTCCTACAAAGTGAGGACATTTTGGCTGGTCCTTACTTTGTTTCACCCCTTAAAATGGCTTTTTCAGGGTTAAGACCTGGTTTTAGGGTTAGGGTTAGAATGGGGTTTAGGTTAGGGTTAGGGTAAGGGTTAGGGTTAGGCATCTAGTTGTGATGGTTAAGGTTAGGTTAAGGGGCTAGGGAATGTATTATGTCTATGAGGGTCCTCACTCTGTGTGTGTGTGTGTGTGTGTGCGTGTGTGTTGTAGCCGACTGTCACAGTTATTCAATAATGTCTGTTCTTTGCTCATAATGGCATTTAAAAACCCCCCATATCAAAAGGGTAACCAGTGTTCCCAGTGATTAAAACACCATGTTTGAATAGAGACTGACAGACTGTAGCATTACAACAGCAAACTGTTGTTACAGACTGTAAACAGATCCATAAGTATATACTGTGTCTGTATCTAAGTCACTATTTTGTTGTTACCTCTGGTGTTCCCGCTGGTGCAGCAGGTGACAGGGTTTAGTGCCTTGCTTGAGGGTTGAGGATAATGATTGTTGATGTACAAATGTGTTCCACCACCAGCTCCCGACGAGAGGTTGACCATGATGGATTTTGTGCGTGTGGTTCGATGCCAGCCCTCGGAAATCCGATCAGCGGACGACGGCGATACGACGCCCATGTTTTTCGCCTGTTTTCTTTTTCCTCCAAATGATGAATAAGAAATGAAACCCAAAAACTGCTCAACTCAAATAAAGATTGCTTGAACAACAATTAATGTCCATTTAATGTCCATGAACTAGATATAACTATAACATTATATACGTGAAACAAATACTTATTTTCCAATACAACATATAGTAACATAAATAAACTTGCCTAAATAATTAATAATTGTCCAGTTGATTAAGTAATAATAAACCAGTTATTAAAAAAATGTAAAATCTAACCATTTTAAAATCTACCGTTATACTTGCATACAAGTAGGCCTTAACCAACCACTGGATTATTCATCGATTACTAAATTAATCAATAATTAGACTGATTTTTTTTTTTTTTTAATTATTAAAGCACGTTTTCTGATTTTTCAGCTTCTTAAATGTGAATATTTTCTGGTTTCTTTGCTCCATATAACAAAGAAATCATTAAAACTGAATCATTTGGGTTTGTGGACGAAACAAGACATTTAAGAACATCATCATCATCATTTCCAGGTTTGAAAAACAAACAAACAGATGAACTGATTAATTAAGAAAACAATCGACAGATTAACAGATTATGAAAAATATTTGTTAGTCGCAGCTTTACTTAGAAGTGTAGTTTCCCTTGACTTTGTTGACGTTTTGATGCTCAGGGTGGAAAACTGACTGGACGGCAGCATATTCTATTTAATTCACAGTAATAGTAGTCAGTAGGTAATTTTATTTAATTTTTTGTCAATATTGTGTTAAACTATTTTGTTTGTGTTGCATTATTTTGCTTCGGCCCTGGCCTCATTTATGAAGATTTTCCCCCCTTATTTGTGATACTAACCCATGGCTGTTTGAACTCAGAATTAGTTTGTTAAAGAAATGACAATAGATGGAGCAGCAGAACCAAACTCTGTGAGCAGGACAACGTGACGGGACGGTGTCGAAGGTGACTCAGGTCTGCAACTGTCCTGGTTCTGTTTTCCATTTGATGCCACCATGTTTGTCTGAATCAGTGCGTGTCTGTCAGTATCAATAAATAAACATACGCTGAACAAGGAAACTGTTAGTGTTAATATGTGTGTGTCTGCAAGTTCTGCAAAACTGCACTCTGGTCAAGTGATGTTTCATCTCAAACAAATCACATCTTGGTCACTTGGGGTTGAAAATCTAGTGATGACTTTGATATTGACACACAAGGTCCGTTTCTTGTTATTAGTTAATTAGTTAGTAATTAGTCGCTGGTTTTGACTTTTACAAAGCCTTCAGGTGTGTGTGCACCTGGTATTCCTTATGTTGTAGGGACCTACATGTGTTTACAAAGTCACATTATGGGGACTTGTCTTTCTTATGGGGACAAAAATATAAATAATTACATTTTAAGGTGAAGACATGTTTTGAAGTTAGGTTAAGGTTAGGGTCAGGGTTAGGGCTCTAGTAATTATGGTTTTTTTTTTTTTTATTTTCTTGTCTTTCTTACTGAGTATTTTGTTCAATGTACACATTTTATTTTGTCTTGCAAACGTTGTATCTTGGCCAATTATCGCCACCTGTGGTTCCTCCTTCACTCGCAGCACCACAGCGAGTGACTGTTTCCACCTGTTTCTCATTATCTCATCATCAGCTGACAGCATTTAGTCTCCACTCACCTTTTCACTCCTCATCACGTTGTTTTGTCAGTGACAGTCACATGTGTTCTCCAGTCTTCATGATCTTTGTTGTAAATATTTCTGTATGAATTTGCTGTTCAGTTTTGTGTTTGGGTTGTCTTTGCTCGGTGGGTCTGTACCGCACATGCTTTCCTTTATTTTGGATATTTGCCTGAACCCTCATGTGGGTTGTGTCCTGTGCTTTGGTTCACCTTTGCAACATGACATTATTATAGTTACACTTTAATGGTAACCTAAACATAAACCTTTTCTGCCTTATACATCAGTCCTTGGACACTAGAAGAGAAGATGATACTGGGTTTCAGAAGAGGAAGATAAACCTTTCATGAGACTGACACACCTCACCGTCTAAATCTGCTGCTCAGGTCTAAATCATGGCAAAAGCCTCCGCTCCAGTCCTTCTCCCGCTTTCTGACATTTTTGTTCCTTGATTTTATCTGAAATCTAAAGCCAGGTTTCAGCAACTAGCTGCAATAATGGGAGTGTGTCAAAATGACGGCTGTGGCCATACTTGTCCTTCTGAAAAACTGTAAATTCAATACAACATATACACATATTAGAGTCATGGTACATAATTACATCATATTTATTTCAACATATTTATTAGCTTTAGCAACTATCAAAACAAAAAGCAGCGTGTATCAATATCTATATAATTTCATTTTGAAATGTGCCATAGAAATATTCTATATATCTTAACTTCACTGTTTTTTTGATTTTTATTTTAATATCATCTAATCCTGTTTTATTTTGAAATACTCGCCCCTCTCTCTCATTTCCCATTTCTCAACTTCCGGTTTTTATCCCGCCCCCGTGATTGATAGACACGCCCAAATCGCGCACATGTTTTTCTTATTGTCAGCATTCCAGCATTTTCCACTGTCACTTCTCCTTTGTATGACCACTGCTTTTGTATTTTTTTTGAATTTTTTTGAACCTTAGTCCACTTATTTTTGTGTACAAAAATGACTTTCTGCCCAGTAAACACTGATTTTTGCCTGAACTCTCTTGTTGTATGTCATACATTTGACTCCACCTGCCTGCAGGCTGCAGCTGGAAGTGAACTTCACTATTTCACTATGAGAACCACAGATCCATGATACCTTTTTAAACACAATGTTTATGGTTTGCAAGATAATGTTCTGATGTTTGTCATGTGCTCTTTGGTGTCCTGAAACAACAGAGAGGCCTGTCTTTCAGCTGAATGTTCTTGTGCGATTTCTTTACACCCAGATCCAGATTTTCCTGGAGAACTCTTTCTTGGTGATATCAAAAGACCCCATACTTTTCTGCTTCTTGATCAGTTTTAACATATTTTAAAATCTTTGGATGTCTCAAACAGTATCCATGTTCATGGGTCTCCCAAAAATCAATTCTGTGGAAACTTACCCTAAACACCCATTTAATCCGGTGTGCATATTTACAGACTAAACGTACAAGGGTATGTAGACTTTTTGGTGATTTTGTTTACACGCACATAAAAGTATATAATAGCAAAATGGCTTCATCTGACCAGTGCACTTGGAAAGGTTTTCTGAATTACCTGTGATATTTATGACCAGTGGTTCAACTGAAATTTAATAGAGATTTCTTAATTAGAAAGAGATTTCTACAGACATCAAGTTACTTGATTGTTTGAAATTATGAAATTTTAAACACTGGTGCAGCCAGAAAATCCATATATTTAGGCATTAACAGAATTTACTGTAAATTGTTGGTGAATTGGCATGAATTAAAATGAATTAATTTATTTAAGGTGAGGTAAACCATTTACTTTCCCTCTCATATATTCACAAGATGTAGATATTTTTTACTCATTTTTTTCCTCAGTTGAAACCCAGTCGACTATGACTCCTGTATGTTTAAGTAATAACACCGTCCTCCGGGCCATGTTATGACCAAAACGTGATATATTGTACATACCGAAATCATTCTAAATATCAAAAAAACTGTATGATTGCTAGGACACGGATTGAAATATAAGGCTACACAAGGCATCATCATTTTTTCATAGATCATTTTTATTCAGATTAAGTGCTGAAAATAAATACAAAAGATTTTTTTGGAACACACCTGGTAACATGACAAAGACCTGTTCCAGTGAGGTTTTGCTCCTCGGGAGAGAGAGAGAGAGAGAGAGGAAAAAAAAAGACCTCTCAAATTTACTTTGGCAGCTTCAACTGCAGTTTGAAAATGTCTGTGAAGAAATAAATGTCAAGACAAACCTCCCACTTTTAACAAAAAGAGTAAAGCTGTGGTGACCATTCAGACCTTTTGAGTTTCTTTGACCCATCTGAGAGCAAACTGCTCGTGTGTGGCATGAACAAATAAATATGAGGACACATTGGAAACGATGGCACACGCTGTTATGTATATGAATTGTAGGTAGATTTTTCTCAGGTGCACTGCTAGTAAAAAGGTTCTTAGCATTAAAACCAGATTAGCATCTAAGTGCTATGGCAACCACACAGATATGTTGCTATCTGAGTCTAAACTAACTGTATTAGTAGCACATTCATACACATGGTAAATAAAAAAAACAAACACGGACTGAGGTTAGAAATGAAACACGTACTCTAATACTCTACACTAAGAACCTGGATTAATTGTAAGGGCCAGTATGAATTGTGTAAAAGGCACTGGCATTTTAGCAGTATACGCTCCTTTACTAACAGTTGTATCTGAAAGAGACATTCAGTGCCTAAAAAGATTATGTTCTAACATCAACATTAACGGAAAAAAGATGAAGATGTAACTAAGGAGGTATTCAAAAAGACATGTTTGGCAAGAAGGGCAGCCAATGGAGAGACAGTAGGTAGTTCAGTGTGTGTTCAGCACTAACTATGGAACTAAACTACTCTGTGGAAGTGTTAGCTCATCTATGTGCACGAGTGTGAGTGTGTGTTCAGTCATCCATGTGAAGCTGCACGAGGACAGAGGAAAAGTCAGTATTTTATATTTGTACATTATGATACAAAGAGGACACTGCATATTTCTGTGAGAAATCTATGGTAACATTTATCCATGTGACTGGAGACGTTTGAGAAGGCAAGTGAGAATCGTGTGTGTGTTTGAGAGAGACAGAGAGAGAGAGACAGACAGACAGACAGACAGACAGACAGACACAGGTTGTTTAGTCATCAACTCCTATGTTGCGGAACAGGTATGACATGGACTCTCCATTGTGGATGCGGCGGATGGCCTCTGACAGGATCATGCTGATGTCCACTGTTTTGATTTTTGGGCACTGGAGCTTCTGCAGCTCGTGGGGAATCGTGTTGGTCACCACCACCTGGAGGAGAAAGAAAACAAACATGAGATGAGAGAGGAATGGAAAAATATTTGATGTGGGGCTGTCGTGGTCACGGCACAAATGAAACAAACTGGGATAGGGACGAGGCTTTACTGTAGTGGAGGGCAAACAACTAAATATTAACTCTACTGTGTCCTATTTCAAGGATGAGAACTTACAGATATAGTTTCCAGCATGTATCCATTACATATTTTTAATTTGCAAAAATAGAGGAATAAAATTTTAGCCTTTGAGATGAACTGAGCTGGTTTAAATGGCAATTTTGGTTTTAAATCCTAGTCTAGTTAGCTTTGCTTAATCCAGCAATTGCAGTTATAATACACATAAACAGTTAATAAAGACATACTGTTTTCATACTGATAAGGGAGATGTAAAGACTCAGGGGAATTAACACAATACACCACACTGTTGCTGTATGGTGGACTATGCAGGATTTTTAGTGGAAAACTTGGCTTGCAACATCAGGCCATCGACCCGAGTCCTAAGAATCAAGAAGTCTTGCAAAGTCTTGGGTCTTGTCAGAAACAGGAATTCAAGGCAGCAATAGCTTTATTTTAGACATTCATCAAGGCATAAACAATGTAAAAGAAGCAGAGAAAACCATTGTTCAAGGAAGCGAGGAAGAGAAAACTGTCTGACTGAGCAAGGGCCCACACACTAGTAAACAGTAAGAATTGAAAAACACAGCAAAATGGATGCCGACCAGCATGGACATGGGTCCACGGCCTGTGTTTGCCGTCTCTGCTGAAAACAAAAGCCCATGGTCAGGAGACCATGTCTCTGGTTCTGGTTCTGTCAGAGATTTCTTCCTGTTTTTTTCTCTCCACTGATGCCTAGTGTTTGCTCATTGTGTTGGGTTTCTTTTCTCTCTGTAATATTGTAAAGGTTATGGCCTTACTATGTACAGTGCCTTGAGATAATGTATGTTGTGATTTGGCGCTATACAAATAAAATTGAATTGAATTGAATTGAATTGAGACAGGAAGCATAAAACGGTTAAAAAAAGGAATGAAAAAAAAGTACTCTGAAACTATAGGGGGAGCTCTGTAGTGAAAAAGACAAAAAGCAACCAGACATGAAAAGTTCCACTTAAAGCCTCTAAATCACTGCAGGGGAAATTCCTTCACTCCTTCCTTTCAGCCCTAATTGTACATTGAAGGACAGGTAAACATAAAAGTTCAAGTCACCTCATCAATCGCAGACTCCTCTATCAACCTGGGAGCATCAGAGGAGAGGATGCCATGTGTTGCCATGACGTAGATCTTATAGGCTCCTCTTTCCTTCAGTGTCTCTGCTGCTGCAACAAAACTGTCGACATCATCGATGATGTCATCCTGCAGGAGAAAGAGAGCCGTCACATAATGAAGTAGTCAAATACATTTTCAGTACTGACAAGAAGCATCCCCTTGCCGTTAGGGCAGTTTTTAGATTTTGAATTTTACTTTTACTGAAGGGACAACAGGACGACAAGGAACAAAGGTGGTCACTGTAGCACTGAACCAAAAGTGACTACCAATCACATAGTGTGATGGAATATTGTCTGAGTCAGTGGCAGAAAAAAAAAGTACTGTGTGCACAACAGAAGAGGAAAGTGTGAAGCAAACCATAGTGCCCATACATGCAGTGCTGATTTAAACTAATTGGATTCAAAGACATTTTTAGATCCCTTTTCATATTAATAAACAAAGTACAGTTATCCTGTAAAGCAGCGATTCCCAAAGTGTGAGCTGTGGCCACCTAGTGGGCCTTGATGGTACTGCAGGTGGGCCATGAAAGGTCTAATATATATATATATGTCATACCCTTTTCAATGTGGCATCAATTTCAACATTCTGTGGGTATAAAAAGCTGGTATTGTCAGTAAGTCAAGCTGTCATTGCGGCAAATGGTGGAAACACCCGCTACTAACATTGTCAATTTTTGTTATTTGGGGCTATCCCTAACTTATTGTGAGTAGAATGTGTGTGTGTGTATGTATATATATATATATATATATATATATCCAAGCGTTGGATTGTTCACCCACTAATAGGGAACGTGAGCTGGGATATATTTATCCCATATATTTATATGATATATTTATAAAATGTAAATGTGATGTAATTTATAAAATGTAATACATAATTCCACACTTTGAGAGAGAGCACTTTGTTAGGAAGCTAAACCTTTCAAATATTACATGGAGCCCAGCTGTAGTAACCACATGCATGTGTTGAAAGATATGCAAATTCAGAAATATGGTGGACTGATTATTAATCTGATCACTGATTTCTTTTTTTGTTATCCCCATGTTCACATGAAAACAATATGGGAATTATTGATCCTAGTCTCATGTGTTGTTTGGAATTGTGATTCAATTTTTGGGTGGGTCTCAGAGGATTGTCAGATGTGGCACTAAATTTTGGGAATGGCTGCTGTAAAGGACATTTAGTTTTACATAATATTTACATCAATTTGCATTAACTCATTGAAGCCAAACCAATCAGACTATAAGCTCTCACCACTATGATGGCGATGCGTCCTCCTACATCTCCTACCACAGTGATGGGAGGCTTCTCTTTAGGGATCAACACTGAAAACAAGATTAAAAAGGAGCAGAGAGACTCAACTTTAAACTCCCTACTTTATGTCATTTGTATTTGTAGATGATACTAATGAATGTGTATTACATGGTATCTCCATGCTGGGGTGAATGGCTCCAGTGGTCTTGACGGTGGGTGGGGAGTGTCGCCCGTCTACCTGGTCTGACTCTGCGTCCTGAGCTTCACCATGGATCACTGCAATACCCAGACGTAGGCGTTCTGCAAATGACTGAGCCCTGCACACACATACACCCAAACAGAACGGTTTGTTAAAGCTGCAGGCAAACGGTCAGAAACACTTAAGTTTAAATAAACATTAAATTGCTCCATATTCTCTCAGTGTCAGGGCTCTGGCAGTAACTCTAAGAGAACATTTTCCAGTCCTCCACAACACATCAAATTAGGAGCCACAATTCCCCAAAGAGGCAATCGTCTCTCTCTCTCTCTGTCTGTGGGTAAATGCATTTGTGATCTGATGTCGGAAAGAAGCGAATGCTAGCGGCATCAAATCCAAACACAATGTATGTTTTTAAAAAAAAAAAATAACTATGAATAATAACATTTGCTTTTATGAAATTGTCACAATGTTTCATAAGTAGTGACCCTGGCACACTTAAGGCAAGTCAGTAAAACATGCATAATTTCAATTTTGGACCTTAACTTCCTCAGGCAAGAGGATGTAAAGTCTTCTTCTTCATAAAGAAAGAACAGCTTGGTGTTTATGGCTGACATATTAACAACTGAAATGTAATTAATTACATATTTGATGCTCAGCACAGTAGAAAGTGGTGAGAGCTTACCTTTTGGCAGAAGCTGGAGATTTGGCCACTATCACAGCATTTCTATAGTCAGGAATCTAGAAGTTTATGGTAAAGAAAAACACAAATTTTGTCCAAAAATCAAAATTAAGGTTTAGGTTCATTAGGGTTTAGAAATAACAACCTATACAACATTTTTCATTGTCATACTTATATAAGCACCAGTTTTAAATAGCAATATACTACCATGTGTCATTTTACCCATATGAACTTGACTGAATTTAAATTTGCAAACTGTAACTTCGACTCAAAATCAGTCAGGGGTAGGTGGTGGTATCTTCATTTGAGTGGACATCGAGTGCTTATTAAAAACCAATTTGGTAATGCCAATTTAATGCTAAATAAAAAGAATAAATAGAAATGTAAATGCATCCGCCAATCAAAAAATGATTCACGCACTTAATTTCCTTGCTTGGCCAATATAAGACAATGAGCTTCGACAGTGTTTCCTATAGGTCTGATGGTACTTTCTGAAAATATACAAACACAACTGAACAGTCTCTGTTGCTGCTGCAACTGAAAAACTGAAGCTCCGGTCTGGAAGGCAGAAAGCCCTGAAGGCAAATTCCTCCCTACAGCAGGGTAAAGGTTTAAGAAAACACAAGGCATGACAGAAATCATGCTGTGCAATGTCCAGGCATGTGTGATACTTTACCTCCTCCTGTATGTACTGCAGCAGGAATGGTGAGGCTCTCAGATTGTCCACTGGGATGTTGAAGAAGCCTTGAATCTCTTTCTGATGAAGGTCCATGGTGATCAGGTGAGTGAGACCTGCACAAACACAGGCAGTTTAACAACGTTAATGTTTACACGTCTTCATTTGCACTCACTTGGTAATATACAGTGATATTTTATACCCATAATTATCATGTGCTTTTTTTTCTGTTGTAAATTTGAAAAGATTCACTTTCCCATGTGAACCCAAAACAATTCTCATACTTACCAGCTTTACACATCATAGAGGCGATGAGCTTGGAGACGATGGAGCCCCTTTTCCTCATCTTACACTGCTTGCTGTAGGGGAAGTAGGGGAGGACGCCTGTGATGCTTCTGGCACAGGATGTCCTGCACGCGTAGACCATGATCAGCATCTCCATTATAGTGGTGTTCACATCCCTGATGCAGCCGAGAGAGGCAGGGAAAAGATGGAGGGGAGCACAGTATTAAAGAAGATTTAGAGAAAAACAGGTGAAACCTGCAGTATTTTTGCTCCTTCTTACTTGGACACAGTCTGGATCACGAAGACATCTTTGCCTCGCACCGACTCTTGGATTTGCACCCGTGTTTCTATGGAAACAAAGGGGATGCGAGAAGACATATTCAGACACACACATTTGCACAGCTATTGTTCTTAAGTCACTGCAGTGAGTTCCATTCATTTGGAGAGCCTTGACAAAGCATTATCCTTAACTAGTTAATGCCTAACCCTAAACTAACCACAATTAAAATCTTAAACCTTAAAACAACTAGTTCCTCAGATATGAGATTCTGCCTCATTAGAACCAGGTTTTGGTCTCCATGAGGACTACTGATCCTGACAAGGTTAGTGTTTATGCCACAAAAGGTCCTAAAGTGGTAACACACACTAGATACTAGATTTTCAAAAACCATGATTCCCATGAAAAAAAAAAGAGATTAAAAAAAGTGCTTCCTGGATAGAGTCGAATGTTTAGCAAACAATCAGAAGGAATAGCTTCAGTAAATGTACTTTAATCTAAAATGCTCTCTTGCATAAAAATTCACTTTTCCTGCAGGGCAAGTGGCTTAAATGCCTTTCGAGGGACTTTCATAGCTGTTGAGAAAGGTTGAATTAACTGGAAAACATGCAAATTAATTACATTGGGGAAAAAACTAACAAAAAAAGTCCATGGGTAAAGAGCACCGGGTTCATCAAAATGTCCTTTTTAATAAGGTGTAGTAGAATGTCCTTTGCTTTATCCTTTGTCTATAATTCTGAATCCCCAACACAAACATTTCAATTTTTAAGCAAAAAAAGGATAAAGTCTTATACTGTATATACATGATGATATGACTCTAAATCTGCCTTTAATACTCTCCTCTGCAGTGACTCAAAATTGAGCTAAACTGTGTTTGATAGCTGGATGTTGCTCAGTCTGTACTTCACGCACAAGACGCTGCTTCTCATCAGACATCATCTTACCTCTGTTAGCTTCCTGGTACACCTGCACCTTACCAAGCTCCACCCCTAACCGCCTGAAAGAGTGAGATATAGAGGGTGAAAAGAGAGGGAGCGAGAGGGAAAGAGAGAGAGAGAGAGAGAGAGAGGGGGAGAGGGAGAGGGAGAGAAAATTGCTTCAGTTTAGGTTTGCAAAGTAAAACCTGCTCTACTGGTATCAAAAGAAAAATAAATGTTGCTGTTCTACAGCTGCAACATTTGTCATTTTCTCTGTAACATACAAACATACATTGTTAATGGGAGCAAATATGTATTAAGTGTAAACATACTGTATACACAGATTTATTTGTTCTTGAATTGTCCATTTTGTTTATAGAAACTTGTGCTATCACTAGCGCACACACTGGGCTTTTCTGTCTGATAAGCTGGGTGGAACATTTGTTTTATAAACATGCACAGACTCTCATGTCCTTGTAGAGTCTGGTAGTAATGTGTACATTGGGCTTTTCCACTAGCTTCTGCACTTCATGAATGTTGTTTACACATAACATGATGAGATGTGCTCAATAATACAGTTTATTTTTCCACTTAAAAACTTATTGTCTAATTCATACCGTACAGGTGAGTTATCCACTTTAACTGAGATGACACTAGTTTTTCAGCTTGAACATCAATGGGTCAATTGGCTCTGTTGTTTAAGAAAGTATGTGAAAAGAATTGCTGTTTCCAATAAACATGTGCTTACTTATTATGCCTCTTAAAAGTGATGCAAAATTTGAAGAAAATACCTTTAAAGAAACCTGAGGAAATTTGAATTTAACGCTTCAAAATACACAAACTATTACAATCTGCTAAAATGGAATTAAGGGATTTAACATATCAGGTTTCTGAGCCACCTTTTTCTTTTCTACTAAGTTTTCCCTTTCTTAACATCCCAGCAGATCGTTTGGCCATTTGTATGTAAGTATTGAAGCACAACCATTCTAGCTCTGGTCAGCCATATAGTAAACACAGTTGGTGCCTGGAGAAACAACAGTTCAGGAAGTGTTACTGTGAAAGCATGCCTAAAAATAATCCAACAACTACAGCAGCTACATCTTCCCTTTATCTGACAGTAACAAGGCAACAGAAGAGTTCCAAAGAGACTCATGTAGTTTATAAACCAGCTGTAAAATAACCAGTTCTGCCTACTCACACTGTGTTTGTGTCTCTGTTTTGCATGTTGGTTAAAGTCAACATTAACTCTCCTACTCACTCTGCAATCCTCTTACTCAGCTCTCGGCTGGAGGGGTGTGAGTTGGCCGTGAAGATGACCAGGCCACCCTTGGTGTGGTTCATGTCTCTGGGGTCTAGGCCGCTGCTCTCCCCACACTCAGGCAGTGGATCCCGGGGCACCCACGCTGCACTGAGACCTTCCTGCAGCGGAGAAAGAGGAGGATTGGTTACTTCCTTTAAAATGCGTTGTTAACTTTCGAATCTCAGGCAAGGGAGGAACAGGAAACATATTTTAGTTAGTGTTTTAAGATGCATGATCTTAAAACTTTCACAGGATGGATGTCCTCCTATGAAAAATCATTCAATGAATTTACTCATGTCGTGTGCCTCAAAGTAAGAGCCATATGACTCCAGTTACAGCACTTGAGTTGATGGTTCACAATTTAAGATACTAGTCTCCCTCGCAATATGCACCTCAACTCCAGTACAATTCCACCCTTAATATCATCCTTAATTTCTCCTTCTGACAACTCAGCACATTCATCGTAGATAACACCTTAATTCACGTTCAATTTCTCCCCTTCTGGAATAATGGCATCTGCCTTTTTTCCTCCTATTTTCCCTAATTTCCTAGCCTGCCCAAGCTGCTTCTCACTCCCGCAGATCACCAAAAGCGCACCATTTGGGAAAACTCGCACATCTATCCACTAACAAACACATTTGAATGATTCAGCCTTTTTGAGGGATTTTCTACTTTAAATTCTGCTGCAGCTTGGGCTTTCATCTTGAAGAGGATCCTATGCTCCTCCACATCATGACCTTTTTCCTAATTTTGCCCCCTTCCTCTGAGGAAGAAAAGTCCCCTTGCTTTTGCTCTCACTTTGGCATTGGACTCCCAAGGTCAATTAAATTCAGGGGAATAAAAGAGAAAGAAATAGCCTCGTGAATCAACACCAACAACGCTCCTGCAAGGCCAAGGGGATCACAAAAGTTGTTCGATATCAGCATAGTCCTTCCACATTATTCCGAGTTCCTAACACAGTTCAAAGCACCCCAATGCAGATCAAAGTCATTTTTCTTAGACCAGTTACATGAAGAAATGCCAAAACTGCCTCAAGGTGGCGATTTCTCTTAACACTGAAAATTAACCAAGTAAAAACTCCAGTTTTGCTCGTTTAAAATAACAAAAAAAACTGTTGTCTTTTTTAATTGACCGCATGAAAATAAAGCCTGTTTAATGGTCTCTGGATGACCACACTGGCATCATGGCATCATTTCCCATAATTTTCAGAGCATTTTCAGCTGTCTTGTGTAACTCTGAGGCTTCTGCCTCGCCTCCATCAGCTATGATGTTAAACGCATCATGTCCTGTGTGCAGTGTGGGAATGTTGCCAAGCGTGTGTGCTTTTGCTATTGTGTGAACTCATTCGGCAATGGCTTGAATACCAAGGGCATTGATTTTAAATTTAATACTTAAGAGTTACATACTACAGCTTTAAGATGAGAGGACTTAAGAGACCTGAAGGAAAAATGTCTTGCCTTGGACAAATACAGAATCTGCTGTTAAAATCCCACATTGCATTGATTTGGTACTCCATCCACAAATACACATACACACACTGCTCATTCAGTCATCATATCATGTACAATGCAACTAATAATTAAAAGAAGGTGTGTATTAATAGCACATGTATGCAATAACAAATATACGGGAGGGTTTCAGAAGCTGTCTTTTGCTGTTGAGCAAATATGGCCAAACTAGGAAACAGTAGAGAGCATTTAGCATTAATTCCTTATAATTTAATTAAAAAAGCTTCCCAGGGTGCAATTCAACAGCTCACAGGGAAGACATAAAAACATTTAAACCAAAACATAAACAAATAACCATTTAAAGTGCATACTGGAAGTGAGTGCAAACCTGTAGTGGGTATGAATGCATATTAAAACAGCTAAATAAATAACTGAGGGGCTTGAGAGCCTTAGGGACAAAGGTTGTCCTTCTCCTTGTATCTCATATCTTTTAGAACAACTCAAACACAGGGAAGTTTCTGCAAGTTTCTGCTCTGAAGACTGGTTATGGAGGAGGTAATGATACTAACGAATCAGGGAGAAGTAAAAAGTCAAAAGGTTTTCTTTGACTTCAAATTACTTCCAAATAAGATATTGTTTTCTGATAGAAATTTCCCCCAATACAGGAAATGGTGATTTACAGATGGACACATTTGTCAAACTACTGCAGAAAAATATTATTTTTTATTATTTCACTTTGGTAGCAGTAAGGCATATCCTGTATATGCCACACAAAATAAACAATACAAGAAAAAGCTTTTACTTTGTAGGGCAGTATCCTGCCTCCTTCAATATCACTTTTCATAAACGTTCCTTCTTCCACATCTTACTTTCATTTATCATTTACAGTTCCACGGATTATCGTCATCATCATCATCAATATTAATATCAATATCCACGTTTTACTACGCTCTTTGCACTGTATTGTACAGTCAGTTTCACCTTATGGAGGCTGTGTGTTTGGGAGTGTAAACAGTCGAAATTGATGCGTTTAAAGGGGAAAGGGTTTCTTCTTGGACAGACGCAGAAAACAAAAGACTGAGCTAGTCATAGGCAACCGTATGCAATCAGGGTGAATAAGTAATCATCTTTAACACTTAAAGTATTCCAATTTCAACTGCGAGCTTTCTCCTTTGCGGGGTTTCATTTGCTGTAGCTCGTGGTTTCAATGAGCCGAAGCGCTCCTTCAATGTCAACTGATAACAGTCACGACATTAGCTGTCTCGCGTTGCTAAGCTAACAGGACAACACAGGATTTTGTGCTCAGCAGCGTTGTATATTATCTCTCCCTCTAGAGTGAGTATACAGGGACTAGGGAGAGATTTCTGACACAGTCTGTGTGTCAGGAGGTGAACGCGTGAGTTTTAACTGTGGTTGTAATTATTTATAAAAGAGAACACACTGAGTCGGATGTAATATTATAGGGAAGCGTTAGCTACCGTTAACAGTCAAGTAGTACCGCGATAGCTTGTGCAAATAATCTTTTCGTGGTTAAAGCTCCTGGACGCGTGAATTGATTTTTTGGCGCATTGGGAAGTAACTCTGTGTCACACGTAGAACACACTAACTAATTGAACAATTGAAATACACAATGACAAAAAGAACATGTATATACTTACCAGCTTGTGTTTTAAGTCCGGTTACAACCTGCAACCAATAGTATATGATTGTATAATTCTGCTCCTTTCAACCTGCTCCCTTCACTCTACAACTGCCTGCGAGGTCTGTATTTGATTGACGTATCAATGAGCCAGTCACAGGCCAGAGAATGCTGAAGGGGAGGGGCTGAGATGCATTCGAGTGTTCTTCATAAGTCCGGAAACTACACATTTGTTACAGAGAAGTGATTATTATTGTTTACGTTATGTCCATCAGTTTATTTTGCATTAGTTTTATTCATATACATATACACGTTGCCATTGTTACCCCTCTCCGATTAAAGTAACCAAATTCAATTCCACTTTACTTCAGATAGTGATAAATCTTAAACACAACGAGTCATAACAACTAACAGAGGTGTATACATGATCCGACACTGTTTTATAAAATAATAATAAAAAAAAACGTACTGAAAATTCTGTGAGTGACTTTATATTTTTTTTACAAATACATTTAAGAATTTAACAAAGGAGTTGTATGCGTCGTGACTAACCACTTGGGGGCAGTGTTTTCTTGTGCATGATTCACACGTTTCACCCACGAGAACACAGCAACTCTTTTAAATGAGATTATGAGTGCCTTCGGAGAGAATTGCTGTGGGCCTGAGAAGGCAGGATAGGTCTAGTAATGAGAATGACACATTGAAACAGAATTATGAACGTATAGCTTTCTGCCATATCTTCCATCAATCATGTATCTGATGAGTTCTGCTGATTTTGTTTTTTCTTTTCCATGTTCTCTCGTCTGCCTTCTAACCTTAAAGTGTTTGCTTTAGTCGTCGTCTTGCTTGTTTGATTGAGTGTGTGATGAAAAAAAAGTGTCTGACAGAATGGGATAGAATTTCACTGCCCCCATCACCATGAAGCAAGATCACTCACACACACACACACACACACACACGCGCACACACACACACACACAAGAGAGAACAGTACTCTATTTGATTCCAATATATTTTGCAAAGTGGCCCATGAATCTACAGGTTCCTCCACTGGATGTATACAGTGTTGAATCCTGCCTTAAACCCAGTGCTCCTGTCAAACAAATACCGCAGGATGATGGAGACGGAGGGTGGTGAGATACAGGTCAACTCACTAAAACAAAGCATTGGTATTTCAAGCATTAGTGTGAAAGTAACTCCAAGGACAGTGAGCCTGCATTAACAGGCATTAACAGAGACAGATTTATAAATACTCTCCCCATACCATATGGGCTACTTTTTAGTGTTCTTACATAACTCAGTGAATATGTGGAGGAGGCAGAGAGCAGCTCCAAGCTCTGATGCTGCCCACACACACACACACACACATGCACACACACACACACCAGAGAATAGAGTAGAGTTGAAAATCTGGAGGAGGTTGGAGGAGAAACAGTCAAACACAATGATATGTGTTTTTCCTCTAATTGCTGTTATAACCAGAGCATATACTAAACATTAGTTGTTGCTTTTAGTGTTAAGGCAAGCTCAGGTTCGTAGAGATGATGATTATCCAAAAAAGACATTGCTTAGGCTTTTTCCAAACATAAAACATTTCTATACTCAGATCTTTCACAGCAAAAATAGCTTGATATTTTAAGAATTGTGCTTGTTTGCCTCCTTGCTGAAAATGGGATGAAAACGAATACCATTTTGCATGCTTGTATTTGACATTTGAAGATCCCAAACCGTGGCGTGGCCCTCCAATGGGCATCTGGAGAGCCTTGAGGGTCTCTGTGACACTGTCAGGGCTTACAAAAGTTTACACACTCTTTCATTAAAAAGACAGGACACACACACAGAAACTCACACATACATATATATCACTCATGGAAAAAAGAGGATACATGTTTAACAGTGCAAAGAGACAGTTGACACAATGGTTGTCTCCTTTCACCTACTACAATTACAAAAATTATGTCATATTTGACTATTATAATATTTGACACGCTGGCATTATTTTTGTTTTTTCATTACTATCTTAACAACTACACCGACTGACAGCTTTAAAGACATTCATGGTCCATGGTCAATGGTGACCCTCTGAATTTTTATTTATGCCCCTCTAAGGAACTAGTCCAATCTGGTGCCCTCATTGAATCAGAATTTGACTCTTTGTTTTATCAGTAATTACACACAGAACTAATCAACCTCTGTGCTGTACATGGATACATGTTAGTATGACTATTAGTTACACAGGGGCGTTTCAAGGGATTTTGGAGGCAGTGGGCGGTGACCTGACATGAAACCAAACCAAACTGGGCCCTCTACTCTTTCTTTCTTTTTCTTTTTTTGACTTGCTTAAGCTTCAAGATTCAGAAGTTGCTTTTCTAGTTACTACTGATTCACATGTATGCGGCGAAAGCATCGAGAGAAACGTTGTTTGTTCACTTTCACTGGGGCAGTGTCAAGTACAGCATTACCAGGGCAGAGCATTGCCATTACTTGTGAGTCTGTTGCTTCACTTTCAACGTTCCAAGCGGCAGCCGGACTGCCAGCCATTACCATTGTTGTGGACTAATGTAATATTTGCTCTAGGCCCCCTCTCAGCTCGGACCCAGGGCATCTGCATGCTCTGACAACTTTGTTCCAGCGCCCTGCTCTTAGATAATTTATCCTGAGTAAAACTACATTAAGCCATTAATAAGAAGCGAGTGAAACACGTTGTTTATGCGTTATCTGTTTTCCTAAGCAGCTGAAGAAATTTCTGCAGCCTCTCTGAGAGAGAGAGAGAGCGAGATGGAGGAGGCGGAGGAGTACCACGCTCCCGGTCCGCCCCCAAGTTGCAGCACGAGCCATTTAGCTTTCAGAGCTGGGCCAGCTGTAGAGCGCGCGGGCGCGTGCACGTGTATCACCCCCCCCCCCCCCCCCCCCCCCCCCCCCCCCCCCCCCCCCCCAACCCCACCCACCCACCACCGTTTCCCCGGCACGCGGAGAAAATCATTACCAAATACAGAACGCGAGCGCACGCGGAGATGCGATGGCCGCAGCGGCAGCGGCAGCGGCAGTAACCCCGGATTGTGTTTACGGCGCAGAGCCCGAGTACGGCACAAGCTCGGGAGAAACGTAGGTTACACCGCGCGCGCACGATTTTAAGACGCACAGTCATTTACGCGCATTTTTGCTTTCACGGCTTCCCGATACGTCCGTGCGCCTCACGTCTCGACCCGGAGCTGCTGAGCTGCCTTCAGTTCGGTTCGCAGTTGTTTTGATGCGCAGCTGCAAAGAGAGAGCGAACAGCGGTCCCTCCGGTATCACAGATGAGGAGCGCGAGCGAGCAGGACCATTTATCTCTACCTTCACAATATCACGCACGCTACGCAAGCTCGCTGTTACTGGCATCTGGAAGGGCCCAGTAGCCTCAGGTCTCTCCATCCAGTGGCGCCCAGAGATAACCGAGCGCATCCCTCCATCCCTCTTAATCTACCCCCTTCTCTCTCTCTCTCTCTCTCCTCCAGCCTCCCTCACTCCATCATCAAGCCCCCAAAGGCTCTGCTGTAGACAGGGACCGGGGGAGGAGGAGGGGGGCTGTTCTCTTCTTGGCCGCGGTGGACGCACCCTCCGCGGTGTGAGGCAGGGCTGAAGCGCCGCCGTGTCGGAGGATGCTGTGGGAGTAGAGAGGCTCAGAGTGGAAGATGGGGAAGGACCAGGAACTGCTGCAGGCGGTGAAGACCGAGGACCTGCTCACCGTGCAGAAGCTGCTGCAGAGGCCGCGGCCAGGGAAAGCAAGTAAGACACTCCACTCTACTTATACAACACAGAAAATGATATTCTGTTGAAAACCCACCATCTACTGGTTGTTAATGGATCAGTTATGAAGGCTGTTTCTCACATACCGTTGCTGAGAGACGCTCCTACATTGATGGCCCATGATGTATGCATTGCATATGTGTGTGTGTGTGTGTGTGTGGAAGAAGGGGAGGGAGAAAGAGATGTGGATAGGAGGGGTTGTAGGCATCGAGGTGTATCAGAGATGATTAGTGGTGAGATTGACAGCACATCTCAAGACCCCAGTCTGTGTGCACTGCAGCGCACGCACACGCACACACACACACACACAGAGAGAGACAGAGGTGTGGGTGTGTGTGGGTGGTTGAGGTTGGCAGAGTGAGGGTTGTGTGTTTAGATGAGGTATCTGTGTGACCCTCTCTCAGGAGTGAGAGATAATGCCCATGGCCTTGTGATGGTTCAAGGTTCAAAATGGCTTTCAATGACCCAAGCACATGAGGGACAAACATGGCTGATGTTGAGAATTCTTTTCTCTTGGTTTGCTAGAAATGTTCCCTGTGCTTGGTTTTTTTTTGGCCACAAACTCTACAAACCCACCACTCTTTACTCCACTTAGCCCCCCCACCCCCTGCATCAACACCCTTCTACCAAAACTACTTGGTGGGCAGAAAATTGACAAGGGAATTGTTTAAGTCCATGGTTCTCAACTGTGGTACGTGTACCACTGTTGGTACGCAAGCTTCCTCTGTTGGTATTTGGAGCTAATTACTGTTCTACTGTATATACCGGGGTATGTGATCTGAGTGGAGCTGAAGAATTTTGACTAGAGTGAATGGAAAAAAAAAAAAATCTAATGTCTTAGTTGAATGTTTGCTATACCAGTGTTTGAAGTGTTTGAAGAGGACGATGATGAGAGAGCAGATTATCTTATTGGGATTAAATCTGTCTCCTGTGAAAAGTCTGTAGCTGACTTTGCTTGGCCTATTTACACCACTGTATTTTAATTATTGGAGATAATGGTGTTACTTTGACAGCTCAATATTTTCTCAGGTGGTACTTGGTATAAAAAAGTTTAAGAACCACAGGGTTAAATAATTGCATTGAGTGACATTTATTTTAATGATCGTATTTGCATTGTCTTTAAATGGAACTCAAATGCTTATGTATTTATTTATTCTAACAATCTTGTATCTAACAATCTTCCGTTGTGCGGAATGATTTTGTTTAAAAGTAGCAGGAAATGTTTTATGGCCATGTTTTGGGAATAAAAATGATATATTTCAGATTTTTTTTTTAAGTGTCTGCACGCTAGTGACTCTGTGGGTCTATGCTGGCGGCAAACCCAAAGCAGAAAGACATTAACACCATGCACCACAAACACTTGATAAACGATCAACTGGTGCGAGTGTTTCTGTTGTTTTTTTATTTTAATAAAAGCAAATTCTGTGATTTTGGCTTCTTTAATATGAATACATTGTGGTTTCTTTGCTCTGACTATGACAGTGAACTGAATATCTTTGGTTTGAGACCAAAAGAATACATTTGAGGATGTTGTCATTTTGATGTGTAGTGCACCACTATCTGTCATTTTATGGACCAAACATCCAATCTCTTAATTGAGAAAAATAATCAAAAGATTAATCAACAACAAAAACTTATACCAAATACTTAAGTATTGTTTGTTTATTGCAAGTCGTATCATCATCACAGTATTCAACAATGTAAATATATTGCATGTTTTACTAATTCTACTGTATTCTACTCTGTTCTGTATGACTATGCTCTTCTAATTGTTTATTTTCTGCAGTCGATGTTGCCCTATAACAGCCAACACTGTTTAGCTTCTACAGCCCACTCTAATGTGTGGGCAGTCCAGAGAAAGCAGAGAGAGAGAGAGAGCAGTGCAGATAGATGATGGTGTAGAGGCTGATACATGCACTGATATAGGACTGGCTGAGGAGGGAGGGAGGCCGCATAGGGGCCGAACTGCAGAACGTATTATATCTGCAGACATAATTAACAACAGTAAAGCTTTGACAAATGGAGGGATTCATTCGAAAAATGCATTTTAAAGTCATTTGTTTTTACAACGACATTAACTTCTGACTGGGGTTTAATGTTGTTTCCTCACGAACCAAATTCTGAAATGGTTCCAGCCAGACAGATTTGCAGTGTCTGACCTGGCACTCACAGCAGAGGAGGCTTCAGGCAGCAGGTGGGCCTCATTTGAATAAGATGAGCCTGTGTTGATTACAAATAATGTTCCAGGACTGTGGCTGCTTGCATTAACTTTATGAATTCTAGAGAGGGTTCTTTTTAATCTTATCCCATGCTGCATATTTGAGCTGAAAATGATATTTAATATTTGTGGAGTTTATTTATTTGTTACTAACTTATTTTAAGTACTGATTTATTTATCGATTTCATTACATTTTATCAGTTAATACTCATGTTTTGAATTCTCTCTCCTGTTTAGATCACTCTGTAGTATTTTAGTCTCCAGTGTTTTTTTACCAGGCGGCTGTTTGTGAGGTCCAGGATAACCTTTCCTCACTTCATCACTTCCTTTCCTCTCTTCTTTTCCTTCACGTCCTTAATTCTTAATTCTTTTCTTTTTTTGATTATGTTTTTGTCCCATGAAGCAGATACATTTTGACCCTAACCCTGAGTGATTGATTTAAAGCTGTGGTGTGTAACTTTCAAAACCATTGCCAAATGAGTTGAAAAGCTCTGCACAACTCTCTCTGTCCTCAGTATAGTGGTGCTTAGATCTCCGGTCACCTGGCAACATTCCTGCACACAGGAAGTGATTTGTTTAAAGAGACAAACAGCAACAGTATAGTGAGATGGCTGAAAACACCAACAAGCACCCACAAAAAAAAAAACCATTCAGCCATTCAGCAGCTTGACAGGATAAATGCTTCTTGTCCCCGCCTGCCTCTGCACTGCAGGTGTTTACACACAAACGCTCCCTCAGTCAGGTTTGGTAGTAGTGCTTGACAAAGGCTGTTTTCAGATGAAGGATGTAGCATCCAAATAATGTGACATTGTTTCTGTTGGGGGTCACCTGCTAATAGTGGTTAGCACTGTCGCCTTACAGCAAACAGACCCAGGTTCATGACCTCGTCTGACTGAGGGCATTTGTATGGAGTTAGCATGTTCTCTCCGTGTGTGTGCGTGTGGGTTTTCTCAAGGTTCTCCGGTTTCCTCCCACAGTCCAAAAAACATGCTGAGGTGAATTGGACACCCTAAATTGATCGTAGGTGTGGATGTGAGAACGTGAATCTGTTTGACCTGTCCACAGAGTACCCCACCTTTCAGCCTTATATGTCAACTGGGACTGGCCTCAGTGGCCCCACGAATCTCATGTGGAGGACAAGGAGTCCAAAAAATGAATGAAAGAGACTAAACTGAGGCAGAATACTGTACTTCTCTAAAGGTTGTGCACTGTAACTTAAATATCATGAAGCCTTCAAAGCCTTGTTTTTGGTGCTAGATATTTGATTCACCCTGCCTGCAAACACACAGGGATCCCAATTCTACAGACCAATCAGACCTGACCCGAACCCATTTTCTATATCATCTCCTCTGGAGGCAGCGGCCAACATTTTTGAACACTCTGTGCAGACAGCAGATATGTGGACCAAGACGGTCCGATGAGTAATGCGAGATGTGAGAAGAGTTGTGACTTGCAGTTTAGAAACGGCGTCTACAAAATGTATTTTTTTCCATATCTGGGAAGTGTCTTGCTTAATATTTATTAACAGACATCTGCATATGGATGCAAATTAAATCAGAAGTTGATCGCCGATGTATTTACCTGCAGAGCCTGCTCAAATGTTAGTTATCTAGGTAGAAAATAAAAACCAGGAAGCTTATGCCCTCAAATCTTGTACATTGTTGCAAATTCTACACATTCACACATGCAGGAACTGGCTGAAATATTCAGTCCTTCTTCTGTAATGTTGTTTTACAGGGCTAGGGCTGAAATTGTTGCAGAAATCACAGAGGAAGAATGAATAAATGATCTCATATCTGGAGAGAAAATAGTGAGACTAACATACCTCCACTATTTCTTTGCAGTGTTGTTTATTTGTACAGAAAGCAGCTTTTAATTTAGACTATACTAACTTGTACACAGCTATGTTACAGACTGCAAAGCTCACTCTGCAGGACGTAGAGCACATGGCCCAAAAACACTTGGTAGTCATCAGTGTGACGCATATTAGGCCAGGAGCCACTGAAACGAACATGTGCACAGTAACTCAGGAAACCCCCTCGGATTAGACACAGTCAGCTGACCGTTTTTTATTGAGAGATAGTAGAGTCCATCACTCAAAGTAGAATCTGAATTTTCCAGAACACATCACAAAACAGGCTACAGTGGAGATCACTTCAGGCAGGAAATTTCCTCACAGACATAAAGAGGGTTAGGTGGGACAGGTGAGTCCTCAGTCACATTTAATAGGACACGTCCATTGTACACACTCAAAATTGCCCCTAAGTGTGAATGTGGAAGTGGATGGGTGTTTGTCCCTGTGTAGCCCTGCGATGGACTGGTGACCTGTCTAGGTTGTACCCCGTCTCTCGCCTTATGTCAGCTGGGATTGGCAAATGGCGCCCCCCTCCGCGACCCTCATGTGGAGGATAAAGCGGTAGAAGATGAGGGAGCGAGTGAGTCCATTGTACATTGTAGCACACACCCAGATCTAATCATCAGCGGGCTGTAGGAAATAAACATGGAAAATAAATGGATTTAAAGCGGGTTCAGCTTGTGGAGACAGAACACACAGCTTACCAAAAGGTGACCAAAAATGATCATCTGTCTGTAATTAGAAGCAGTCCAGTCAAAACAGAACCTCAGGGGCCTATTTAAGTCTTCAAAACACTCTGACATAAGGGAAGGCTGTAATATATTCTCATTGGCCTCTTTATTAGGTACACAGGACACCTAATAAAGTGGCAGACGTGGCAACCTGTGTGGACATCTGCTGCTGTAGCCAACTTGCTTCAAGGTTTGACATGCTGTGCATTCAGAGATGGTCCTCCGTTGTATACGTTGGTTGTAACAAGTGGTTATTTACTGTTGCCTTTCCATCATTTCAAACCAGTGTGGTCATTCTCCTCTGACCCAGTGGTGGGTGCATCCTGGACTTGGAGCTTTTAGAAGTGGTTCCAGCAGTTCCCACATGTACTCAAATGCAACAGGAAGACTAGCTTTCCAAACAGAGGCTTGACAATACCACACATCTGTACTTAACCATGCATTTTTATAATATTATTAGATATTTGTTTCCTGACAGCTTGTAAGGCAGGATGTTGAATGAGGGTTAGATGATATCTCTCTCTGTTGGACAAGTGGACACCAACAGGACAACTGCTGAGGGGCTACCATTGGTATATAGCAGTGTTTAAAGCGGACCTGTTTGCCACCCTTGTTAATTATTTTTACTGCACAACTAGGAGGTGACACGAACTGTCTATTGAATTTTCATTTTAGGATGTAAAAATAATAATTAAAAAAAAATATTTTTGGGGCTTTTTTTAGGGGTGGCACAATACCAGTTCTTCGTATCTGATACGAATCTAACAAACTCAGTTATCTGCCTATATCAACATCGATCCAATAATCTAATGAAGCTGTTAACAACATATTTGCAGTCATTTCAAGCTATTTCAAAGACGACGGTTGGGTAAGAAAAAATTCTTCTCCCATGGGGAAGAAATAAACAGCCCACCACATGACTTATTTACATGTTTACAGTCTGTGCATGTATAGGATTTTTGCATTTGCATATCCGATCCAGCACTGATACTGAGTATCGTTTCACCTCATCTCTACTTTTTTGTCCTTATTAGGACAGTGAAATGTGAATGGGGGACACAAAGGACTGCGGGTGGAATCAAACCTGGGTCACTGTAATGGGCCCTTTGCCCTACAGCATATGTGTCAAACTCAAGGCCCGCGGGCCATATCCGGCCAATAATACAATTATATCCGGCCTGCGAGATCATTTTACATTGATCTATTATTATTGTTATTAATGGCCTGGCGATATGAAGCGCTGATAACACTTAAACTACAGATCCCATAATGCAGCGCAGCAGCTGCCTTGCCGAACGATAGGTTACCTGGGAACATTCCTAGCCATCTTCATCTGTGGAGTGGACTCCGATTTCAGTGTTACAGAGGGAATATTGGACATTAAATCGATGCACGGGGCAACGACAGGAAAAGACATTTTTGAAAACGTATGTCAAAGTGTAACCGACGTGAAACGGCCCTGGGGCCAACTTGTTGGACTCGTGGGGAGGATGCGAGTAAAGATGCAGGAGGAGAAGTGAACTGGTGAGTTGGCAGCATGTCACTGCATCATACATCAGGAAACGCTGTGCGGTAAAGTGTTGAAAATGGAACGTTTAATGAGCACTGTCACGCAAACCGTAAACTTTATCCGAACTAAAGGTTTGAACCACCGACCATTTCAGTCTTTTATGCGACAAACAGAGAGTCAGAGTTTGCCCACATTCCTTGTCACACAGAGGTGCGTTGGCTGAGTCGAGGAAAAGATTCTCAGTAGAGTTTTTGAGCTGCACAAGGACATTTGTCAGTTCACGGACAGTAAAGGAAAAGACTCCACTGTTTTGCGGGACGAGAAGTGGAAATGTGAGTTGGCGTTTCTGGCTGACATAACAGCTCATCTCAGCACCTTGAACCTTTTTTTTTTTTTGCAGCAAGTTCATAGTTGTAACTTTTATAATGTTGACAAGAGATATTTTTATAGAGAGCAAAGTATTTTAAGTTATGTAAAGTTAAAGTTTATTTATTGTGGAATAATATTCCTGTCTGTTTTTATTTCTATTCATGTTCAAAAAACATTTACTTTTAGTGTAATCAATAAATGTTTATCCTGTTCGGCCTGTGACCTAAAGTGTGCTTTGAGTTTTGGCCCCCGGTGCAACTGAGTTTGACACCCCTGCCCTACAGTGTGCCAGGAGTATTTGTAGCTGGGTGTTTTGGTGGGTTTCCTATAGAGTGTTTGCTGGACACTGATATTACATGAGGTGGCCATATGGTCAGCACTTTCAGGAAAAAAACAAAAACAAACAACCAGGGTAGAAGGAGTAAGCAATAATGACAGCAGGGGAGTCTAACGTTAGGCTGATGTTAACACAGACCTGTTTGTCATCGAGCATTAAACACAAAGCTCACAGGACAGATGCTTGTGTGTGTGTGGTTTGTGGCGGTAAGGCTCTCGAAGTCTGTGTGTGCACAGACATGTATAATGTATGTGTCAAGCAGAAGCTAAGATTGTTTTTTCCATCCTTTTGACTTCCAATCATTTGACCGGCCTAAACAAAGTGTTATCCCCAACCTTAACCACACCCAGTTAATGTCTAACCCTAGCCATAATCTAACTACAATTCAAATCTTGGGCCCAAACTCAACCAGTTCATCAGAGATGAGTTTCTGCCTCATTAGGACCAGGTTTTAGTCTCTGTGAGGACTACTGGTTCTGACAAGGTCACAGTTTTGCCAGAGAAGGTCCTAAAGAGGTTACACACACAAACACACACGCACTAGTGCAAACACATCTAGTACCATCTGGAGAGCCATCATCAGTTTGCTGTCACTCTGCTCATGGCAGTAGACGAGGTCATAGTAGTGTGTGCGTGTGTGCGTGTGTGTGCGTGTGTGCGTGTGTGCGTGTGTGTGTATACGATCCATGTAGCAGACCTTGAGCACGACCTGAGGTCTGTGTTTGTTAATGGGCTATTTCACTGATTGTGTGTCAATCAGGGTGGTGTAATCACATCCTTGTGTATGTGTGTCTCTGTGTGTCTGTGTGTGTGTGTGTGTGTGTGTGTTTGTATATATATATATATATACAAACACTGAGGAAAGAGATTTGAATATGATGCAGATTCTGGCACAGATACCACCACCTTTGCCGCCTGCTTACATGGCAACACTGCCTGTCTTCTTCCTGCATACTGATGCTAGTGCTCACCGACCGTTCTAGATTCCAGCCAGCCCCCCCCCCCCCCCCCCATGGCAGAGCAGAGCCGTGGAGCAGATGATTGCCTCTACACCAATGCACATTCACAAAAGAGCAGGCAGTCGGAGAGGAAGCTTCACATACTGTCAGCCAGACTCGCCAGAGTGACTAACTGTGCTCTGTCTGCAAATACTGTGCTGACTCTTTTTGCTCTTTTTTATACCACACACTGCATAATTATTCTCAGCGCATCTTATGAGGAGATGGTGCAGACTCTGGTCAAATTTCCAGCATGATGGAAAGGAGATCTGGGTCTGGGTCGCATTTTTGAATATTTCACACCTAATAAAATACCGTGATACTGTATTGATTGTTTGAAGTGCTGTATTGATATGGAAATGTCCTCAACAGTGGTTTTCTTATAGTGGATTTGTGTTGGAGCCTCCGACCACTATTTGGAAGCAGGCTTTGGCCATTTGACTTTCTCTCCCTCCTTCATATGTCAATAAAAAAACGCCTTATTTTCCGAGCATGATATGGTCTCAGTCCCATCCTGAAAACATAGAAATGATATAGTCATGTTGAGAATGTGGCTGAGTGACTACACTGCATTTTCCTCCAAAGCATCATCGCTCACCTCCCCTGCTGCTGCTGGCTGCCGCCACGATTGAATTACAGAACAGGTGGGGGGGAAGAGTGAGTGAGAATTTGAGAGGTGGATTGATATTTTTGCTTTGAGGAAAATGGTGGTGGGGGGAGATAAAGAGATAGCTGGTAGTCAGAAGAGGAAGGGATGGTGTGTTTTGATGAGGCAGTGGGATAGAGGAGGGGTGATGAAAGGATGAGAACGATGAAAGAGAGAACAAGGGAACAATGTGATGAAATAAAGGGATAGCTGAATGGAAGTGAAGGTGTATAAGGTACCTGTGCAGTCTGCTTGTTTGGTGAGTTAGATGGGAGAATCTGAAGACAATTTTCCAAAAGGTGGTCTGACAGCATAATAAACCACTGAAAATATTTTATAAAGAATGGAATCTTCTTCTTGTTATTAGTCTGGTATTTTCAGTTGGGCCTTTTGTAATGATGCTACAACACATTTTCTCCTAAAATCAATTCTAACCTCAAAACCAAGTCTTAACCCTGACAAAGTCCTTTGAAGTTGTGATGGCCGGCCACAATGTCCTCACAAGGTCAGAATGTCCCCAAATAGGGTTGAATCAACATTTGTCCTCCTAGTCCACTACAGACATGCACTCTGCTGCCCCCATTCCAACAAAGCATGTTGTAAAATGTGCTCTGGTTCTCCCATCTCCTTCTCAGAACAGGCAGTGTCTACCATAACATACTGACTCTGTATAAGTAATTGCACACCCCCCACTGCAAAAAAAATTAAATTAAATTAAATTATGTCTTTAATGGGTCAATGGTGAACTAAAGGGAAAAATTCAAACAGAGAAATAACAGAAAAGAATAAAACGAGAACAAGGAAAATTAAAAGAAAATAAGGAAGGGGGAGAGACGATGGTAAATGCAATGTCTTTCAATGGGACACCTATTCTATTCTATTCTATTCTATTCTATTCTATTCTATTCTATTCTATTCTAATGTGGCTACACAGCAGATATTATGGATGAAAATGGGAATGGGGTAAAAGGTTTAGCCTGGATACAAATACCACCCACAAAATCAGAAGGGCAACATAGTGGGACGACCTTTGTTCAATCAACACTGATTATAGAGGGGGGCATTAGTGGCATTAACCACCTACTGCTGACACAGCAAAAACACACACACACACACACACACACACACACACACACACACACACACACACACACACACACACACACACACACACACACACACACACACAGAGAGTCTGGTTTCCATGACTTTAGGGGACATTACATTGACTTACATTCATTTTCTAGGGACTCTACAATTACTACAACTATTACTGGCCTAACCCTAACCTTAACCTAACAATACATCAGGTCTTCACCTCAAAATGTAATAAGTTACATGATAGGGCTTTGCTTTTTGTCCCTGTAAGGATGACAAGTCCCCAGTGTAATTAGATTTAGGTCCCCACAACATTATTAATACCTTAGAAACACACACACGCACACACACACATACTCATACACTTATATTCTCACGAATCTTCACAGCACTGGCACAGAGAGGTACAGAACAGACTGTTGGAATTTACATTATCACTGTGTAGTGTGTGTCTGTGACAGCAAGAGAGATAGGAGAGAGAGAGAGGGAGGGAGGGAGAGAAGGACAGCCAAGCCAGGCCATTTGAGAATATTTTTATGTAACTAACACACTGCTGAATTCATGTGTAGGTGCATGTTGGCTTGGAAAGGTGAGTGCACCTCTTTAAGAGCTGCTGCAGCGAGTGTGTGACTGTGCCTCTGTGTACATGGCCCTGCTTTCCACTCACGCCCCGAATTCATGACACTGAGTAGATTCTCACTGCCTCACATGAATGTTTGAGCTGCTAATAAAGGCAGGAAATTGTGCATTTCTTTCAGACTAAGCTTCTAAAACTTAAACAAACATGGCCTGGACAAGGTTTTACTGTATCCCACATGAGAATCTTTTAGAAATGCACCCTGCCCCCTGCACCCACTGTGAATACATTTAGCATCGCCCTGGGACTTGCTGAATGAATGCTGGTGCTCTTACTTTGCAAGTGCATAGCCACTAAGAACAGGGCTGTGACAGAGTTTGGGTGTGGGCTCACAGCATGGGAAAAAGTGTCGCACACCCCGACACACCCTCACGACTGGCATATATGTGAGAATATCTGGTGAGTTGAAAGTCGCTGCAGAATAAACAGTCATTTAGAGCTGGGGTTTTTAAGAAAAAGTCTGAAATGTCAGTTCAGACAGTACTCAGATCCTAAATATTTATATAACCACCAGGGGTTTAAAAAAGTTCTTCATTACTGAGTTCTTAAACCTGGAGTTAAAGCTGCAGTAGGCATCACTGCTAGAAAAATAGTTGATTGACTGGTTGATAAACTACTACCATTGATAGACATACTGCTTTCGTGGGATTTGAGGCAATGCTGGAGTAGAGCTCTGTCCACTCCCCACCATTTTCCCTTAAAGGTCCAGTACAGACTGCAAATAATCAGCTAAATAATCCCACACACACACCCTGACACACACACACACTGTGTGCAATGACAAAATCTATTCTATTCTATTCTATTCTATTCTATTCTATTCTATTCTATTCTATTCTATTCTATTCTATCGCTTTAAAATACAATTAGTTTGTTTTTCGTCACATTAGAATTACCCTTTTTTTAGTATACTTAAAGCAAGGGCCTTATTTTACAGAGGCTGCCATCTCGCTCTGCCAGCCACAGTGTGCATTTCAAAAATTACTGCGCAAACGAAGAAGAACATCCTTTTTGGCATGCAAAGGCCACTGTTTGGCAAAACGAGGGGTAACGTTAGGAGCCCTTTATTTGTCTCAGTCTCACTATTAGATGTCACTATTTCTTACACACCAGACCGTCAGCTGCATAGAAAATCATTTGCAACTTTTACTCATCACATGACGGTGGTAGTGGACGTCTCCCTTCACAGCATGCTGCCCGTGTTTAGTAAAACTGTATATTTGGGGGGGTAGACATTGTATTGGATTAGCTTTTTTTTCCCATCCAGTGTTTTTTTTTTTTTTTTACAGTATCAAACCAATACTGGTATAAAGTATCGCATCACATCACATCTTGAATCTCAAGAAGAAAGGCTTTCCATTTGATAACTGGACGCTGGTGTTGCTGCAGTGTGAACTTATTGAAATGAACTTCACATATTCAGCTAGCTCTCATATAATTATAGTTTATGTTTGACTAGGGTTTAGAAAAATAAAACGTACACAACCTTCCACATTTGTGAAATGCCAAAAAGCCTATTTCAGGCTGTGTTCCCCAAACAGTGTTGACCGATGGATTTCTGCAGTGATAATCCAGTATGTGGTGACTAAGCCTCCGTAAAGATCTGTTGTCCATTCATGCTCCTGTATGCATCATCATCTGGTGTAACAAAATATCACCACAAATGCATATGTCAGACCATGTGTGCATGTATCTTGACAGGGGAGACCAGGAGAGATGGCCCTGCATTTGCATTTATGTATGTGTGGCCCTACACACGCTAGTGCAGTACATGTGTGATCCAGCAGCTGAACAGATGTTTGCTGCTGGATCGCTGCCCACACAGCTGCAGAGAGAGTCCACATTATATAGATGACCACTGATACACTCACTTTGGACTGTATGTGCACCCGTGGTTTTGTGTTGCAGCTTTGACATCCTTTGACATCCTCACTCACTCACTCACTCACTCACTCACTCACTCACTCACTCACTCACTCACTCACTCACTCACTCACTCACTCACTCACTCACTCACCTTCTACTGCTTTATCCTTCACATGAGGGTCGCTTTTGCCTAATCCCGGCTGACATAGAGTGAAGGGCAGGGTTCACCCTGGACAGGTCGCCAGTCCATCACAGGGCCAAATAGACACAAACAACCATCCACTCTCACATTCACACCTATGGGCAATTTAGAGTGTCCAATTGGCCTAATCCTCCAGATCTGCATGTTTTTGGACTGCAAAGGCACTACACCACTACACCAACCGTGTGGCCCCCACTTTGATTCTTTGATTCAGGAATCATGTTGTTTTCTGTGACTCCCTGTCTCTTTATTTTGATACTTTATATCACAAAATCTCCCTCTGACACATTTACCTTCTTCACTTGAGCACCTGCTTCATGCTCAGATGGGTCACATTTTGACTAGGGATAGGTATTCCTAGCAAATATGCAGTTTGAATGTTGAATTTTTGAATGCTGCTGCCACCTTGGGATAATTGATGCACCAAATTAGGTCATTTTTCTTAATTTTTGTATTGTTTTGAATATAATTACAGAGAGTCTCATTACCTCATCAACTTTTTATAATAATTGAATATGAATCTTTAGCATTAAATTGCTTCCTGGATGCAGCTCTTGTGAGCACATATATTCAGATCTGGCTTCACCATCCCTTCAGTCAAATACACAGTGACATAATTACTGTTTGCAAGAACCAAATTATGAACAGATAAGTTAACAGGGTTTTTTTCTAAACTGGTTAACAGGACCATCTTACGTTTCTCATGCACCCTCTCACCAAATGCCAATTTAGCGTTAGATGCAATTCATTCTGCTACTTTACGATATATGAAGTCTTGCTTAAAAGATTGGTTTCCCATAAAAATCTCAAATTGATGCCAGTAAACCAGAGGTCTTCAAACCCGCGGCCCCTCAATCAATTTCACGTGGCCCACCACATAAACATTGTGTCTTATAAATGTTTTTTTTAATGTTTATTTGTGAATTATTTCTCCTTGCGCATCAAAACACGTGCCTCTATTTTGAACTTACGTAAAATATCATCACAAATGTTGTAGTTCCTGTATGATGGAATATCATTATAATATTTTAAACTAATATCACTTGACTGGCCCTCTCCTTACCAGACCTGAACTTCATGTGGCCCCTAAGTCAAATAAGTTTTAAACCCCTGCAGTAAATAATATTCCCATTCGCTAGAAAATGCATAATGACTCTTCATGCAGCTCAGACATGTGGACACATTTGTCCTCAAACTACTTCTAACTGTGCTTTTTATGATCATTCTGTGGGAGCATTCAGGACAGAGTGGGAGCATCCAGTCCCTCAGGAGGGATGTCAATGCCAGGTCTTGACGGGGTCGTAGTTACTGTAGACTGACTTACTGACTAACTAGTTCTCTTCAGGCTGGAGCATCGTTGCAGCAGCCCGGTCAGCAGCTGGGTCACAGCTACACCTGACGCTGCTGTGACTGTGGTGGTGAAATACCACGATAAGCACAAATAAATAAGGTGCAGTTACACATACAGGGAAAGGATTAGGTTTGACACTGACCTGAGTTTGCATTTTATAATATAATTTTATAATACACTATTGTAGTGTTTCCAAGGAGTACATGTATACTCAGTTACTCTGAGCAGCTTCAGTGAAGCATCGCAATCAAAAGTGCTTTTTAACTGCAGGCTAATTATACTCAGCAGACTTCCATTTCTGTGAAAATCTCACCACTTCACAAGTGAATCGTTTTGTCGCAGCCCATAAATCTGATGAATATTTTTTTGGGTTAAATTCAACAGGAAACCAGCTGGAAAAACTGTTTTCTCAACTGAGACAGGCGGATTCTTTTCATCGTTTTTTTTTTTTTTTTTCCTAAAAAAAAAAAAAAAAAAAAAGGGAGAGTAGAATGAAGATGAATTAAATGTTATTTTGCAAACAGGAAAAGTGCTCACAGAACTCTGCCATATTTTTGGATGGGAAGTCAGTGTGGGATCAAACCAGTTGGATGCTGTATAAACCATTTCATTCAAAGAGAATTTACACATCCTTTCTTTCTACCATCCCGTCGTGATCAATCATTTTTGCCACATTTGGCTTTGAAGATATTTTGACACTTTTTGGTACACTTTTTACACAAATTAGCAATCCTTTTATTGTTGTGCAGAACCGCTCGTGAAAAGAATTGTGTTTGTTGCATTCCTGTTTAAGACATTTTGTAAGTAAAAATCTGAATCCACATACTTCTAGCTTATGAAATAACAACACAATATTATTTAGTCCTCTGTGTTAGTCTGAGGACTGATTTGTGACATGTCTAGGGTGCACACACTCAGCAGTGCGGGGACTGGCGAGCAGTTTGACAATATCACTGATTAATTGGCACTTTAAGTGGCAGATTGATTGGTAAACCAAATGATTAACAGTTCTAATTAAACAGGAATACTGCAGTGGTAGTCATCTAAAGCGTGGTGATAAAGGATGAGCTTGCTGCACAGCAGGGTTCAGCATAACTGGCAAGACAGTCAGTGGTGTAGGAATTTGAAAAGCACTGAGCGTGTGTGTCACCATCTGATGTGGCCAGCAGATGTTGGAGGAGTCAGGTATCGCATTCAAAGACAAACTATGGCTCAATTCAGCTTGCTGTTGTTCAAATAGCTACACTTTTTTTTTCACCTTTTCAATTACTGTATTAATATATTCAGGAGTTCATGTCATTTATTAGCAGAGATACACTTATCCACCGTTTCCTGCTTGATCCAATTCGAATAACTGGATATCTGCTGATACCAATACTGATATTAGCCCTTTTTTCCTGAGGAAGATTATGTGACTAAACAGTTTCATACTGAAAAGTTCTATTTCAATTCATATCGATAGACTTGGCTTCACATTTCGAGTATGTTGTCAAAATTATGCTCCATTTTGTCTTTCAATTTCAGTTTTGCTTTTAAATCTAATTTTTTTTTTTAAAGATATAGACATGGACAGAACCTGCATTTCCAGGAAAAATGTGCACCTTTTTGGCCCTTGATCACGATCTAATCTTTATACTATCGATTATCTGCCGACCCTGAGTCCTGATTTGATACCTGCACTTGCCAAGATAACAGAGATGCAGAGTATGCCATTTTAAAAAAAAAAAAAAAAGGTTACTGTCAGTAAAATGAATGATGACTGAAACGTCTCGGGACCCCTGCCCCGACATGTTTTAGATGTTGCCCTGCTCCGACACATCTGATTCCCTGAAACCCTTCTATAATACGCTTGGCGACTGATGTTGAGAGAACAGTTAACTGAAAACTCAGGCTTCAGAACCTCAGAGCAGCTGAGAAAACTGGAGCACAGCCTCTAGCTGCTCTTATGCAAGAAAGAGAGAAAGAAAGGAAGGAAGGAAGGAAGGAAGGAAGGAGGTTGTGACTTGGGCCCTTGATTGTTTTATTGTCACACTTTTGTCTCTTTGAACTGAAACTTCTCTGTTTGCTTGATGCATTACAGCCTCATGCGAAGACATGTGACATGTGTGCACTCTCTCTCTCTGTCTCTCTCTCACGCACACACACACACACAGTTTAATGCGACGATGACTACCATTCGTCTGGACAGCCTAATCAAAGCCTTATCCCTAACCTTAACTACTGGTCTTCACAGGCACAGTGTTTATGCCAGAAAAGATACTAAGGAGGTAACAAATACAAATACACACACACACACACACTGATTGATCACCCTGTAATTATTCCAATCTCATAAAGTTCTCGGATTGATTTCTTCCTCTGCATCCATTTAATTTTTCACAGTCCCTGCAAAGCCAGAGCCTTTTTTGCCTCCTTTAATCTGATTTAAGTATATCACCCTAGCATTGCTGTACTCTTAGCTCAAATTTAAACTGAACTTATTTTAATGAAAGTTTAAAAGAAAATTCGGCCAAAAGTTCTAATAATAGTCAACACCATGTTTGTAAATCAATTAAATGTATTGATCGTAATTATAACACTGACCAACTTTTTGTCTTACATTTTATGGGCCAAACACCTAAAGGAGTAATTAAGAAAACGATTGACAGATTCATTCATAACGAAAACAATTGTTAGTTTGCAGCCTGAGCTAAAAAGTCATGGACTCAGGTCTGTGATGAGGAAATGATGGAGACCAAAGAACGATGAGGTGGGAAGTACAATAGAGTAAGATCATTTAAAATTGTTTTATACCTTATAAGAATGTGTAAATAAATAAGAAACTACACTTTATTTTATTTTTTTCTGTTCAGGCTGGAAAAACCAAAGTCTCATGTTCTCCAGGGCCTGGTTTTTCATTATAGCTGCACCATTCATATGTTTTCAGAGCATCAGTCTTCTGCTCTGTGCTCTGCCTCCATCCTTTTCTCTCTCTCTACAAGTCTTTCTGTTCCTGACTTCTCCCCCCCCCCCCCCCCCCCCCCCCCCCCCCCCCCCCCCCCGCCCCCCCTCCCCTCCCCCCCACCCATCCCTCCTCCTCCTCCTCCCCCCCCGGATCATGTCTGCCCGCCCAATGAATCAGTCTGGCCGGCAGTGTGTTGCTGTCACAGAGAGCTGCTGAAGGTGATTAGTCATGTTGAACTGGGCCAGGATCTGAAGGTCCTGGAGTGACAAGAGGAAAGAAGCAATTCTGGAAGATTCCACCAGAGCAACAGCTGCCTTCATCTCTCTTTTTTCTTTGCGATGTGTTTTAGTGTGAGTCCTGGATGAGAGAGAGGGCAAGGTCAGCTTAAAAAAAAAAGAAAAGGGCCCAATACCAGATTTGGAAATACTGTATTTCAGCTTTCATCCAGACAGATGAGCCTCAGTTGTGGTCCAACATTTGTCTTATTTACTGGGTTTCTGCCCTCCAAAAATAGAAATGTGTTTGTGAGTTATGAGTGCATGCGATTGTAATTTCTATTGCCTGTGTTTGGTTTCTGGACTGTGAATAACACAATAACAGATTTAGTTTTTATGCTCTTATGTCGGCATCGCTCTTTGAAGACATGCGCAAACATCTTTGTATGTGTGTGTCTTTATCTACACTAGAGACATTCATTGTCTCCAAATGATGAATTCCAATGACTCTGATGATCCTTGTGCCACTCTGTGTACGACTCTTGTGCAACTGTTTAGCTCTTAACATCTGCTGCCTTTCCTCTAGGGGTGGGCAATGTAAAGAAAGACTAATATCTCTATATTTTGGGGGATTTTGACAATAACGATAATAAGTCGACATCCTTTAAAAATGTTATTTTAATTGTTCAAGTCCATCGTTCGCAAACAGTGTTACGCAAGCTTCCTCTGGTGATAGTTGAAGGGAAAATCAGAAACACTGTTCTACTGTATATACTCTATATACCAGGGTATGTGATCAGAGTGGAGCTGAGGAATTTTATTTGATATTAGGCTGACTTTGCTCGGCCTATTTACACCACTGTATTTTAATGTTGGTGATAATGGTGTTACTTCGAGAGCTCGACGGAGGTAGTACTTGGTATAAAAAGTCGGAGAATCACTGGTTTAAAGTTTTTGCGCCCCCCCCACCCCACCCCAACCGGAAGTTGTACAATAGCGCTGTCTGCTGCAACTGTTATTAAACATACGCTGTGGTAATGTGCATTTGTCGACAGACCAGTGACACCAAAGAACTCGGTCATGTTTTCAACAAGCATTTTAGCCATAACTAGCAGGTAGGGGAGGGAAAAGGCTCCACTACGTGAATAACTTTGAATTCCGAACATGAATGGGGAACAACATGATATCAGTAACACCACATGACACGCTGCAGCTCAACGAACTATGTTATGTTGTAAACAAACAATGTTTACTTACCAGTCCAGCAGTAGATTCAGGCTCAGTATCACTCCGACATCCCTCGGCCTCTCTCAGCTGATGGTGGCGAGTGAAAGCAGCTTCGCTCACTCGGAGCACTGTGACGTTTGCAGTAAGCAGTAGAAGCAGTGAAGTTGGTTTCACATTGGTTCTTGAACTGACCCGAATCGAAAGGTTACATAGTGACAGCACATGTGATGGAGACCCTCTCAGGCTCTGACAAGCTCATAAGTAGACAATAAGTTTAAAATATATTTGGAGACATTATTCGAAGGTTGAAATACTACATGGCTTTAGTTGCTTTAATTCATTAATTGTTGCTTACAGATTATATCATTGGACACAATGTTTCAGGAAAACATTCTTTGAAAATTCAAAGACTTTTAATACAGCATGGGCAAACGTTCAGTGAGGTCAACTGTGCAGAAAACAAGGAAGAGCAAATAATAAAATCATTTCACAGACTGAGTTATGGAGGCTGCTATGGTGCCTCCATGTTTTCTCCCTTTTAGCATAAACACATGCAGTTGGTAGGGAGGATGCAATGTATGCACAATCACAGTCTTGTTTTTTAAATGTAATTTTTTTAAACGGATTGCTTAGCTTCACAAAAATGACAGTTTTATACAGAATTCACAGCCTTTATTCTGAAAAAATATGCACTGATACAAAGAAAGTATGTTGCTAGAATTGACAGGTAACTGACATACAGTACGTTTGGTTTGAAAAATACAAATAAGACAGCTGCTCTTGAAATGGATGGCCAAGTTTGGGGAGGAAATGTCTGTAAAATAACTTATTAGGGTTTGGGGGAAAACCCGATACTATGAAATATTGCCACTAACACTTACTAAACTATAGATTTACTAAATTAGTCATTTTTTAGAAGGAAAAAAATAGTAGCACAAAAATTTGTCTTGAAAATACAATGTTATGGCCCAATATTCAATGACAACAATCTTGAATTGATGTCATTTCAGTGGCAAGCTGAGTCCACAGACATGACATGAGGTTTCGCTTTAATTCCTAAATCAAAGCATTGGCAAATTAAAATTCACAGCACAGAAAGAGGCAGGAAGACGAGCTACACACAAGCACCAGGACATTTAACACAACATGGAGAATTATGGTCCATATGAAAATCACACTTCAAACAAACAAACCAGCATGAGCAGACATGAGCTCTGTGCAGCATGTGTTTGTTTATACAGTTTCACACTAACATCCGTGTTGGGTTAACTCCGCTCCTTTGATCCCTCTGATAGAGTAGGTGTGTGTTCACTGCAGACCAATCACAGCATTGTTTTGCTGTTTGTCGGCCAATGACGGCGCAGTAGTGGCGTCTCTGAACCAATGAGCGCCGTTGTTTGTATGTTCGGGCTCATGGGCTGGCTGTGTGCAGCTGTTCAACACATGCAGAACATGTGGTTTGGCCCCGCATGATTGTGTGTGTGTGTCTGGTGCCAAACCCCCATTGCAGTTTCTGCCTGGTTCTGGTCTGAGTTTTCTTTAACTGTTTTCCATCCCTCCATCCTTCCTCCTCTCTTCCTATCTTATCTTTCCTCACCCCTCTCTCTCTCTCTCTCTCTCTCTCTCTCTCTCTTTCTATCTCACTCATCTATTTTGGAGCCATCTCCATGGCAACATGCATGCAGCACCAGCCAGGAACTTTCTGGATCACCAGTAGATATTCCAATTCAGCACTGTGGGTCCAGTCAGTGTATGTACTTTTATATTTATATCTTTGTGAAGTCCAACAAACATACAAACCTATGTTTGTGGGGACATTTAGGGTTAGACATTTAGTTTGATGGTTAAAGTTAGGGTAAGGCACTAGGGGATGCATAATGTCTATGATGTGTCCTCACTAAGCAGGTTTGTGTGTGTAGGTTCTTTTCTGGTATAAAAACTTCTTCACGACCAGTAGTCCACATGGCGAACCCTATTTCTCTGACTCGGAGAATGGTTATGGTTAAGGTTCGTGGTAAAGTCTTGCTTAGGCAGTCCAAATGAATGAAAGTCAGTGCAGTGTCTGCCTCCGCCTCTCTCTTTGTACGCACATGTCCGTAGTGCAGGCTGTAATGGCACATTTTGATTTAAGCCTGTCTGTGAGAACATTTTGACCTTGCGAGGATATTTTGGCTGGTCTTCAAAACTTTAAAATGGCCTTTTGAGGGGTTAGGTCTAGAATTTTTCTTAGGTCCAACTTAGGGTTAGGCTTTTAGTTGTAATGGTTAAGGTTAGGGTAAGGGGCTGGGGGATGCTTTATATCTGTGAATGTTCTTACTAAGGGTGCTACAAGGATGCTTACTAAGGATTCTAATCAGTATGGGATTACACAATAATCTACCAGTGCAAATGCAGACCTGATGGCCCACTGCCTATTATATGTTCATAACTCTCTCCCTAAGTTTTTCCCCTTTTTATTTACTCTCTTTTTTTCATCATCGTTATCATTTGACACCATCTTCTCTCATCCCTCAGCTTTGTCTCTTCCCCTCGCTCTTATAGCTTCTCATCTTTCCCTTCATCCTATTCTGTTGTTCCTGGCTCTCCCCAAGCCGCTGCCCCCCCATCCACTCTTTTCATCCCCTCACTCACCCCACCTCCATCCTGCTCTCTCCGTATGTCTCCCTAATCCATTGCTTGCCTCATTTGCCTTTTCCCACATTGATTCGATTCCCACTGTTTCTTCCATCTTCCTTCTTTTCTTAACTCCTCTCCTTATCTGTCTTTTTGGATAAAGGAAATTCCCATTTCACGTACATTCCCAAATCACGTTTGATCTTGAGTCTTTCATTTCAATTCGTATCATCTCCCTCTAGTTAACTACCACCCCACCCCCCCAGTGGGGGAACCCTGTGCCACTATGGTTGCAGGGCCAAGTGCCAAGATGGAGGGGGTGGTATAGGGTTGCTAGGTTGAGTTCATTACAGTGCAGTTGTAGACATTGGGCTCTCAGACCTCTTCATTCATTCTTTCATTAATTACTTCCTTTGGCTGAGTCTGCACAAAGATGCAACATCACAGACTGACCGTAAAAAAATGTTCTCATGCACAGACAGACTCCGTTGCTGCAGGGAAACTCAACATAATACTGAAAACAGAAAACACAATTTCCTGTTTACTTTAAATACCTTTTAATAGCTTCTTCAGCTCTGTCTTTAATTTGCTTTATGGAATGGTGTAAAATGAGAAACATTACTAAAAATGGCCTTTGTAGTAATTGTACTGTATTGCTGTTTTCACACAAGAATTCTGGAGTTTGCACTCACATATGAAGCGACTATGATGTATGTGCGGCATATGCGAATATGTTCACGACAGCATGATAAGGTCTGCAGCATCCAGACGATGGCTGGTGTCTGGGTCACACATGTAGAAGGCTGGACACTCGCTTTTCTTATACTTTGTCCTCACATGAGCCTCTTTCACAATACAATTATCCATTATAGACGAGAATTTTATACCCGGGTGAAGCCGCTAAATCAACACCGTCATCATCACCATCATTGTTGTGCACTGTGTTGTTTTTTTTTTTTTTTTTGACTCCTGTGTCATCTGTGCATGAATTGTGACGCTATGGATATGTAGAAACAAAACGAGTCGCGGGAAGAAAACAACAACACCACCATAGCCCTCTGTGATAATATTATGGTGGCTATCATTTTACATAATCTTCTTTTGTTTCTCTTTAAATCAGTTATTTAGACCAACCATTCCCTAACTGAAGAGTGCCAGGGCCCACTGAAAAACCTCTGAGTAGTGTTGGTTCGTTTTGCAAATGATTTGCTCACTCACTCACTCATTTTCTACAGCTTTATCCACTAGGGGTCGCGGGGGGCGCTGGTGCCTATCTCCAGCTAACATAGGGCGAGAGGCAGGGTACACCCTGGACAGGTCGCCAGTCCAACACAGGGCCACATAGAGACAGACACTCTCACATTCATACCTACGGGCAATTTAGAGTATCCAATTAACCTAGTCCCCAAATCTGAATGTTTTTGGACTGTGGGAGGAAGCCGGAGTACCCGGTGAGAACCCACGCACCACGGGGAGAACATGCAAACTCCTTGCAGAAGGCCTTGCAGCCCTAACTAAAGCCGGTAACAGTGAGCTGAATCACAACCCATTCAGCTCCCAGTTCCTCTCATGGAAACAGTACGTTAACCGGTTCTTCAGTTAACGAGTCAGCCCTCACCACGTACGTACTGGTAAACTTAATATGTGCGCCCTGAGTGAATCAGCAGCTTAAACTGTCAGAATCAGTCTCAGCAAATCCAGAAACAATGCCGATTCACTGTAGATCATTTTAAAAGAAGCAAACCCCCCCCCCCCCGAAAATATGTGTTAATCTCCAATTTTTATTAAGGAAATTCCGAAAATTTTAAGATTTAACAGTGGAGTCTGGTGCATTTAGTGACAGCTGGCGATAGTGAGATGAATCACAACCTGTTCTGCTGTGTATCATTTCAGCGAGTGAGTCAGACGTCGTCTGTGCTCCGGTCATGCAGGAAAAACCGAACGATTTGGTGAACGAATCTTTGAACGAATCTTTTTAATGAGAGAATTGGAAAGATTCAGTACACCTAAAAGAACGGTTGTTGCCATCACTACCTCTGAATTTAATTTAAATATACATATTTTACTTAAATTTAAGGCTTAATTAAAGAACTGAAAATAAAAACATATTTCATGACCCCCACCTGCAGTACCATCATGGGCCAGTAGGGGTCCACACTTTGGGAATCACTGGTTGATTAAATAAATGATATTTAAGGCTATGCTAACAGCTGGAAGATGAATGCACGTCATTGCATCTCTGGCAGAACTAGAGCAGATAAAAAATAAACTACTATGTACACCTGGGTCTTACATTCCCACTGATGCGGGGTTTTTTTTTTACCAGTGGGGAATGTGGTATTAGACGTTATGCACAGATTTAATGTGAGAGCTGGCAGGAGAAGTTCTGGAAAATGTCTGGAAGGGCTTTCGGTGCCTCAAACACGTTTCAGGAACAATGTTCAGTGCACCTCTGATAGCAGCATAAGTGCTTGACTCTGGGGAGTTCTAAAGCAAAGGTCTTGAACTTTACTTTCGGTCATGAGCTCCGGGGTGTAACCACTGCAGAGGCTGCTGATGAAGCAGCTGACATGAGATTTCCTCCATTTAGTGGAAAAAAAAACATACCACTGTAGAATTGCCACTAAGCTCCATGGCATTGTTGTTGTTTATATGTTGTTTCAACTGGCAATGGAAATGGTTGGTGTTAAAAAAAAAAATTACAGACATATCCAATCCTTTCAGTGTTTAAAAGGCTATAGATTGGATTTACAAAGAATCTGAAAGACGATGGATTTTCTTTAATCCAAGGTCTAATGAAAGATGTTGTCATATTGCATTGTGCGAATTGTGTAAGATCCAGTGCATTTTGAGCCTGACATATGGTCCTGGCTTGGTGCAAGCAGTTTCGTTCAAGTCATCAGGGTGGTAGTTTTGCCAATTTAGCACTTTTGTCAACATTTTTACTAAGTTTGAAAAATACTGCAGTAACTTTTGGGACAAATGTCAGCTTTCTGTTAAAAAGAGTCAGCATTTTTTCCCTGCGATTGACACACAGGCAGTAGCTTTAGACATAGGTACAACCAGGCCATTGTTCACCATGTTCCATGTAACTCTATCACACAAACACACACACACCATACACACACAGCTCCTGTCCTTATGTTCTCATTCTCTCTCACTTTCTCTCTCTCCCTGTGTCTATGTCATATTGGTGTACATTCTCTCACATCCACAAGCATAAATCTGCTATCTTCACTAGTAACTGGGGCAGGTCTCTGTTATGACACACACACACACGTTTGCACAGTATTAGTAAACCCAATTCTAACCCTAAAACCAAGTCTCAACCTTCAAAAAGCCATTTTAAGGGGTACAAGAATGAGAGGACCAGCCAGAATGTCCCCATTTCTCCAGAATGTCCTCACTCTCTATGGTTTAGCAGTTCTTTGGTCTTCACTACGATACCCTTACAAGTACACACACACACACGTTTGTGCTTCTATCAAAGTGAGGACCCTCATAGACATAATACATTCCCTAACCCTAAAACCAGGTCTTAACTCTGAAAAAGCCCTTTAAAGGGGGGAAAAAAGGGAGGACCAGACAAAATGTCCTCACTTTCCCAAAGTGTCCTCACTTCCTAAGCGTTTTAAGTTTTTAGGTCCTCACTAAGATACCCTTACAAATACACACACACACAAACACATGTTTGTGCTTCTATCAAAGTGAGGACCCTCATATATATAATACATTCCCTAGCCCCTTACCCTAAAACCAATTCTAACCCTAACCCTAAAACCAGGTCTTAACTCTGAAAAAGCCCTTTAAAGGGGTGAAAAAAAGGGAGGACCAGACAAAATGTCCTCACTTTCCCAAAGTGTCCTCACTTCCTAAGCGTTTTAAGTTTTTAGGTCCTCACTAAGATACCCTTACAAATACACACACACACACACAAACACATGTTTGTGCTTCTATCAAAGTGAGGACCCTCATATATATAATACATTCCCTAGCCCCTTACCCTAAAACCAATTCTAACCCTAACCCTAAAACCAGGTCTTAACTCTGAAAAAGCCCTTTAAAGGGGTGAAAAAAAGGGAGGACCAGACAAAATGTCCTCACTTCCTTAGCGTTTTAAGTTTTTAGGTCCTGACTAAGATACCCATACAAGAACACACACACACATGCACCTTGTCTCTGTCAGTGCTTGCCAGTGTCAAAGCTTCCCATTGGTTAGTGTGTGTGTGTGTGTATAGATGTGATACAAAGAGACATTTAATAGGTTCAAATTCAAAGTGAGAGCGACAGTGTTAGGAGGTAACGTGCAGGCAGTCAAGTGGAGGTAGAGGCGTGTACAGGAACTTGGTTGCCAGCAACATTTTTATTCTTTTAATTCTCCATTGGCACCCATGTGCAGAAATATTTACAGTGATAAATACAAAAAAAGGAAAAGAAAAGCTGACACGAGGGTCACAATACTCCAAATGAAAAAAAAAATGCAATAGGACATTAAGTCCGAAAAAACTAACGCAGGGTTGATACCAGCTGGGGTCAGCTGTATCAAAGAAAAACGGCAAACAACAACAAAAAAAACTTCTCATAATCTGAGAGCTTCCCCTTTAAGGCCTACCATCCACAGGTGCTTACGCCTCGCTGGCTCTCTCCACACTGACCCAGGTTGGGTTTTTTAAAGGGTGTAAATGCTCGTGTCCCTGGAGTGGGTGATACCACTTAGTCAGTCTAACCAGGGTAACTGGCAAAAATAAACTAAATAAACCCAATACGAAAATACAAACAAAATAACCTAACACAGGAAATAATACTTAATGCATTACAAGCATAATTAAACCAAAAACAAACATGAAACAGAAGATCACACAAAACAGAATAAACCATTAGGACGCACGAGCAGTGCTCGTGCCCCCTCGCACGTGCACCCCGAGCAGCACCGTATATTAGCCCGGTGTTTGCCTTCGGGACTCTTTTCCTGTGACGGGAAAAGGCTGCGACACTGGTAAGCGTGCTCTTAAACTTTTCCCCTCTTACTAACTGCTTCACCACACTCACTGCGACACACGTTCCCGCAGGTAGCTCCTTAAACGCACGGGGATGCTTAAAACAAACACGGCATGTTTATGTTTATTGTTATCTCATGCGGTGTTTGTGTGTGAGTGTGGAATGTTTGTGTGTGAAGTGTTTTGTCGCGTACTTCCATGTGTGCACCCAAGTTAAGCCACGCGACACAAAACGCAGCATTTACGCTGGAGTGTGCTCACCAAGTTGTTTGTAGCTGTTCTATATCCAAATATAGTCCGTGCTGAGATGTTTGAGCGGGGGAGATAGCGTTCATTACGTCCGCGGCGCGGTGATGACGTCGTGATGACGCCGTGATGACGCGGTGGCCAGCCGCGGCATCACAGACAGAAAGAAAGAGAGCAGTTGGGTTCCATCTTTCAAAGGTTCAGAGCACTCTTTAAACTCGGGGTATATCATTTCGAAAGTCTGTCTCCTCAATATTCAGCACCACAAAAGTGACACGAGAGAATCACCGTTGCGCCTTTAAGTTACAGGCTCTTCAAAATGAGTCTCAGATTGTGTCAAGGCCCTCAGGGGCCCATTAAGCAGTCCAGTGTGCACATGATAATGCAGATTTGGGTTCATCGCGTCAAGTAGCCGCTTTCATGAGTTGATCCGGTGATATTTGTTGTAGCCACTTCAAGAATTTGCTTTATGCCATTGACCCCTTTCAGACCTGATATATACATCCGTCCTGAGTGTCTGGCTTCTCAAAGCAACCTCAGGTCTGTTCGGATTGAGGGTGCATGTCGCCATTTCTGCTGACATCATCTGGTCAGCCCTCATATGTTAATGTATTTGCAGCCACTGTCACAATATTTATTATGATCAGACACACACAAGAAAACACACTCAAAGACAGCAGACAGCAGACAAATCTCCTTAAAAACAGAATCTTATTCTTGCAAACTATGACATGCAGACTCATTGTCATTGTGTTTTTAAATAAAAGGTTTGGAACGATAGCGCTGATCACATGAAAATTCAGTAATCCCTTAACAATCGAACAATCATTGCAGCCCTAGTTTCCATACTTAATGTATAATTTGGGCAGCAAAAATCACCCCTACTTTTATTACTCCAAAATTATACTTAAATGTTGTGGGCATTGCTCCTAACTAAATTAGTTGTTAAAATCTGGAATTTATCACAAGGTTTTTAATAGTGTCCCTTTGTTTACACTTTAAATGACTGTACTTTCAGTACTGAAAGTACCTGTGGCACATCAACATTTGTCTCCTCTGTCCCTTTAAAGGAGAAACGACAACCTCCGGTTGTTTTATCCCCCACTTTAACTGTCTCACTCAGCGTGTAACCTTCTCTAAGGGTTAATCTACAGGAGTAAATTTGAGAGCTGCTGCTGACTCTGCAGTAATTCATGTGTCCCTGCTGCAACAGGCATTCCATCCCCTACCGTGATGTTTATCAAGTGGACATCACTGCTGTAATGTCCTCCTTAAACCTGGAAACCACAAATCAGCAAGTTTTCATTTCCATCCGCCCCTGAAACCGATCAGTCCTATCAAAAAAAAAGAGATTGGGTTTCAAACAATGACTGACAGAGGAGCACCAAATGGGAATTCCGCTGCAGCTTTTTGGTAAACAACCAGCATGGCTGATAGTAAGCAACGTGTTGGTGGTGGAAATGTGTGGAAGGGACTGTACATTTCCTTTGAACAGCTGCAAAGCTGTGTGTTGTGCTTAATGCGTTGTTGCTCCGATTGGTTGAACGTCTGTGCTGCAACCATTAAACAAGCCCCGCTTCAACTGTAAAACAAACTCAGGGGTCCCTGACTTCTTTTCAGATGCATATTGGTCTGTAAAATTCTTCCTCTCTTTCTCATAAGCAAGATATTCCGCATGTTTGTAACATTTTGGAGGGTTTATTGGCAGAATTTGAATATAATATCCAGAAGTATGTTTGTATAAGAGTATTATCACTTTAAGTAAAAAAAATATTTGGTTTTTGTTGCCCTATTTTATATATATATGGGTTAGGGTTAGGGTTTTATATACTGGTGTTGAAAAAAAGAGGTACTCGTGAATGTACAGCATAAAGTATGTGTCCTTTTGGTATGAATGAAATTGCCATTAACCGTGTGTATATATATACGTGTGTAGGTTAAGAAAATATTCGTTTGGACTTCAGTCAGTTGGATCAGGTTCAGATCAGGGAGGATCATTGGTTCGGGGCCTGTGGGATTGGCTTCCTGTCATTGTCAGTGCATCCTTTTGCTCTATAATGGATGTGTGTGTGTGTTTGTCTCTCATACTGTGTGTGTAAATCTTCCCTCTTCACCAAATTCAATCATAATTTAATCAAACATCTGTTTTCTCGTCTGCTCCCAGCATAATTTGCTGTTGAGACTATTTTCTGACTCAGCACTTTTGTTCCACTAATTCCATCAGTGCCACAGTGGAGACATGTCCCACTCACCTCTTCATGGCTCTGAAGCTTTATTCCTTAACTGAAATCTTTTTTTGTCAATCACCTTTTTTTCTTGAATTGCTGTAAAGCTCTTTATAAACCACATCACAGCTGTACCACATTAAAGGGGCCTCATCTCTCGCTTTGTAGTGAGACATGAAACGTTTTCACCTTCACACTGCAAAACATCAGTTTACTCATCGAAGCAGGCAAGGTTTTGAAACCGCTCTGATCTTGTTTTTATTAAAGCTTGACAAATATTCAAAAAAAGCAAAGCCGTTTCTACAGTAGATGACATTTCTGCATTTAAATATCTAAGAATGTCAAGACAGATGTAAAGAACCATTTCATTGGTATTTTGTTTTTTTTATTGTATGCAATCAAAATCATTCAATCCCGACTGCAAGTTAGGTTTATTGGCCAAATGTTGTTTGCAATAAACATATCAAACAAGAACACTTTAAATTGCTCAACAAAACTAATATTACATGTGGCTTCTCCAAATTCAACACAAAATGCCAAATTTAATGACTACTGCAGTATCAACATGATTAAACTCCTTCATGACAAACATCTTTAGTACTTCATAGATCACCCTTTGCTGTTATGACTTGCTGCAAACACCAACATCTGGCAGCGTTCCTGAGGAATCTTAGTCCATTCCTCATCCAGTTCACTAATATTCTTGTGTTTTTTTTCAAATCCCACCAGAGATTTTCAAAAGGGTTCAAGTCAGATGAGTGTGATGGCCACTCTAGTATCTTCCAGAACTTCTTCTGAAACCAAGCCTTGGTAGACTATGAAGTATGCTGAGGATCACTGTCCTGTTGGAAGGTCCAATGATGCCCAAGCTTCAGCTTCCTCACAGATGTGATGATATTTTCTCCCAGGATTTCCTGATACTTGATTGAATCCATCTTTCCCTCCACACGCTGCAGGTCTCCAGTGTCAGAAGAAGTGAAGCAGCTCCAGAGCATCACTGATCCACCGCCATACTTCACTGTAGACAGGGTGTTCTTTTCTGTGTATGCTCCATTCTTCCTCCTCCAGACATACCACTGATCCAGTTTTGTGTCATTGTTCCACAGAACAGAATCCAGAAACCTCTTTGGCTTATTTATATAAATATATATATATATATATATAGTTTTGAGCAAATTGGAGCCGACTTTTCTTGTGCTTTTGGGTCAGTAGTGGTAAACGTCCTGAGGTTTGGACATGGAGCCCTTCAGAGTTTAGCATGAGCCTTGCTGTGGAAACTGAAACCTCAGTGTCTGCTGCCACCAAGTCCTGCTGCAGGTCTGTTACAGTCAGTACAGGGTCTTTGACCACCTGCCTCCTCAGGACTCTGGTAGCAGGTGTTGATAGCTTCCTCTTTCTGCCACATCCAGGTAGAGGAGCCACAGTTCCTTTCACTTGAAACTATGCTAACTATGATTCTAACTGTATTTCTAGAAACATTCAGTGCCTTGGCCATTTTTTTGTATCATTTTCCATGTTTGTGCAAGGCAATGATGCATTCTCTGAACTTTTTGGACAATTCTCTTGACTTATTCTTGACCTGAGAAACCTCCTTAGGCTCACTCTTTCCAGTACCATTTCCTTTCTCCCTCTCACCCACCTCTCTGCACATGCTGCTATAAATGTCTCTGCCTCACTATCCCTCCCTTCTGACCTCATTTTTGTTCTAAGATACTGGCCGATTTTAGTCCCACATGTCATATTTTTAGGTAGAAACTCCACATCAGGGAGTCTCAGATCTGTCAGACTCATTTTACTGTTACAGCTCATTTTCAAAAATCAATTTAAAATGTCACTTTCAATCAGAAAGTCGGCCTTCCGAGTTCATCATGTTGATCTTCTTTAATTAAAACAAAGTCTCAAGTCACTCGTGGCGATGATTTATCGACGTTTAGACGCGGCATGTTTAATAAAAGATCAATATTGAAGGGATTTATCGCTGACTGACTTAATCTCCTCCACTTCTCTTCTCATCTGATCCATGTCATTCTGTGCTCTTTCATTTTTTTTGTCCCCATGTTTTTCTCCATCCCTTCATCATTCTTACCGCTCAATCTTCATCTGCCCATTTGTGTCCTGGTTTCCCAGCAGTGAGACAGAAATAGCCATGTGTGTACCAGTAGTGAGCTGGAATAGATCCATGTGTGTGTGCATGTGAGTGTGCATGCGTGCGTGTTATTACTCCCCATGTACACACACAACACATACAGTGTGGGTTACACTTTATCTTTGGATGTTCTCTGTTAGAAACCTGACATTTACTGTACACTTGGAGAAGGATGCACTATCATGCATATCAAAGCTCCCTTAAAGGAGAATTCCATTTTTTTTTCAACCTGGGGCCTATGTTTATAAATTTGAGTGTATATGTGAATGGTACATACAAAAGCTTTCATAATTGGTCCAGTAGATCATATCGGGCGACATCCACCACAGGTGACACTGGCTGCAGCGTAGTCTCTATGGGGCAATCTTGCAAGAGTGATGTCCGAGTTATTGCCATTAAAAAAGTGCTTGATTTCACCAATAAACGGCTCGGATTGTTATTGTAAGAGTCTGGCAACATGACTGGAGCAGTAGTGTCAAAGCGCGGAGGAGGGGGAAATCCTCCGATGTGGTGACACAGCCTTGAGTTGTGTCCAACGTATCCCTGGACACATAATAACCATACGCTCACAGCACTCACATAAACACCACCAGTTTCCGGTGATTTGCATCCTTGCAGTAGCCAGTTCAGCCTTCTCTGTCTGCAGCCACACTACAGCTCCGGTCATGTTGCCAGACTCTTACAATAACAATTAGCCATACAATAACATTATTAAATACAATAACATTGCTGCCTGTCGCGGATGCCCCCCGATGCGATCCACTAGACCAATTATATTAATAATTGGTCTAGTAGATAAATTATGAAACCTTCATCATAATTTATAAACATAGGGCCCAGGTCGAAATAAAACAGAATTCTCCTTTAAACTTAAGCGTGCTCTCTTATATGCAGTCTCTCACCCTCTTCCTATCAGACGCCACACATTATGCTGATTTTAACACCAGACTCTTGCTATTTTGACATGCATGGTTTTTTCTCAGCGGTGGCAGTTACATTTGTAGTAAAAGTTTGCAGGCTCTTTTTATCGTCTGCATCAGCACTGTGCTTTAACCTGTCTGTCTGTCTCAGTGGCAGTCGCTGGTCTTTGAGGTAGGCCCATTTATTTCAGTTACTTATACATAAATTCTGCCCTCTGCTTGTGTCTCTGCCTTTCAGACAGTTCCTCCAATCGTCATGCATCAGAAAGTGACGATTTTGCCACATGCATCCAATCACTGTCTCTCACCCTGCAGTGAAGAAAAAACCTATTCTGTGCTGTCCCGTAGAGCTTCCACTGGTTTTAATGCACCGTCCTGCTAAAGGAGTCTTTGAGAAGAAAATCACGTCAGACAAACCATGATAAACAGCTGATTGTGAACGCATATATATCCGTTCATATATTCATATAGTTGACCTCATTCTACTGTTGTTAATAATACAAATACGGCAGTACATATTTGAGCATTTATTTTATGACATTTTAGAGGAAGCAGACGTCCATTGTGTAACTTTTAGGTTTATTGGTAGATGTTATATATGCTACCCATTACTATGTTAGTATGAGTGCTTTAAAGTCATAAATCATTTGTTTGTCATAGCTGAATAATAAGCCCTTTATCTGTACTTTAGGCAGTTGTCGTACTTTTACGTATAATAACCCGATGAAAGTTTTTAAAGCAGAAGCTTGCTAAGCAAATGAAGACGGGTTTGTTGACATCAACATCCATTCTTTTGCAAGGGAGGGTTGCGTGCCAGAGCCCTTCTTTGTTGCTCACCATTCTCACCATTAGATGTCACTAATTCTTTTGCACTATACCTTTAAGATAGACCAGGAAATTTGCAGTGTTACAGTAGGCATCACAGTAAAAAAGTCAAAGTAACACTTTATAGTCATGGATCTTATATGTACAGAGTAAACAGTATAAAGCACCAAGATAATTTGCTTTATTTGCACACACACCCAATAGTGTTAGTGAATTTGACCTATTGACCTATTTAACCCGTCCTTATTAGACGCCAGTAGTGGGCAGCACTTATTTACGCCCGGGGAGCAATGAGAGATTGATGTCCACGGATTTGAACCAGAAACCCTCCGGTTATAAGCCACACACTGCCTGTTTAAATGAATTTCTAAAAAATCTGATGACTAAATTAATATCAGGTCTTGTCCGTCTCTTTTCTATGGTTTTCTATTGTAAAGATTTCCAAATTTAGGTCATGGTATAGATGATGTAACATGGTTTTGATCCACACCCTCATCAGACTTAATTTGTCTGTCTTCCTCGTTAGGCACCGAAGGATTAATCGATTAATTTGATGCTTCAGTAAAGAAAATACATACGCCTATAAACGAACGCACACCTGCACCAGTGCTCTGCTGTCATGTGTGTCTTTGATAATTATGCGACTGTAGTAGCAGGGTAATTTTCTGCTGCTGGGTGACTGATCTGCACAATAATCCGAGATACACACCCGGTGACAGACTCAGGTTTGTGTCCACAAATGAATGCATGCACACAGAGCACAGAGAGAGAGAGAATGATATTTACTGACCCAGTGTTGAATTAGTGCAGCCTGGTTTATGAGCTATATTAGGAATCAGCTTTGAGAATTCCTGTGCTGAAGTAGATACTTTGTTAGTACAGGGACTACTAATATCACTGTCACATGTACATGGTGTGTGCGTGTGTGCGTGTGTGTGTGTGAATGATTACATTTCCCTAATTGACTGTTTGCTGACTCCTGCCCTAAAAACCGATTGTCCACCTCACAGCCTTGTTATAGCTGGATCACCTCTAATGCTGCAATGCATATTTTCATGTCATTGTAACCTGATACATAATATACAATTTTATAAATTATGTACTGATTAAACCTGCAGCCATGTCACTTAAGATCAGCTTAAGTGGGGCTGCAGTGAAATCGAGTGACTTTTACATCGGAGCCATGCAGAACTTTTATCCTAATTTAACAGCTTTAGAGTCGTTGTGATGGTAAATGGAGAGGAGGAGGAGGAGGAGGAGGAAATGGGAGTTAACAGGCCAGCCGGGATAGTCCAAGAAGATGACGGAGAGAGAAACAAGAGAAGAATGAGAATGTGGGGGAAAACAAGGACAGAAAAGAGGATTAGAGATGAGGGTGCCATGAGGAGAGAGAGCTGGAGTGGAGAATGCAGGGTGAGAGGAAAACCCTCGGCAGAAGAGGGAGGAGGCCAGTGTTGTCGTGGAGGCAGGTGCTCTTTATGAATCATGCCCAGAGAGGCTGCATGCCCCAAGGAGAGCAGCTCACTGACGCTCTCGGGCATCAAGAGGCCTTGTGGTACATCTGTGAGGATTCATCAGAAAAAAGGAGGAGAGGGCAAAGTTAGACTGGGACACAACGGTCCTCTCCTCTCCTCTCTCTCTGCTTCGCAGCCCTTGCCTTTTTTATTGTATAGATGCGGATTTACTGCAGCATTGCAAGGCCAGACAGAACACTACACACACACACACACGCACACACACGATCCGCTTTATGAACGCCCCAAGGCCAACAAGCTTTACGTGAAAGGTTGTGCACCTTTTTTTAAATATCTCACTTCATCTCTTTTTTGTCTTTACATCTCTCTCCCTATCTCAGTTTCACCTCCCCCCTTCCTCCTCTCACAGCCTAAATGCGGCAAGCAATCACAATGCTCTGTTTTGGTCCAGGCCCACGCTGCTGGGTGATATTAAAAGGATGGAGAGGAGGAGGTAGAAGGAGAGCGGCAACGGGGCATTACAGAGAAATGCAGAATGTAGAAATAAGGGGGTGCAGCAGTGGAGGAAGAGGGAGTGTCAACTGGCGGCAGGAGGTTGGTGGTGTTTGTTGTTGTTGTGTGCGTGTAATCCTGCAGCTCGGAGACTGTTTTCTAATCCTGCGCTGGCATATTCCTGGCAGAGATCAGTGCCACACTTGTGATGAATGTGTCACCTCTTCCCCCTTCTCACTTTTACTTCGTTCATCACAGCCTACAGTGTACTTTTTTTCCACCGCCTCTTCTCTCCAGTCTCTCTCTTTCTCTGTTTTGTTTAACATTGCATTTTAAAATATTTTTTTTTTCAATCTTTTCTAAGACAAATGACAAAATGAAAAAAGGTTGGGACATCTGAACTGACCCTTCTGATCTGACTCTGACAGAATGATGGCAGAAGTGCAGACATGTATTTCCATTTGTCTTTAAAATGCTGCTCTTGCTTATATTTGTTGCACAATTTAATTAATATTTAGCTGAAAAGCTGAAGAGAGTAGCTGAATATAGCTGCAAACCTAATGATAAGTAAAGCTGCAGTGCATAAATGTTGATGTTTTCATTCGTTGCTGTTATTCTGCCTCTGTACGATGGAACGTTATTTATATGCTCCTTCCTTCACCTGAAAACAACCTCTGTCAGTCAATACTATCAGACCTGACTGAGGGAGCGTTTGTGTGTGTGCAGCACCAGTGCAGGGACAGGTGGGGGCAATAAGACGCATCTATCCCATCAAAATCCTGAATAACCAGGTTTTGTGAGCAGCAGAATTCACCTCTGAAACATTTTTGTGGGCTCTTCTTTGTGTTTTCAGTCATACTCCAACCTGTTTGCAGCACTGTCTCATAAAAATAACGTGCCCACCCTCACATGAATTCTACAATTGCATTTTTACCAAATGCAACTAACGATTATTTGGTCCGTAATATGTCAGACCACGTTGAAAGACGTGTTGAAAATCTTGTTTTGCCCACAAACTAAAATGATTTCTTTGTTATATGGAGCAAAGAAACCAGAAAATATTCACATTTAAGAAGCTGAAAAATCAGACAGTTTGCTTTAATTATTTCAAAAAAACTCGATCAATTGTTTTAATAATCGATTATCAAAATAGTTGACAATTAATTTAGTAATAAATTAGTGATCCATTTATAAGCGATTCATCGAACAATCGTTACAGCCCTAATTATAATCATGAAGTAGTTCACAATTGGATGAGGAAGAGTCTTAGGTAGCGTGTGACAAGTAAGCGATAGCAGGACATGGCAGGCAGCAGACCACAGTTCAACACCAGGCTGAGATCAAATCGTTGCACCTGCTCAGGTGTGTTTTTAATTTTAGGAATCTGGTCCGTTTTAACTGTTAATGCTGGAACACTGTGTGTTTTAACCTGGTGTTTTTTTGCAATTGGTAATAAATGGTTCTTTCCTCATGTAACTAAAAGTGCCAAAAAAAACATCCATGTGTGTAGATGTGTAAATAATAACATAATTATATTAAAAAAAATGTTGTTCCATGGTGTGGTAATGTAATTTTTAGGAGCAGATTGTGTACAAGTGTGCACTCGTGTGTGCGCGTTCTTGTACTTGCTGCAGAGTGAGGACCAAAATTTCTATAATTCCTACAAAGTGAGGACATTTTGGCCGGTCCTCACTTTTTTGACCCCTTAAAATGGCTTTTTCAGGGTTAAGACCTGGTTTTAGGGTTGGGGTTAGAATGGGGTTTAGGTTAGGGTTAGGGTAAGGGGTTAGGGTTAGGCATCTAGTTGTGATGGTTAAGGTTAGGGTAAGGGGCTAGAGAATGTATTATGTCTGTGAGGGTCCTCACTCTGATAGAAGTGCAAACATGTGTGTGTGTGTGTGTGTGTGTGTGTTATCAGAGTGGAAACTTCCCTGGAAATGATGGTTATTTGGTGGCTTTTGGGTGAACAGAGTGGAAACAGCCCTGATGATGGGTTGTGTGTGTGTGTGAGTGTGTGTGTGTGTGATGAGGTCACTGTGTGTTCAGTCTAGTAATCACAGTTCTGCCCTGAGGTCTGTTCTCAGCAAGAGGGCCAGTCAATTGTCACACTGAACAAAACAAACACACACAGCACAGCACAGAACAGCAACATCCGCGGCGATGCCCGAGAAAATCAAATCAAGATAACACGGGGATACACTTCATAACCCAAACCAGCACAATGTCATTAACGTGACGATAGACTAAATTAAAGAGCATCAATTTGGCCAGCGTGAATGCCTTTCTTTTTTCCTCGTCCTCCTCTCCTCATCTCTGCCTTCGTGAGCGGAGGTTCTAGGTGTGAACTGTCACTGCACTCAGTCCCGTCAGAGGGAACAGTCCACACTGAACCACCGCCGCTTAATCTGACCGTAATGAGATCCTCTCACATCAATAAACAGCAGCTCAGCCGCATTATCAGCACTGCTAGATTTTACTCTCTCTTTCTCACTGTCTCTTTCTCTGTCCGTGTGTATGCGTACTTGTATTTGTATCTTTGTGAGGTCCAAAAAATGTTTGAGGTCCAGAAGGAAAAAGGCTTTTTTTAAGGTTAAGACCTGGTTTTAGTGTTACTGTAGTTGGGATGGTCAAGGTTAGGGTACTGGACTAGGGAATGTACTATGTCAATGATGTGTCCTCAGTAACCAGATTGTGTGTCTGTGCATGTGTGTGATGTCGTATCACTTTACATTAATTACATTAACCTCTCAGAAGATAAATACTGCAGCTGATGGCTTTTTGTGCCAAAGGTCTTCATCTCCATACAGTATCAGTAGAGTAGTAGCTACAAGTAAAAATAGTTAAAAGAAAATAGCTCCTTTGGGGATTAAAATAAATAAATAAATAAATAAACAGATATGAGTTTAATCCACTCTGTTCCAGTCACATTCTTCTCTCCTGACGTACATAATCTGACTCAAACGACACCATTTCGGTGAAAACTTCGGTAGCACGTCTTACTTACTCTCTGCAGTGATGTTGGGTCTCGTGTCCACTTTGTAAATCTAGGGATGAACAGATAAAGTCTAAAGTCCAACTGATTTGTTGTCTTTTGGCACGGCTGGTGGCTAAAGTACAATGAAAGCACACAATGCAAATGAGCCAAAATGTGTATCAACACAGACAAAAAAAATGCTCTGTGGCACCACTTGATTTCAGTCTCTTGGTTGTCGTTGTCTTTATCTTCAGTTGCATTGTACAGTCTGGAATAATAAGGGGCAGCTCTCCTGAAGCATCCTTTGCACGCACAAATTCTGTTGTTGCGTTTGTTGAAGCGTAACAGTTGTGTCTTTGCGCCAAGATGATTTTTTTAATGCTTTTCAATACGGTGAGTGGGCTTTGTCCCCTTTGCACGGGGGGGGGGATTTTTCACTACTTTTATACTTTGATACATCGTTTCTAAGGGTCAGGTCACACACACCTGCACATCTTCAATTTGAGTCTGCAGGAACAGTACTGTGCATGCTCCCTGTAGCACAACACTTTCCATCAGGTTGGTGGCACGCTCCTGTTTTGGTCAAAAGAGACAATAGAGAAGACGGTAACCGTGGAAACTTGCATGGAGTTATACAAGGAAGTCCACTGGTACCCACACAAATCACAGATCAGCACTTGAAGAATACACAGACAGGAGGGTGAACTCATGGAGAGAACTGACTACTGTGGCATTCATGCAGTGAATGCTATACTGACCCTCTTTTTAGTGCCAGTACCTTGGTTTATAACAACTTTGACTTCTATCACAGCTTTTAGATGTGAACGGCCCCTAAAGCTGCAGTCACCTCTTCAGTACCTCTGAAGTCTCCAGTCTTTGTTTATATTGTATTTTGGTGATGTTAAACAACACAGACAGTAGAGGTAAAAGCATCGGTGTTGCACATCACACTCTAACACAGGGGAGTTTATGGGATCGAGAAAAACTCCAGGAGGACTTTCCAGCCTATGGTAAGGTCACGTAGTTACCAAATAAGCCTTTCAGTTATATAGTGTAATCCAATTGGTGAATCTCTCGTGCAGCTTTGAAAAAGTGAAAATGTCATAAAAATGTATGCCTGACCACAGCTGCCTGCTGTGGGGAAAAGGACGACCTGATGTCGTGGAATGATTTTCCCCCAGAGGGAGCAGCTTTAAAGGAAAGACGTCCCTGAGCATCCCCGAGTGACTGACAAACTAAAAGACCTTGACTTAAAGAGTCTCTGTGGAGTGACTGATCTAGAATGTACATCTTTCATGGAGAAGCTGCATCATTTCTGCTGTTTTTGCCCCTGGCATTCATATACATGGTTTCATTCAACAATAATATGGAAAAGAGGTAATCTGTAACATCCAATCGATTGTTCTGTGGAGAAGAAAAACACGGACCTTTCACTTAAGTTTGGCTCTGAACCCAGAGTAGACATTGCACGACATGATTGAGATTTAGATTTAAAGGGATGATAATGTATCCTGAGGTTCCGGAGAACAGAAGTGCTGTCTTTGCTGAAAAAACCTTCCCTTCACATTTGTTTGAATTGTGAATTACTGCATAATGCAGGATCAGCAATCCCATTCTCGTTTAGTGCACGCTGACCCAGTTTTACTGTTATGAGACACCTTGTCTCATTACTGTAGCTAATCAGCGATGTTGAATGCTTAGAAGCAGGCATGCATTTCCTTCTCATTTCAACTATTATCCAGTAAAATGCTGTACAATTTGTAAATACCTGTTTTGGAGATGAGTAAGGTCTGTTCAGTTGAATCTTAGTATAGAATACACATTAGAATAGACATTCTATTGTTAGTGAGCTGTTTAATCTCTTTATAAATTTGTGTTTGTACAGGAATACATAGGACAATGGAAAAGTCCTTATGATCATAAAAATCATAACTGTAGTGGTTACCCGATTAATACATTTTCCAATTAGTAATAACATGGCTATCTGTTTTAACTACTTAGGCATGGAACGATATAGAAATTTACCGTCACGTTTATCCTGACCAAAATAATTGTGATTCACTATATTATTGCAATAAAAAAATTGCTTTAATATATGTTTTAATATATTTTTTTTATTGTTAACCTTAAACAGGCGTGGCCTTCTGTCTGCATGTACAGTAGTCAGAAAAATTGCCGCCATATTGCCGATATATAATAAATGAAAAATAATTCATTTAACTAGATCATATTGAGGACAAATGCAGTGTTCCATTGAAAAAATAAGTCACACGGATTGTATGCTGGAATGGCTCCTACACGTTTTCCTACACAGAAATTCACCACGATTAACTTATTGTAAGCGATAATGTCGTATATTGTCCCACCACTATATACACTATATGGACAAAAGTATTGGGACGCCTCACCGTGGAGTTCATCCCTCTTTTGCAGCTATAACTGCTTCCACACTTCTTGGAAGAGCTCAAGGTTTTGAAATGTGTTTCTATGGGAATTTATGCCCATTCATTCTGTAGAGTGTTGATGAGCTTCTTCAGTTCTTCTGAGAACTGAAGAAGCCTCTTGGATGAGAGGCGAAACGTCTTCAAGAAATTCAACTAAGTCCAGTTGCCTTTTTTTTTACTACACTTTTGGATACCATGACCTGGATGACTGAGAATCTTCACAGAGATGAGCTCAGTTCATCCCTCGTTGAGGTTGTGGTCTGTGTGGGCCAGTCAAGTTCTTTCACGCCAAACTCAAAGTCAAACCATATACTTCTAGTCCTTTCTTTTGTGCACTGAGACACAGCCATGTTGGAATAGAAAGGGGTCTTCCTTAAACTGTTGCCGCAAAGAGCACAAAGATTGACTGAAACACCTAAATTCAATACTTAACATGTGTGGCCAAATACTTTTGTCCATATAGTGTATTTTGAATACATACATATAACACAGCAGGTACACATACTCTAGTGTACAGGCTGTAGTATGTGCAAAGCAACCGGAAAAAAACTGTTGATTAAAACGCGTAGGTCCATTATATTCAACTAATAAATTAAGATTATCACAAATGTCCATCGCATTTAACCAAACCTCATTACTTTAAGTTTAATTAGATTGAGTTAAGAAAGCAAGGATCTCTCTTTGGTTGTAAAATATTCTATGCAGAATCTTAAAATGTGACTGTAATGTTATGGCTGATCAGTGTGCGGGCTAAAACATCTGCCACTGTATATATATACATATATATATATATATGTATATATATACAGTATTATCCTCAGTGCCAGTGAAAAACCCCTTCAGAAGAGAAACAACACTGACAGGTAGTGTTGATAGCGCTCTATGAATACATTTACATTTAACGTCAATATCTGAGTGCACAAATCATCCGAGCCTTGGCTGCAGGACAGTAACATCAGCGTTAAACGTTGCATCCGCGGAACATTTGACGTCGTTTGCCCTGAAAAATGCTACACACTGCAAAGATCAAGTTCAGGCAGAGACACCACTTTCAATCTCTGTATACTTAACACGCTGAGACATCCAGACGACATGATGAGTCCACTCGCAGGCAAGGGCAGACTTACAGGGACAGTCACACGGCTCAGTGATCAATAGAGAGCTTGTGTGTGCTGCTGCTGTATGAAGACCTTACTCTGTCCGTTGTCACTTCTCCCCTTCAATATTCTGCCTTTCCATTGCTCTTTTCTTTACTTTTAACATCCTTTTCGTCCACCATCTCATCATCCAGTGTTCAATATGACATTTTTGTCCCCCTCATTGATTCTTTCTTGGTGCCATTATTCCTCAAAAGGCTTTCTTGAGTAAATTCATCTGTTCTACAATTAGGAGATTCAAGTTAGAGTATGAATGAAAAGCACAAAGAAGCGCCATGAAAATCTTCAGAAAAGAATTCCACTTCACTTCACTTGACGGGATGAACGCTTCTTTATTTATATTGAATTCCCAGTTAGTTCCTATGATTCTGGGCTAAGATGTACAGCCACATTCCTCAAAAACTTTAGATCTTCCAAATCTCAGGGTCAGCCTGCTGTGAAATATAATGAGCATTTTCGTGCTTCATTTTTGGAGGCGTCAGTAGACCGTCAGATACGACTACTGAAAGGTCAATTTTGAGTTGAGGATGTCGCATTGTGGAAAGAACGTGTCATCACACGAACCATCCACGCACTTCACGTGTGCGGATGCCACAAAAAAACAGGAGATACTGCGTAGATGGTAATGCTTGGAAAATATAAGTGCGTATGTATGTGTGCTGTGGCTCTGAAAAATGTGTTAGCCATCAGGGAGATAACCTTGTTAACTGGTGAGAAAGCTGTTGCTAGGTAACCGTCAGTGCATCTGACTATGGCTGGCTGTTGTAGTGCTCCCAGCACAGGGTCTTATGGGCAATGATAATCAGTTCATACAATGCGTATTTTATGGTTCCTGCTGCCGATGAAGCTTCATGCCGACCTGCTCTGTTTGAGCTCAGTGGTTGAGTTTTTAATGAGACTTTTGTTTAAACAGAAGAGGAGGAGGAGGAGGAAACCATGACGAAGACTCTCAGCCACAAACAGATGGAGTCTGAATCACGTCGGTGTGTGTATATATTATGTTCTTGATGCTCATTTAGCTGATCATGGCTTAGGTCTTAGGTCACTGATTGCATTGATTTCCATTTATTTGGACGGCCTGAACAAATCCCTAGCCTGAACCTAACCACACTTCAAATCTACCTCACTAGGACCAGGTTTTGGTCTCCATGAGGACTACTTATCCTGACAAGGTCAGTGTTTATGCCAGGAAAAGGTCCTAAATAGGTAACAAATACAAGAATACACACACACAGACTCTGGTTTCCCCTGACTTTAGAAGACATTACATTGGCTTTCATTTAATTTCCCTTACTTTCCTCACTCTAACCTTAACCATAATTACGAGTGCCCTAATCCTAACCCCCAAGTTACGCTGGTTGCGTTGTGCCTCCGATCCTGCGTCGAAGCTGATACCATCCATTCTAGTCAATGTACACTGGTTTCAAACATCTGCATAACGGCTGCATGTCGGGGCTGCTCAGCTGGGAAAAGGTCGGAGTGGATACGCAGGAACGTCTGTATCTGGAGGAATTCAACATCAACAGGAGAGGAAGTTTACTTTTCAGAATAAAACATCCCGTGTTGACACCACATCGTATTTCACTTAAATACATCACAGCATGCCCCTGTTAAGTAAGTCATTGTGTTTTAGAGCCGTTTTCAAAATTATTGCAACAGAATGATAAATCGCAATTATTTTGTCAAGATAACTGTCACTTGGTTCAGTTCCACATGTGGTCCCCATCCCCACCACCCCCTACGCTAATCTATCCTGTCCCATAAAGGCAAAAAAGATCAATAAAATAGGTTTAATATATTTATTTCACAGCTTATTCTTAGTTTAAATCAAATTTCCTCGATTGACACCAAGCGTGCTTGCTTATCATTTTAAACCTTTGGTTTTGTCTCTGTCTCTTTAATCCTTAAGACATCTCACGAGCTGCTCCAATATAGGTTAGTCCTAACACATCAAGGTCAACAAGATGTCATGTTTGACCTCTGGGCTCTCTCTCTCTCCAGCTCAGCTTATCTCAGTTGCACTGTTCCATTCTAAGTCTCAGAAAAGACATGAGCTCTCCCACACCTGATCAGTGGTGGTGAAGTTTCAAAGGGGCCGACGTGTTGGTCAACGCCGGTTGGATGAGAAGAGTGCAGCTCCCTGTCCCGTTCCGGCAGGAGTTCAATCAAGGAGCACTCTTGTATCCATGGAGACGGGCTCCCATGACAGAGAGTATATGTGTGTGTGCGTGTGAGAGAGAGAGAGAGAGAGTGTGGTCTAAGCAGGGCTTAGAGTTTCATGTGTGTATAAATAGCAGGTTATAATGGAAACAAACACAGTGTTCTAGTAAAAGCCCACAGTGAACCACACACTGCTGCCTCTATCACCACCACATGCTCATCCTCTTTACTTCTCCAGCTCTTATTTAGTCATAAGTTACACAGTGTGTGTGTGTGGGGTGTGTGTGTGGGGGGGGGGGGGAGAAGTATGATTTTAATTAAATGTATATAAAAAAATGACAATTATTTCAAAAGAAGCAAAAATGGTTCAAATGAATAAACCAGGTCCAATCTGTGTGAATGACTTTGTGCATGGTACATATTTGCAGTGATTTACGGTGACACTTAAAAATAATTGTCAGTATTAAAGCTGTAATTCTAATCCCTGGCCCATTTTAACTGCCCTGTATACTCACTCTCTGGTTCTTATTTAGATTTACTATAAGCAGCAGATCCTCACTTTTCTGATATATACATTTGATCATCTGATGGATTACATAACTAATTGTTCAAGCTTTTAAAAACCAGTGTGGCTCAGTTGCATAACATTTAATGAACCATTAGGACTCTACTGTGAAAATGTGATCATATGTTTTGACAAACGTAGTCACCATGTGACACACAATCTGGCTCATTTGTCATTTGTCTTTTAATTTTAGATTACTTCACAGCCCTTGGGTCTTTTTCCAAATTTCATTGTCCCCAGGCCTTAATATCACGATCTTCAGTAATTTAGGCTGGTATTGATTCAGTGTAAACTTCCCTAAATCCAATAAAGAGCAGGACTGAGTCGAAACTTAATCAACATTCAGGCCACCATGTGGACAAATCTAAAACTTGACAGGTTTACCATGTTTGGATACGATAAGTTTGGATACTAGATTTAAGTTTTGATGCGGTAGACACTCAGCACTCTCATGTGTAGTACACCGTAACTGCACTCGCTGTATACTCACAGCTGTACTGTATTGTTAATTCTGACAGTGTGGTGTTGCCCGACGTCAAACACAGCTGCTGTTGCTCAGATGACGAATCTTCATCTGTCATTCTTCGCTAATTAAAAATCAAGATAACATAACCAAGATGGTATCCATGGTGGGTGAGACGTGAGAATTTAAAAGAATAGAAGAGAATATAACGTCATAGTCCAGCCAGAGCAGGGATATTTCTGTCAGATACACTTTATACATGTGCAAAATTGAGAATCATAAATATAAAATAAAAGAAATAATAAAATATGGTTCCAAATAGCATATCAGTGTTGTGCCATCAGTGCATTCATACCCATAATATTATTAATGGTATAATGCAGTGTCAAGCCTACACTCTCATATGTAAATTGGTTTAATAGTAGTTAATTCGCTTGGGCCAAAAGAACCTTTATACATTTTTCTTTAGAAAGCTCACTGAAACACAGAAAATTTGACAAACTGACACTGATAAAAAACATCCCATAGGTCAAGCTGTCAACATCAGATACATGTCGGTGCTGCGTTGTAATTTTGTTAAACAAACATTACAATAATGCAGTGCATTACAGTCTGCCTGCATTGATTGTTTTGTCTCATAATCATTTCCTGTGTCAGAGCTTCCTGTCCCAGCTTCTGGCTTCACTTTCCAGCTTTTTTTTTTTATTTTTTTTTTTATCCATCATTGTCTCTAAAGGTTCTGCATCCATTTGGAAACTTTCTCTGGTCTAATTCAATCAACCCACATCCTGTTAACCTGCTCCTGAAGTCACATTTATGGCAGAGTCTGTGTGCGTGTGCTGCAGAGTGAGGACCAAAAATCATATAAACCCTACAAAGTGAGGACATTTTTGGCTGGTCCTCACTTTTTTTCATCCCTTAAAAATGGCTTTTTCAGGGTTAAGACCTGGTTTTAGGGTTAGAGTTAGACTGGGGTTTAGGTTAGGGTAAGGGTTAGGGTTAGGGTGTCTATGAGGGTCCTCAATCTGATAGAAACACAAACGTGTGTGTGTGTGTGTGCAGCCGAACAAATATGGATCGGCAGCTCGGAACTAATCAACGCTCGTCGTCATCCTGTCCTGTGCACTTTACCAGCTACAAACACTCTCAAATACACATACACGCACACACACACGCTCTTGTATACAAACAAGAATACTGTGTATTGGACAGGCATTAACAGGATTAGCTTTGAACCTGAAGGTTTTTGCAACAGATACTTGTAAACTCTAGTGGAGACTGAACCTTTCCTGCACACAACATAGATTTAGGGTAAAAGATGACACTAACAGCTGCACATTACCATTAATCTTAGAGCTGAAATTCTGCTGCTCAGTAAAACCTCGTCCGTCTTCAGTTTGGTGGAATAAATGCATATTATCGCCGCCCGCCCCTGTGCTGCTGCTGTATACACACAAAGACTCCCTCAGTCGGTTCTGATAGTAATGACTTTTTTTTTCAGTTTTTTTTTTTCAGACGTTGCATCATTTCTGCTCAAACAGAGGCGGAATAATAGAAAGGTTCATATCAAGCCTCAGCATGTAAGTTACTACCTTTAAATGTGCCACATACTGGAATATGTTTTATTAAACTGTAGATACTTGCATAGCTTTTCAACTGTAAAGTCACCACACTTATTAGGCAGTTTCTGGGTCAGAATATGAACTCATGTTCCCGTCTGTTATAAATATACTCTCCTGATGTCAGCAGCCCTTAAAATAAACTCAATAAATGCATTTGAACCTGTAGGATTTTTGCACCGTATAGTAAATAAAACTCTGCTTACTTGTGTGGTCTAGATAAATAAAATGTAATACTCTTCTTCAGTCTTCAGCTCAGTGTCTCTCAGTGCTACTGTTGTTGTTTTGAAAAGCTGAACACGTATTGCAATGTGAAATATTAGTATTTCTGGCTCCACTGGATTAAAATGGAAGCTATGCTGTTAATTTACCCATCGCCACTGAACTGAGAGTAAAGATCCTTTTAGTCTCTGGGTTCTTTATCTTAACTTATTATTTACAGCCTCAGAGTAAAAACAGTATTAGTATTGTAAGGTTTTGACCTCACCATGTACAGTACTTAATGCGCCATCTTCTTTTAAATCCAGAACAGTAAAGCTCGACTTAAAAGTTGTACACTGCAAATGAAATTGCGATATAATCAAAGATATGTCTGAAGAAAGTGGAATTCCCTGCCCTGCTCGTTTTTTAGAGATGTCCACATACTTTTGATCATGAGTAAAAAGAGGCTAGAGGGAAGGAGAGAGGAGAGGAGACAAATGATGGAAGGGAAAATGCATGGAGAGAAGAGAGGAAGAGACGAGGAGGAGGAGGAGAATCAAATAGAAAAGAAGGCAAGTAGAGAGCATGAATGAAGGCAAACGCAGGAATAATTCATCAGGTAATGGAATGAAAAAAGATGGGTTGGTCTGTCAGCTTCATCTGGGAGTCAGTCTCTCTCTCTCTGTGTGTGTGTGTGCGTGTGGGTCTCACTCACACTCACCCTGTCTCTCCCTTCATCCTGTTTTCTTTCTTCTCTGCGATCCTCCCTCCGCTGTTGGAGGCCTCAGAAACAAAAACAGTTTGAGGGAGAATACAGAAGTGTTCAGAGTATTTATGCTCTGGTGTGTGTGTGTGTGTACTTTAATTTGTTACCACTTACCATAAGGACTCCTGGAGACCAAAACCTGGTCCTAAAAAGGCAGAACCTTATTTATGAGGAGCTGCTTTTAGGGTAGGGTTAGGGTTCGGTGTTCCTCTGGTTGTGGTTAAAGTTCGGGCTTTGTTTGGGCTGAATGAATGGAAATCCTTGCTGTGTGTTTATGTGTCACATTGGCTGCATGCCTGCACTCTGCTGCCCGCACTTGTGTTTATGATGTCGTGTTTACGTTTCATTTGTGTGTTGTGCGTGTTGCGATGCATCCATCGTGTGATGTCAACCAGTCTGACAGTGTGCAATTATTGACTGTCGCTTTCCCATAATGCAGCTGTCAATCAGTAAACGTCTGGCCTTGGTTAAGTAGCATAAAGAGAGAGGGAGAGAGAGCGAATGTGGTGATAATCTCTCATGTTTTATAGTCTAATATGTAGTCTAATCATTTTTTTTTTTAATTATCCAATCCACTTTATTTATATAGCAAATTTTAAAAGGAATAAGGTTACCGATAAAAAAGACCAAAAATACATTATATAAAAATTGGGTACTAAAACGGGCAGGAGGGAGGGTATATCTTCCCACTTACAGTTTACAGGAGCCATGTTTAGTTAAATAAATAATGGGAAATTCTCAAAGAAGAAAATCTGACTGTTTTTGCTGATTAGATGGCTTTCTTTTTAATGGACTGTCTTTACAGTCCATTAAAACAACAGAACACAAGGTCTGAAACATTAGTTGATTAATTGATGTGCGATTGACTAAATTACACACATACTGTCCTGATAATTGTTTTGAGTGTTGTTTTTTTTTCATTTATGTAACGAAGGGTGGGCGCTTCGGTGAATACAGTGTGTTTATAGTGTTTTTTTTGTGTATGAAAGATGTGACAGTGCAGAAAAGGTGAAAAGCTAAAATGAGCATCTCCGTTTGTCTTTGCCGATTAGAGGCAACATTATTGTTACATTGTTAAATCTTAAATGACCAGTCAAGACACATATGAGCATATGGATTATTCATTTTCCTGCCTTACTTCATGCACCTGCAGCCTGTAGCACTGGGAACTGACTATTGAAGTGTTTAAATGGAGCTGTTTTTGGTGATTTGGATCTGTAGAACTATGCAAGACTAATTACCTCACAAATCACTGTTCAATTCAGGGAACAGGTTGAGTAAACAGTGTTTGACTGAAATAACTCAGCAACAAACACCTATTAGAGTCACTCTTTTGTATTATGAACGCTTGCTGAACGTCTCACTAGTTTATCTTAAAGTCATCAATATTTTCTGTTCACTTCCATTTTTTTTTTGTTAACTCCAAGTCCAGTTTGCAACATTTCAGAGGGTTTTAATGGTTCGAAATGTATTATACTACTGTTAAGTATGTTTATATAAGGGGATAATCACTTTAAAATAAAATTGTTTACTGCATATTTACCTTAGACAAGGACCTTGCTTTAAAGGCCACCATCTCATGCTGCCATGTTTCTACAGCAGCCTGAATGGACAAACGTGCCAGAGCATGCATTTTCAAACAGAAGCTTATAAAATAGGCGTAAATGAACAACATTGTTTCTGGTATGTGGAGGCCACCGTAGTTCCTTGACGTGAAAAAGTGGGGTACACCCTTGTCAGACCAGTCCATCTCAGAGACAAACAATTCACTCTCACATCCACACCTAATGTCGCTTAGGATAGTCACATTAACCTCTGCATGTTTTTGGACTGTGGGAGGAAGCCGGAGAACTCACACACATGCAGAAAGGCCCTTGTTACAACCGGGTCTTGAACCTTGGTCTTTTTCCTGTAAGGCCATTAGAACCAGTCTTCCGTCGCATGGCCCAACAATCTCCATGTTAATATAAAAGACCAGTGAATGCACAAAAGAAAAGGGGAAATAACTAAACAACCATTATCACCACTCCATCTCCATCTGTGTATTTCAGTGACTGATTCTCAGAGTGCATCTTTCTTGGAATCACCAGATTCAGATCACTTTATTAGGCACAGTTTACACTTAATAAAGTGGCACTTTATGGTGTGATCTTCTGCTGCTGTAGCCTGCTCACTGGATATTTTCTCTCTTTTTGGACCCTTCTCTATAAACATTAAAGATGGTTGTGTCTCCTTCGCCATGTCCTCATGTCTGACTGCATCAAGGTGCTTTCATTTGAGTGGCTGATTAACAAGCAGTTGAAGAGGTGTATCCAGTAAGGTGGCCAGGGAGTATAAGGCAAGATGGCTACTGCTAATGTGACACCGTCTGGTAAATTGGCCTGTTTTAGCCATTTGTCCGTCACTGCACCATGTCATTTTTTTGTTATTATCTCCACAGTAATAAATGATTTAACCGACAGCAGCAGCAGTAGTGAGTTATTTCACTGCACTGAGCTCTGGGTACAGGTGTGAAGTGAGCATCTCGAGCGGAGTCTCCATGAAGACTCTCGGAGTCTCCTAAAGAAGCAGATGCTTTCTGTAGACACTTCATCCGGGAATAAAGATGTGACCCTCACACGTTTCTCACTACATTAATGTGAATGTCTCTCTCTCTCTCTCTCTCTCCTTTCTTTTTTTTAAAGACCTGTGTACAACACACTGCTCGTGCAGGAAGAAGTAGATGATGCTTGTTGCCTAGCAACCATGTCTACGCAACCTATTGCTCCTTTATCGTGTGCATGTGTGTTTGTGAATGTAACTCTTACCTCTTTTAGACCTTTTGTTTGACATAAACTCTGACCTTGTTAGGACCAGTAGTCGTCATGGAGACCAAAATGAGGCAGAACCTAGTTTCTGAGGAACTGGTCAACGTTGGGACTAAGATTTGCATTGTGGTTAAGAAAAGGATTAGACATAGTGTGTGACAGAGCGTTTCCTACAACATCATGACATCACTATTTTATTAATTTTTTTTTTTTTTTTCAAAGTTATAGTGCAGCAGGCTACAGAATAAAAGAAAGAAAAAGGGAAAGCCGACGTGTCTGTAGCACCACTTTGGAAAAGCTTGGAATCAATACTCCAACTGATTTTAGATTTGAAATATGTGGATTATTATGCAGAATTTATTCAATATTTTAAAATTCCTGCATAGTAAGAGCTCATTTCACCACTGCTGTGAAAAATTAATAGAAAAAAAAGAATAATTTAAGTTCAGTTGACATGCAAATAGTAAACTTATTTAAAGCTTATCATGTAACAGATTTTAGGTCACAACACATCATCCATGTTGTTTGACCTGCTTCTGTCTAATTGGTGGTTATTTGCATGGAAGCAGCAGCAGATGTGGAACTAACACCAGAATTACCCTCGCGCAGTTCCCACTGCTGCACAATCACTGGCTGGATTCACTTGTTGGCAGGACACTGAGTTCCAGCAGTGATGCCTCTGTGATTTATCAGCCTAATTCTGACTCTCATATAATGACTACGGAAAATACAGTGTATTAGACAGCTTCAGCTGTGTGTGTACCACTTTTTTTTTTAAAAAATGCAATGGTCTTATCTGCTTATTATCTGCTTATTCGAATAATACATCTTAAAAGAGAAGAACCTGTAAGGCTTTTGTTTTTGTGCATGTGTGTTCTTGTATTTGATACCTATTTGGGACCTTTTTCTGGCATAAATACTGACCTTGAACATTATTTCTGAGGAACTGGTTGAGAAGAAAGCTCACATTTGAATGGTGGTTATGTTAAGATTAGGGTTAGGCATTAAGTATTTATGATTAAGGTAAGGAATAAGGCCCTGTGTAGACTGCCCAAGTGAATGGAAGTCAATGCATGTCTTTAATTGGATAGAAATAAAAGTGTGTATCTGTGAGTGCGTGTGTGTCTACCTGGAAATCCTTATGTTGTTTGTACTAAAAAATGTTTTAAGGTGAAGACATGTTTTAAAACTAGGCTGAGGTTAGAGTTAGAGTTAGGGCACTAGTAATTATGGTTACGGTTGGAGTAAGTCTCCAAAAAATGAATGTAAGTCAATGTAATGTCCTCTCAAGTCATGGAAACCAGTATATGTGTGTGTGTGTGTGTTTGTGTGAGAGCAGATGGTGTGTGTTACCTGTATAGAAAGCCAAGACTAAAAAGTATTTAGGAGAGAGGAAACGGAAAGGGTCAATGGGGATCAAATAGCTCCTACACACACAGACACACACAGACAGGCCATCTGCCCAGTACTATTTACATGCAGATTAATTATTAATGCTAATTATTTATATTGGGTGACCTCATAGCCTTTTTTACATCACTGTAATATATATGTGTGTTTGGTTCAGATGTGACGCCACTGTGTGTGTGTGACGCACACATTCATGATACAGCACATACCGCGCGCGCGCACATGCGTGCGTTTACATCTGGCAGGCAGACACTGATGTTGGCCGAGCTCCCGCTCTTACCCGCTGCTCTGTCCTTATATGACGTCTTGTGCAAAGCGCCCGTCCTTATTCGATGGCACGAGGGCGGTTGTGTATTTTTATGATCGGAGAAAATAAGATGGAGGTCCCCTTGAAACAAGAGGTATATTCAGGAATGACAGCTCATATGAAGCAGCTGACTGTCCGCATGTTCGTCATACATCTGGACCTCATAAAAGCCTCTTTGATTCTCTGTTAGTTTTTCCTGTTTGGCAGGTGGAAGATTTCAAGGCCTGCTGGGTTAAGCATGAATAGCTCCTGGTTGAGTTATCAGTGCAAATCATAGAATTTTATATTTATGGTTTATTTGCCCCTCGACAACAGTAAATTCAAACCAAGACACATTGGACAACACTGATTGACATTTTTTCGCTCCCTTTTTTCGAGTATATGGACCCAACTACTTATCAGTATTGAAAATTATTGTTAGTATGGACGGCTTGACCACAAAACCACAAATGCATACACAGGCATTATTAAATACTAAACTGACATTCAATGTGATGCTTTTACCATATAGCCATATCCAGTTATTTTGAAAACATAATTCTTCAACTTGGCTCTCAGAAAGAAGAAATAAATCACCAACAACATCATTCAGGTAAAGACTGTTGTCAGATTTTAATTTTCTAGTTTCTTTTTGGGGATTTTGACCATTATCAGGTTATGTTGAAATTGTGTGCTACAGTCAAGAAACCAAGTGGGAAACAGTTGCATGAGAAAGAAAGGAAACACTATCTCCTTTCTCACTTGTGGGACTGGAGAGAGAGAGGTATGGCACAAACAGAAAGGTGAAAATGACGGAAGAGTTAGGAGAGGTTAGGGGAACAGTCAGAAGAGTGGATGGAAATGGGGACAGATCGATCACGGCCAAGACAACAGGTCTACTTTCACAGAGCACTCCAGGATCCAGCACGTACTATTTTCCATTCTCACTGCCAGAGACAGAGACAGAGAGAGAGAGAGAAAGAGGCAGTGAGAAATTAGAAAGAAATGCTGGGATTCAGGAAAAAGGCTGCCGCAGCTCAAGTATCCTTTCCTTTCCTTTCCTTTCCTTTCCTTTCCTTTCCTTTCCTTTCCTTTCCTTTCCTTTCCTTTCCTTTCCTTTCTGTGGTCCCCTGATGAAGACACCTAAGTTTGGCTGTGAGATGTCATAAAAATAAAAAGGTTTTTAATTGTTAGTGTTGTAATTGCACTTCAAATAAATGTCAAATATGATGACTAATTAGTTTCATTCCTGTCCTGTGATCATTTATACTGTATATAATTTGTAGTTACTGAGTGATCCATAAATGTGTATGGAAATACTGGACCCATATACTGCATGTATGCAGAGTCTTTAAGGTTTTCATTAACCTCTGAAGATTTTCAGATTTTGAAATAGGTGGTGATATTCATAAATTCTGTAACGGCTGCTCCAGCAAAAGTGATTCATTGTAGAAAAACATGCTCCAGTTACAACAAAATACTGGAATGGAATAGGATGTGTGATCAGGTGTAAATGTGTAGCAGGCCAGTCCCTTGTTTATGAATTAAAAAGGTTTGTATGTGCGTGGAACATACAGTGTATGCAACTTTCTGCAGACCTAGAATGGGCTTTCAGTAATGAATATAAAATCAAAACTCACCTCATGTTGAACATCAAGCTTCTGAATTCTCCTTGTGTGTTGTTTGATTCCTCAGTGGTCTAATATCTCATTTGTACATGCTGAATATTTCATGGTTGTTCAGAACCATTTCATATTGATCACAGCGAATAATTTAACATGTACTTCATACATACTGTATCAGCTGCTGTTTTTATACGCTCCTCTTTTGTATTTTACTCACTTGCTGGATTTGTCATACATACAGTATATTTACTGTATTTACATGTGATTACATAACATAAACACATGTCTTTACTGCTGTGGTCATTCTCCTGTATCATTTCACACATCCAGACTGTCATATACCCAAAACACAACCTCTTGAAGTCCCCAAAAGACTGAATACCATTTCTTTTTTCACTTAATAATTAACTTAATACAATTTTTATAATTGATTTCTGACTTTGAGCTTTTCCAGAGAAGTTTTGCCTTTAAAAACTGGCTTCATCTGGTGGAAATGTATCTAGTTTGTGTATTTGTGTAGTGTTTTTTTTTTTTTTAATTTCTTTTTTATTGTATTTCATTTCAGTTTAGTGGGCAGATGCTGTCCTTCCTCCTGGCAGATATTGGCTGGTAGCAAAAACATAACACCAGACTGTCAGATGCTTTAACAGTGACTCCAGTTAACCTGCAGTCACTGCAGCAGCTGTGTACTGTATGAAGTACACAAGGAGAGACAGAGGGACAGATGGTTTATGTCTTTCTAAATATGCGTGCGTGTGCGTCTAAGTGTTAATCCGTGCACTTTACTGTGCTTATTTTATTTATATATATTTTTTGTTTGGAATCTGCGTTGTATTTGTGCATGTCCACAGTGCCTGGGCTTGTTCCTCTAACGAGACTGCAGCTCTGTGGGTGTGGACTGTGACTGCGTTCTGAAGAAGTGGGTCCACAGCTGGCTGTCCTCTCCATAACCATGGTTTCACTGTTTGTTATGACTCTCTGCTCTGTTGCTGTCCAATATCTCTGCTCTGAGCAACACACACATTTCAACTTTTGCTGGTTTTAACGTCAGTGCCTAAAAGTACCTGCTTTAAAATATGAATGACCCGTCATATGCCACTGACTGTGACTTTAAACTCAGTGAACACCATTTGTCTTTATATGTCTGATAAAATAAATACAATGGAACATTTTAGAAATTTAAGGTATAGTTCAGATGCTTTGAAGTGTGGTTGAATTAGGGATTGACAAGTGAGTACGACTGACTTTGTCAAGCGCGCTGCTGAGCACGGCGCCGTTTGCGTAGACCCATGCTTAGAGTCTCTGAATGTGTAAGTTTGCAATATCTTTGCAATATGTGCATTGACAAACAGCGTTTTTCCACTGGAAACTGAAGTTTGTAAACCATTTACTGTCTGCACCAAAGTCCATTGAGAAAACCAGCGATTTTATTTAATGGCACTCAGGAGTTTTTAATTCACTGCTACCTCTAACAATAACTTTAAATTTGTTATCTTGTGACATCTGCATTTGAAAACCTTTTTTTTTTTTTTTTTTTTTAGTTTTTAATTCACTGCTACCTCTAACAATAACTTTAAATTTGTTATCTTGTGACATCTGCATTTGAAAACCTTTTTTTTTTTTTTTTTTTTGCTTAACTAAGTGACACAAACTCATCAAATGAGGCAGCAGTAGAACAGCAGCTCCTGCGTTCCCACGTGCTTAAAACACAAATTTTCTCTATGGCCTTTGGTGTGGGAAAGCTAACAATGTTTCTAGCTGGAAAAGGGTGTCTGACAGTGAATTGACAGTGATATTGTAGACCTAATACCTTTTAGTGGCTAAGATCCGTTATTGCTTCCTTGTTGTTGCAGCCATGTCATCAGGGAGAGAAAGTGTACAGATCACAAACGGTGGTGCGTTCAGCAAAGTCATTGTTCCCAGTGTTTATTTGTCTGCACCTGTTAAAAATCAAATTTGTTGGATTTTTGAGAATGGAAAACTTGACAGATCAACGTTTCCATTTGCAACTGTTGAAGCATTGTGGAAAATGTGCGATGATATCACTGGATGACACGGATGAGGCAGCTTCAGGAAAACTGCCACCAACAAACAGAGAGAGAGAGAGAGAGAGAGAGAGAGAGAGAGAGAATAGGATCCAAGGTGGATTATGTTCCTGTAACTTGTGAAAACCAGATGGACAAAGTGGAAAGTTCTCCACTTTGTAACAAACAACTTGTTTGTTACAAAGACACTGTCAGATTAAACGAGGGGATTTTAGTGTGGTTCCATAAGGTGTGTCCTTTTTCCTGTGACATTACAGCGGCACATAGAGACAGAGGTCACATATGATGGTCGGTAGTCGTGATGTTACGGGGTGGAAAGGTCATGGCTAGTGGGTGCTAGACAAATGTGGAAGACCATAAACAAAGGACAGTGTGTGTTGTGCCTTTTTTCAATCTTAGTGACATCTACGATTGAAAAACGGTTGTATTTATTTCCCCCATTCTTTCCTTCTTTTCTGTTTGTCTCTTCTAAAGTGTCTCTGGCCCTTTAAATCTTTCTTCTTTTTGCCCCTTTTCAGCTCAACAGCAGTGCAAATAAAAGCATGAAATAGCAACATTTTTAAGGTGAATTTTATCACCATTATACTGTTGCTGATGTGAAAATCAACACAATATTGATCATATTGAAAAATATTATCAACATGCAAATAAACTGCAGGGAAAAAAAGACCCCACAGCTGGTGTGCAAAGGCATTTTGTATCACTGCAATGTATATGTTAGTGGGTGAATATCACCTTCTGTGGCACTACACCATGGGCCAAACACACAGGATGTAGATAGTGTCTTTGAAAGCTCTTGATTCATGTGTGTGCATGTGTGCGTTTTAGAGCATGTGTGTTTGCGTGTGTGTGTGTGAGAGAGAGAGAGAGAGCGAATCCCTGCATTTAGCAGCCAGAAATAGCCTGTTAGGAAATCAATGTTCCTCTCTCAGTGGCGCTGGGAGCTGTCTCCTTCACAATAGAGGGACTGTCCTGTTTCCTGCACCCTGGAGGGAGTGCGTGTGTTTGTGTGTGTATGTAAAGAAAGAAAGAAAGAGTGAAAGCAGAGAAAGAGAGTGGGCAGGCTCATATTTATCCACAGTTCTGCAGCATCAGCTAACAGGAGACATAAAAATAGGAAGCTGCAAAATTCAAAATAATGGGGTTGGAAAGTAACAAAATGCTCTATTTGACGTGATTTGATGTGCTGTATTTGTTGTGCTCTATGCCTTTTGTGTGCAGATGTTATGCTGATGGTATTGCTTCACAGAGCTGGTTTTCAGATGGAGGGCACAGCAACACAACAACAAAATCTAAATGTATGCACTACATCTTTAAAGTAGGGCAATGTGACGTGTGAGTTTTCCTTTCAGGCAAAGAGAATCAAGTGGAAAAATGTCACAGCTGTGTATGTAACACAATGATATCACTGTGTTATACTGTATCTTAAAAACAAACACCTATTGGCTGCAAGCATCGGGTCATGCTCGTCTTTTTTTTTTTGGTTGTCTTCCAGAGCTCCTCGGTTCAGCAAAGAAAGTCAACGTCAACTTCCAGGACACAGATGGGTGAGTTTGTCTCCGTCTTACTCTTCCTTCATACTGTACCTTTCAGTCATCTCCAGTATGGTGTCAGTGTCTCTCTGGTCTCTTCTTTTTCCTCACCATCACTTTCTGCATCCCCTCTCCTATCACCCCCCCCCCCATCTCCTGGTCCAATTCACGTAAAAACTTTTTTTAATCATGGCAGTTTCATGTCTATCTCCATTGAATTAAGATGTGAAGGATTAGACCTCAAACTACCTACTGAACTAAAGATCAGACTCTCTCTGTGTGTGTTCTTTTACAAATGTATAAACCAAAGGGAGTGAGGACATTTTGGGAAAGAGGACATGTTGGCTGGTCCTCAGCCTTTAGAGGTGTGATAGAATCGGTCTTAAGTTAGGGTGAGGGGCTAGGAAATTCATATCTATGAATGTCCTCACTACGAATGCTGTGCAACTGTAAGCGTGTGTGTGTATTTATATTTGTTCCCTCTTTATGACCTTTTCTGTCGTCAAGAATTACCTTGTTGTGGACATGAAAACCTGGTCCTAATGAGGCAGAACCTCACTTCTGAGGAATTGGTTAAGTTTAGGGCTAAGATTTGGATAGTGCTTAGGTTAAGGTTAGGATTTAACTACTGCTTATGGTTAAGGCTTTGTTTAGACCGGGTTGGAAAACTTATTTTCCCCAAGGGGCCACAGGAGATACTTTAAATGTTGTTGAGGGCCGGACCAATGGGCTACATTAAATTTGCTCAGTATTCATTTCATGTCTTTTTAAAGAGCAGTAAATTGTATTGTTTTGGTATAAATTGGGCAGCATACAAACACGCAATAAACAAAATTAATGGCAAGGCAGACTTTATATATTATCTTTATATATTTATGTATATTATCTTACACCAACAGCGGCCACGCATGCGTTGCACACTTACACTCACTAACGCTCACACACACTAACGCCAACGGATGCGGTGCGAATCTTCGACCGGCGACTTTACATACAAGAGTGACAGAGCTTTGCTGTTTAGATAATAAGATAATAAACAGGGAGGGAGGTCATGTTGATACTGTTCTTAATGTGGCCATTTGATATAAGCTGCACACGTTGTGTGGATAGAAGGAGCCGACAAATCAGCTGATCTATGTGTGTGTGTGTGTGTAAAAGAGAGAGAGCTGCGGGGCAGGGAGATGAATGAACGGAACAATATTATACATGAGCGTTGATTCTGTCACCACGCATCGATCAGTGTATGGGAAACTCAGGAGACATTAGGTGCACTCCAGGTCTGCTTTAGACTGTCCAAATGAATGGGTCATTGCAGTTTTTGAAGGAGAATAGCTGTGAAAACTTGTGCATGTGTGCATAGTATGATTTGGCTCCTCCAGTGGACACATCCCCAGTGTTTCAAAGTGGAGACATTTATGTGACTTCAGACTTAATTTTTAAAAACTTTGTGACTTGTGAATTGTTCAAATTTGCCAAGGCGGTTTGCGACACATTTTCCTGTGGCGGTGACAAAGTCATAAGAGATATTTTTACAATCTCTGATGATATTTAATAACATATTTTATACTCTAAGTCAGTGGTTCTCAAACTTTTTATACCAAGTACCAACTGAGAAAAAATATTGAGCTCAAAAAGTAACACCATTATCACCAACATTAAAATACAGTGGCTGAGCAAATAGACCGAGCAAAGTCAGATACTGACTTTTCACAGGAGGCAGATTTATTCCCAATAAGATAATTTGCTCTCTCATCATCCTCCTTTTCCTCACATATACTTCAGACACTGGTATAGTGAAATTACATTAAGATGAAGTGAAAGATAAGGTGACTGTAATTATTATTTCATTTATTATAATTTATTTTGTTATTTGCTTTCTTTTCCACTCAGCAGTAATTCTGATTTTCCTCCAAGTACCACCAACACGTAGCACAGTTTGAGAACCATGGCTCTAAGTAAAAAGGCAATAAACTGAGAGCTGAGGAACATATGATATGCAGATGCTTCAGTGCAGAGCCATAATTTTTACCAAATGGTTTGATGAGTAAGGAAACAATGTGGATCATATGCTGTGGCCTTTCCGGTCACCAGACGTTCACCCAACTGAACTTAACTCCCAGTTACCAAATATGAGGTTACAAAATAACAGCAGTGTATGAAATGACATTTATTCTTAGACGCGAGGAAACACTGATCCAAAGTTGCTCTCATCTGCGCTGGATCTAAAGAATGAAGTGATGAAAGAAGAGGAAGCATGTTGATGTTGAAAGTGTGTCTGATTTAGAGCTGAGCGTTTTAACATTGGTTTATTTTTGCTTCAGAATGTAACCACCTTTAAACATCAACATATTAACAACACAGCTTTACTCACTGTGCCCTCTGCTGGACCATGTGGTAATGACCTCAGATTGTGTGATGAACTTCTAGGCTGTAGATTATGAATTCAAACTATGTTTGAACTCTCCCTAGCCCCCAAGTACAAATTGATATTGAGATTTAAACTAGGGCCGCAACGATTCCTTGAGTAACTCGAGTAACTCGATTTCAAAAAATGATCGAGGACTTTCCTCTGCCTCGAAGCCTCGTTTAATTACATTTAAAGCTCGCGTTTCGCATGGATTCTTTTTAGTGTGATACAACGTGATTACGTCAAAGGCTACGCGTCCCCTACAAAGCGGAAGAAGACGGACGCGGGCTTTGGGGAACGTGTGCGGACAGTTTAGCTGTACAGGACGGCAGACGCCGTGAATACAGCGAAAATGAGCAAACGCAGCAAAGCAAAAGTAATAGGAGGAATAGGATAAAAGTATGTTTTATCCGATTACTCGATGAATCGATGGAATATTCGATAGAATACTCGATTATCAGAATATTTGATAGCTGCAGCCCTAATTTAAACTGTGGAAAAACTAGAGTATATTCAGCAAACAGTGCTGAATGAAGTGGTTTCTGTTAAGTAATCCTCGCAGAGAAGCTCTGCCACTCTTAAGTGATAGTGAACAGTGTAATCTCATTAGTATGTTTACTGTTATTGCTTGTTTGGCCCTTAATTCCTCCCACAGAATTAAGGGGTAGATGTGCAGTCTAATGCTAACATGGCTGTGTGTGTGTGCGCGCGTTTGTCGGAACACTGTTTGTCGATCGTCTGCATTAGAGATGCATGTATCATGTTAATCTGTAATGAGCACACACTGAGATGAGACAAGTGTATTTATCTCAGGTTCGTTTACTCCGCCTGGAGATCATAATGAACTTACTCTGTAAAATAAGCTCTTTAATTAGGATATTTCTCCACAGTAGGTTTTCCTCATTTGCAGTGTGTGTGTGATGGTGTGTAATGGAATTGGCCAAGTGGTGCCAATCATCTGGTTCTGCAGGATCATAAAACATCCGAACAATGTGCAAACTCTGGTCACCACATTTCTGTTATTTACTGTAGGTAATTAGAAAACAGTAGATGTGGAGGGAGGTAGGAGGGAACAAAGTAGAGAGAGAGAGAGAAAGAGAGAGGTGATATGAGAGAGGAGGTTTGTCACAATCATCGCATGGAGCGGAGACAATGACGACAGCAAAGAGTGTGAGGCTGAAGACTCTTCTTTATAAACCTTGACAAGGAGATTTCCATTGAGACTGGAAGGCAGAGGGCTAAGGATGTAAATGGTCTGCACTTAATATAGCACTTTTTTTCTTTTAGTCTTGATGACCACTCAAAGCTGCTTTACTCCACTTTGAGTTTTGCCATTCACCCATTCAAAACCATTCACCCACACAATCACACATTGCCTCTGTGTGCAGTGCTTTTTCTTTCACTCATCCTTTATACTACTGGTGGAATGGTTCGCTCCCGTTTGGTATGCATGTCAGGGTTCCGGGCATGTTTACAGTCCGGTTCATGACCGGGCGTCCAGACCTATGAAAATCATGTGTAACTCAGCTGTGACTGTAGCAGGCCTTCATTTGTTCATTTCTATTTGTTCATTTATAGTGGCTTTTATTTCATGCCTGTGTCATATAATTGATTTGCCCTGTCCTGAGCACTTTGGCTGTGTCTCTCACAAACACACACATCTTTTAAAATAAATTACAATGTACCCAACTGATAAAAATATCAAATTAAACTACAAAATACTGTATTTTTGTATTTTCAAAATACTACAAACACTAACAGTAACGGATGGCCCTCTATGAATCAGCCACAAATACTTGACGACAAACCAATCCAAATGGATGATCTGACTATACTAATGGTGTAGGAAGTGACCTAGTCTAGTTGTACACACTATAGCACATACACATATCTAAGTCTAAAAAATAAATTACGAGAACTATTAACACTCTGATGAAACTATTTTACAGTATTTTAAAAACATACAAAATATGAAAACATTTTCCTCCTCTCAATACAATCTAAATGACAAAATAATATTTTAAATACACGTATCAAAATACACACAACTGGTTTCCATGACTTCAGAAGACATTGCATTGACTTCCATTCATTTCCTGGAGACTTACTGTAACCTTAACCATAATTACTTGTGCCCTAACCCTAACCTTAACCTAACCCAACTTCAAAACATGTCTTCACCTTCAAATGTTGTAATTTATGTCCCCATAAGGAAGACAAGTCCTCATAATAAGACTGTGTAAACAGATTTAGGTCCCCACAACATAAGGTGCACACATGTTTTATGCTTTAATTTAGGACACTGGGCGAACGTGGCTGTTTACAATAACTCATCATAAGCATGTCTCGATCAGTTTTTTCATCATGTCATCCTCATGGACATGACACAACAGCAACACTGCAAAAAAAAAAAAAAACAATCTAGGGAAAACAATGTTCTCTTGAAGAACATCAT
>JAFBJR010000059.1:437148-507925 GCA_016785285.1 Brachirus orientalis
GAATAAAGAAATAATAAAAACAAGTACATGATCATAGATGATCACTCTCAGAGTCCAACTACTGGATATGTTTATTCAGTGTATTATTTACAAGTAGTTGACATTTTGATCCTTTTTTCAGAGCAGAACATCACCCAAACGGTATGTGCGTGATTTTACACACATTCTACATTGACCTGGAACCATGTAATATAATAACTAAGCCTTCCTTGTCTTCGATGTTCCTTTCCATTAATCTGTAGGATTCTCTCTGCAGATCAAGTTTATAAACGTTTGAGACTGTGTATTTTAGCAGCAAAATACAGGACTCTGTGTCCTTTTTCAGAAAGTGCTGAGTATTTTAAACATTGCAATAAAAGCAGTCATTTTTCCCTCCTAATATGTTTACCCTCAGCTCACTGAGGTGTTTGTTCTTCTTTTGTCGTTACTCGTCTTTCCCCCAGTTGTGCGTCACCACACCCCACTGAGTCGTCTTAACACCTCTGTCAAGGAAAATGTTTCACGAGGCGTGATAAACACTTTTGTTCTCCTCACTCCTGTTTTGCGTGGGAGCTGAATTATCACTATTGTCCAACGAAGGATACGTGACAAGGTGATGCAGTATCCTCAACTTTTAATATAACCAGTAAATATAAGAGGAATAGCACGTTACACGTCAAAAGTATTGAGGAAGAGTCAAGACTGGAGGACCCACACGCATGCACAGATTTTGTGTACAGGCAGACTGACAGACAGCGATTAACAAACAAAAGAGACACAAGACAATGTGATATATGAGCCAGGGGCTGGAGTGTGCACACACACACACATACACATGCTCATGGACTTTGTTTTGTCATAGAAGAGGCTTATCTGTACTGCACACCAACAGATGGGAGAAAAGAGTGATAGATTGTCTTCCTTCCTTCTTTGTCCAGTGTGTGATTGTTGGAGCAGAGACTAGGAGGCATAAAGAATCTCTCATCACTGAAAATAGGTCAAAGTGTGTTTTTTTTGTCCGTTTGTGTATGGGAGCGTACTGTACAAGTGTGACAGGTGAAGAGGGGCCGTGTTCAACCTGCTTGGATAGTTTTACAGCAACAGAACTGCGCAGAAATGTGTGTGTGTGTTTCTTTACACTTTACAGTACGCACTGTTGTTGCAAGAGGGATTCAAATCTGTCCAGACATACAGTAACAATCCTATTTGCATGGGGTTTTCTTTGGTAATAATGTAGGCATACCCACGTTTGTGGTGCCCTTTTCAACTGGCAGAAAAATCTGAGGAGCATCATCTCCTTCTCCAAACAGTCACCTTGTCAAATGGTGGTGCAGAATTCCTCTTTTGCACAAGGGAAAACTTAGCAATGGAGGGGACTGGTATTCCTATATTGCAAGGGCCATATGTAGAATTCTTAAATTAATTAGCATTTTAAACCTCCAAATGTAGGAAAAACTATTGTAGCCCAATTTGGATATGCAAATTGGGAACACCTGTTCTGAAAAGTGGACCTTGTCACCTTTTGGACAGGGACAGGGACTAGCCCAACTCCTTATTTCTGTCTTTGTGTTAAGAATAAGACAAACTATCATATTATAAGATTCTTTCAACTCTCTAACCAATGGAGCAGAATGTCCAGGATTTGTTGTCACTGTGGTCAAGACAGTTCTCTGTTTTATCTGTCTGCATGAAGTCTACATAATTAATTTAGTTGCCCGACTAATTAAGGGGAACTAAATAACGCCAAAGTGCAAAGAAGGATGGACTCAACCCGCACATCAGGTGGTACATGCACACACATTTGACAGCGTTCAATGGACCTTTTATTTTTCCCTGTATTTATTTACATAACTGTCCACTATATGAGCTGAAAATTATAAGAAAATATTCCATCATGATATTGCGGTAAAGAAATGAATCATGATATTTCACAGAATTTCAATGTATGTGTAAGTTGCAGTAAAAACACATCAAAAATAGACATAAATCAATTAAGTAAATAACATGGACAACTGTAATTAAAGCACCAAACAAGCTTAAATATATATAATTTTATGTTGAATATAAAACATTTAATAATGCGATCATTTCCACCAAATGTTGTATTATTACCATTATTAATTTATTACCAGCAAATATGTTTCGTATTATAGCCTGTCTATATTCTATGACCTGACTATATTTTCAGTATAGTATGATATTAAGTGGTGGGACGTGAGTTGTCCACAGGCCACCAGTTTGACACCTCTGTACTAAATGGAGAGATTACAATACAGCTATGACGTGGTGTTTTTAAAATGGATGGTTTATATAGGCACCACACTACAGCTCAAAAACCAAGAGAGAAATGCAACAAGGGACCGACCTGAGGAGTCGGGTTTCCAAACAGCAATAGATTTATGGAAGAGGGGGCTGAGGAGGGGTGAGATCATCAAAGGATGAAGGAGGAGAAGGAGGAGAAAAAGAGAGGAGGAGAGGAAGAGAGTGATCTGGAGGCAGTTGGAAGGAGAGAGACAGAGGGATGTGGATTTGTGGGAGAGAAGAGGAGACGGGAAGGGATAAATATTGTATGGCCGGTTTTACTACTTGGCAAAAAGCAAGGGCTTTCCTCCCCCTTCTCCTCCTCTTCCTCCTCCTCCTCCTCCCCCCCACACACACATGTACCCCACTGACACACTCTGCAGTGCTGTTGCATTCACTCTGATGCAGCGTTGTATAACTGTGTCCTTGTGTAACCCCTGGTTGGGAAAAGCGAGGGAAGAGGATCCAACTCATGAGATGAAGGACAGTAACAAGCACTGAGTAACAGTCTTCACTGAAAATGGAAAATTTGTCTCTTGGTAAATGTTAAATATGTGTCCAAATATCATTTAAAAGTACATATCTTTTTTTTTTTTTTTTTTTTTTCTTTTTAGATATACTGCTTCTTTTTTCTTACTGTCAAATATAAAATAATTTTGGTGACTCATAGGGCAAGATACCCACAAATGACCTTTCAGCAAATGTCAGATCATGAAAAAGAGATTTAAATCAAAACAATGAATGAAATGAATAAACATTATATAGATGGTTATATTGCCATTGATTAAAATTGCAGCATATTGTTTTATCAACCAGTCCCACGTATACATGACCTTGATATACTTGAGGTGAGAGAGGCCTGTGTAGTCCGGCATGTAGTTTGAAAAATAACATGACACATGACACCTGATGTGTAAAGACAAGTTTGAATTCTATGGCTAGATCACTTGGGGCCTGGGGAGATGGCTTTCAAAACCATTTTTCTTTTTTCTTGTCCTTTTTTGACATAAAAATACACACACACACAGTCAACTTCACTACAAATGAGGGGATGATGGTTATACACCTTCATCTAATCAAACTGCAAAATTGACTTAAAACAATGATGACAATTGAAAATTGTAATTACTACTCTTTATCTGTAAGTGGAATTGTTTATTTGATGTTTGTTGATTTGAAATATATTCTTTTCATTAATTGTCTTGTATGGTGGCCTATCTTGACCAGCGTAAATATACATACACATACAGAAGCTGAGAGTGGCCGCGGTCACTACTGTATTTTTTTTTGCTCCCGTTATTTCAAAGAATCCATTCTTTATCACCTGATAATGGTCCGTTATCACGTGATAAAGAGATAAAGAAATAATGCATTATCTACAGGTTATAACTAACAGGCGTGATTTTGCGTGATAACGACATTACAAAAAATAAAAGATTGTAGAGTTCCAGCATACAGTGTAGGCTCTGACACCTGCCAGTAGCTGAAAATGTCAGAACAAATAACAAAACCGAGAATCTACAAACCAGTGTACTGTATCAGGCTGCACTTCAGTCAAGGTCTAACACAGACAGAAATTGCTTTCACTTTGAGTCGTCATTTAAGGAGAAGACTCTCCCGGCACAGAAGACAAGCTGTGATGGAAAAAATGATCCATGATGAATGTATGTGTGTTGTGATGAAAAGAAGTGTTCAAAGTGAAACTACCGACATGAATAGAACAGAAGGAGGATAAGAAATGAGAGACAACAGAGTAAGGAGAGGAGAATAAGTCAGGCAGTCAAAACAAGTAGAGGTAGCACAGAAGAACAAGTGCAGGAAGAGAAGGAGAGAAGGAATGGAGTGACAGGTGATCTGTAGTAAATAAAGTAGAGCAGGTCACTCTGGGAATGCAGCACTGTTTAGTATGCTGCTCACCTCCCTATCTCTCTCTCTGTAATATTGTAAAGGTTTCAGCCTTACTGTGTGTACAGTGCCTTGAGATAATGTATGTTGTGATTTGGCGCTATACAAAAAAACTGAATTGAATTGAATTGAATAGAGAGAGAGGAGAGGGAGACTCTCAGTACACTGTCCATGTCTCCATCAAGTATATATACTCATTAGTTTATATGCTTCTTGCCAGTGCTACAGTGGTCAGTGTCGCCATGGTTACAGGAGAATCTCTGGGTTCATGTCTTTGTATTAACATATACAGTGGAGTAATAGTCTCATGCAGTAGTACTTCACCATTAGGTTTTCAAGTCCAACTGAAGCTTCACTTCAAAAAAAATTCAAAATAAAATATTGCAAATAAAATTGTAGAATCTATGGCATCCTTTTTTCCAACCCCACATTCTATATTAATCTATTTTGTGTTTATGCTCCTGCAACTTTCCCACCTGTAGTCCTCAGCCAAACACCTTAAATATGGATGTATTTGCCGTATTTTTACCCAAATTTTTTTTAATTGTTCTTATATTTATTCATGAAAGAAGTTGTTATGACAATAGCATCAACAAAGCCCTGGGTCATTCTCTAGAATGTCGCGCTCAGAGAGAATGTAAATAAGCAGGACTCTTCACTTTATCCCTCCAGCCAAAAGGAGAGACACAAGAAAGAATGTTCTCGAATGAGAATGAATTTATGGTTTAATCACCCAAATATCAATTTGCAGACACCTAAGATATCATAATATTCATTTAAAAAAATCATAAAATATGAATTTAAATTGATATTAAATGGAAAAAAAATACAATATAGTATGATAAAATATCAATATATACTGTTCATTATAAACTTTGTAGAGCATTCATTGATAAAGCATCTACAGCCCCATTCACATGGCTGTAAGTTCATTTAAAAATATTCTGTGGGAACAGCTGTTTAAGGATTCAGTTGCTTTTGTAATGATAGGTTAATATTTAGTCAAGTCATATTTATTTATACAGCCCAACATCACAAACACAATTTACCTCGAAGGGCTTTACAGTCTGTCCAGCAAGTGACACCCTCTATCCTTAGACCCTCACAGAGGGAGGAAAAACTCCACAAAAACCCTTGTACAGGGAAAAAATGGGATGAACCTGAGGAAGAACAACAGAGGATGGACAGACGAGAGTGAGGTGTCACATGAAACTGAATTTGTGACATAGAGAAAAAGGGAAATATATAACCCAGTCTTTGTATAATGCTTTTTATGTTATATGTTTTCATGTAGCTTTACATTTAAAAAAGTGCATTAAATGTGGCAGAGCAGGATAGTCTGGAAACATTACAGAATAATTAATCTCCCCCCACAATTAAATATACATTTGTTGAAAAATAAAATTGAACAGTGGAGGAGAAAATCATTTTTTCCATTTTTTCCAATAGAGATGTACACACTACACAGTGTGTCATGCAAGATGCGAGGATGATAAATGGTTTGTAAAATGATGCTTCATACTGTATAGCTGCACCAGCTTATCAGGGCCACTCCTGTGTGTGTGTGTGTACACAGTCACATTATGGGGACTTGTCTTCCTTATGGGGACAAAAATCAAGTCCTGACAATGTACAGTACATTACTACATTTTAAGGTGAAGACATGTATTCAAAGTAGGCTGAGGTTAGGGTTAGGGTTAGGACACTAGTAATTATGGTTAAGGTTAGAGTAAGTGTCCAGGAAATTAATGTAAGTCAATGCAATGTCTTCTCAAGTCGTGGAAGCCAGTCTATGTATGTGTGTGTGTGTGCGTGTGCGTGTGTGTGTGTCAGTAATCAGGAAGTAACCAGCTTGTGTTTCCAGCATTCAGCTAGACTTTTAAAATATTTTGTTTGGCTTGTTTTGTTACAGTGACAGCACAAAAAAACTGTAAAATATAGGCCAGTATATACTATGGGCTAATAAGGGGACATATTTTATGCTCTTCAGTCAATTAATAGAGTCCCCACTCCTGCTTGTACCAAGCATGTCCCTTATTTAAAAAATATTTAAAAAAAAAAATAATGTATGGGTCTCACAGAATATTTATTTACACATTTTTATTCTAGCACTTATTATTTATATTGTATATGTAAATATGTATTTCTTTCTTTTTGGATGGTGGGAGGTTTGCACATTTGTAACCAAGATATAAATAGGAAGTCCACTTGTGATCATTAGTTAGTGAATAGTGGATTAATTTTTTTTTTTTTTTCATAATTTTGAGTTCGTTTTGTTTTCTATTTTTAAGTGTATTGTGTTCACCTGTTTGAAATAATGCCTTCATTCACACACAAGGGCAATAGTCCATTTGAATGCCACTGTCAAGCTTCAGCGGTAGCTCAACTTGACTGCGGATGGAAACAAATTGACTTTGTTCGACAGTAAACAGAAAGCCTCAAGAGGGAAGAAGAGAGAACTGAGAGCGGGAGGTGTATGTCACTGCTGATTCAAGTCAGAGATGAGATGGTCTGTGTCATTTATGTGTGCAGCTTCAGGTTATGCCTTTTTTCCCCTCCTCTCCTGACGCTTACCCATCACAGATGACATGTCAATCTCATCACGCACACGCAGTCTGGTTCTCATCACTTACAAGGACATTACTGTACATTGACTTATATCAATGTCTTGGAGACCCACTCTAACCTTAACCAGGGATACTACTTGCCTGACCCTAACTTTAACCTCATCCTAACCATACAACATGTCTTCACCTTAAAATGTAATCATTTATTTTGTTGTCCCCATAAGGAAGACAGGTCCCATAATGTGACTGTGGAAACAGATTTAGGTCCTGACAACATGGAAAACGTGCACAAACACTTACATACACTGTATTCTTTACATAATAGTATATACTATAATTCCTCTTTTTCATTCCCCAACAACCACACTCTCATTTTCAGAAGACCCACATCAGATGTTTGCCTCTAATCCTCTGCTATTAAATCTATTTGTCATGCTAAGCCTATCCAACAGGGGACCTTGGTGTTGTTACACATTCACCAACAGGGGACTTACATGCCAACAGGGGACATTTTTCAGGGCCCCTTTTGGTCATGTTTTAAATCATGCTAAAATGATGTATGTGTGTTTGTGTGTATGTGTGTGTGTGTGTGCGTGCACGTGTGTGTGTGCATGTGTGTGTGTGTGCGTGTGTGTGTGTGTGTGTGTGGTCTAGTTTTGACATGATTGTTTGGTCCAAACCCCACAGCAAACATGGAGGTGCCTGTCAATCAGGAAATGAATGAATAAATAAATAAATGAGTAACAGACAGGGTAGTGAGTGTAATTCCCCACTGTAACCTCAAACTGTGTGTGTGTGTACAATAGGTTTTCTCCTCTGCATCATGCCGCTCTTAATGGCAACCTGGAGCTCATCACTCTGCTGCTGGAGTCGCAGGCTGCTGTTGACATCAGAGACCAGAAAGGTAAGAAGGAAACACACACTTAAAGCTTGAATCTATAATTGGTTTCCACAGCATAGTTTCTACGCTATTTGTTGAAATCCTCTTTATGTGCAAATAGTTGTAGATGAATAAATTTATCTGGGAGCAAAAGGAAAATGATGCAGTGTAGTAGGAGTCTGGCAAAGGTTGCAATAGCAGGCTACACTGTGACTGATGCAACAGATACATCCAATCCACTCCCTGTTGTCCTCTCATCAAAGTTAGCTGGGAAATACTAGAAGTCAAGTCAAGGAGAGAACACCGGGAACGACTTCATTGATTCTGGCTAAATCGTGTCTGAATCACCTTCAAGAAAACAGTAAGCATTACCGTAAATTAGGAATGCTCTCAGAGAGTGCAAACCTCCACCATGGCCACCAAATTCCGTGTAATTTATTTATTTTTTTTCTCTCCTGCATCTGGTCCATATCTGATAACCATAAAAATCTAATAATTTCTTCCTTGGGTCAAATCATACATCGCCAGAAATTTTCATCCAATCATCATCCACTAGTTCACAGGCAAGATAAATGTGGAAGGTTGGGTTTGACCCTTTTTTCTTTAGTCTACATGCCAAAGTGCATGGTCAAGAAATTTGACCCCAAATTAGATAAGAAAAGATAAGATAATCCTTTATTAGTCCTGTTACAGCAGCAAATACAGTAGTGGTTATAAATAATGAATATGCATTTTTACATCTATGACTGTATGATAAAGTAAGATATCAACTATCAAGAGTTTTAAAAAAAATATAAAAAGAATTTGGATGTGTGAATGCGTATGACAAATGTGTGACAGTTTGGGTGTGACATTTTAAAACTGTAAAATTTAAATTGAGTTTTGAAAGATTATTAAAACTACAAAAGCTAATACAGACCACCTCCTTGGTGCACAGGTAGGCAGGTTGGTGAACGAAAGGTACGCCAGCACATCAATCCATTCACTCCCAACTAAATGATTGATCGTGGTTATTACAGTGCTGTGAGTGTGATACAGACTTTTTTTCATTGTTCCACACAACTCTATTTATTGAGGGTTGTCAGGATATAAAGCGGATTTCATCAAATAAGATAAAAAGGTGCTTCAGAACAGATATGGTAATAGCTCTAAAGGTGGATGCAAGTATGTCCAAACAGCAGAAATCAGTTTTACTCTGTGTTTGTGTGTGTGCAGGTATGCGGCCTCTGCATTATGCAGCCTGGCAGGGGAAGGCGGAGCCTATGAAGATGTTGCTCAAGTCTGGTTCGTCCGTCAACGGGCAGTCAGATGAAGGACAGATTCCTCTCCACCTGTCAGCGCAGCACGGCCACTATGACGTGGTGAGTGAGATCAGTCGTTCCAAAAACGGAACGCAAAATGGAGGTCAGGACAGGAACATGACATCATTTACCTGTTTGACTCACATCACAGCCATCTGTTGTAATTCACATGCAATTCAAATGTGAGTGTGAAATGTAAACGTTTCGTGCACGTTGGAAGCAATCCATGTCATTACGATTTCATCCTGTATTTGCCAGAATTTAGTCGTTTTTGTTTTGTTTGTGATATGTGCTCATGCTTCGGTGGATTTTGAACTGAAGTGTGGCAATTGCAATTTCAGTCAGACAAAACCGCAATTAGATATTTTCCCCTAATTCCCCTAAGCCCGAGTGTGGATTCAGCAGGAGATTTTAGATGTTATCTTTGAGCTCATTGTTTTTGCTTTTCTGCCCTGCCTTTTTGTTACGGCAGACTTTTTGACAGGTCAGTAGGAAAATCACAGCTGTAAACAATCAATTGAATGATGGCTGAGTTCCATTTAGCTTCCTGAGTGTCAGGGTGCTGGTTTCACACTGCATTAAGTTACATAAGCTGAACAGAGCCAGAGGTAATGTGATCGGTAAGAACTTGTGCTTTTCCTGATTTAATGTCAAAAAAGTCCACAATGAAAATGGCCTATTGTCAGTGAAACCTTGCACAGAACCAAATACCAAATGACACATGGACCACGTTAGAGACTGTGGGTGATTTTTATTTAACATCTCAACAGCCAGACATTTTTCCTCAGGTGATATTTGAGAGGAAATAAACACTGAGCCAAAAAGTACAGTGGATTTTGGACCTGTGGACAGAAGCATGATATAAACACAAGATATGGTGCACAGTTAAATAGACATATTTGCCCTTTTTCATTTCAGATCATTTGGCATTTCACGAGCACTTAAATATGAGCTTTAAAATTGTTTCATCATCATCTTCTCACAGAGTACAGTGAGAAGACGATGTAGTTGTTAAAGCCCTTATGCCTACACTTCAGCCACACAGATGTTGTCACTCATTAGTGTTTAATTCAGAGTTATTAATTACAGCTGTGTGCTTTAACTGCTGTGACCAGAGTAAATGTAAAAATACCAGACTTTACATTTGACCAAACAAATGCACAAAGTTCTGGAATCAGCGTGCATTTAACTTTGCTTAACATTTTTAACTTACATCTACCTAATTCTAAAGTGATATCTGCAACAATCAAACAATTTTGTAATTCAACTTTAGACGTTTGAAGAAGCAATACAGTCTAGAGCCATGGTTCGCAAACTGTGGTACGTGTACCTACCACCAGTGGTACGCAAGCTTTTTGTTTTTTTGGTGGTATTTGGAGGAAAATAGAAATACTGTTCTACTGCATATACCAGGGTATGTGATCGGAGTAGAGATGAGAAAGTTTGACTGGAGAAAATGAACCAAAAAAATTATTAAATTATTGAATAATAATATTTAGACTCCCCTCATCTCTCGCTCCATCTTAATCTAATTTTACTCTACCAGTATCTGAAGTATATGTGAGGAAGAGGAGGATGCCTCCTCCTTAAAAGTCAATATTTTCTCAGGTGTTACTTAGTATAAAAAGTTTAAAAACCACTGTACTAGAGCCAAAGAAAATTCCAAATGCTTCCAGTTCCAGTGCATGCTAACAAAAAAACAAAACAATAAAATAGAGCAGACTCAGTAAAACACTTACCACACGCTAGAAAAGAGCAACATCAAGCATTCAGAGACTGAAGATCCACCTTTTCTACCAGATTGTTTTAATTAACGATTGTTTACATGGGCTAACAAACCAGAGCTGAAATTCCTCAAATTCTAACCCACAGTTACTTCCAATGTGCTCTGGAATATGAAATATAAAACTACAAAAACTGAAACAGACTGAAACAGTCACTCGAAGCCCAGCAATGTTAAAAAAAACCACACAGCACAGACAAATATCTGAGAGATTCTTTCAAAACACGAGGGCAGGGCAGTGTTTTCATCTGGGATTTATTCATCTCATTTGGTGTATTCTCCTCATTTGTTCCATTATAAGGTGGATTAAGAAAAGTGAAAAACACTGGAAATGTTTCCACTTTTACCACAGTGACTTAATATAACAGTGTTGTCTGCAGTGATTTATTCTCTGTAACTCACTTAAAGACAGAAAGTAGTTTTTTGTCTTTTTTTACAAACCTTTTGTGGCTTTACATCTGAAAGCTCTTGTGATCCTTTGTTGTATGATGTGAGAGTTTACTTTTGATGCAACGTGTGTGTGAACCACGTGAATGTATATACAGTATAAATGAGGCAGAACCTCATTTCTGAGGAAGTGGATAAGTTTAAGTTTATGATTTGTGGTTAGTGATTTGTGGTTAGGTTAAGGTTACAGTTAAGCAGGTTATGGTTAAGGTTAGGGATAAGGCCTTGTTCATGCTGTCCAAATGTGTATTTTTATTTTCTCTCTCTCTTCATCCATTGTTTCTATTTATTGAGAGAAATGAATAGTTCAAATTCAAAAGACTAACACTTTGGGATGGAGCCTCTCCTCCTCAGCTCTTTGCATCAGACACATTTCTTTCAAATGTGACAGCAAACTCCAGATTATTTCATTATTCTTTTCCTATTCTGTGTTTTTTTTTTCCCAATTTCTTTTTCTTGCAGCCTGCTACATTTCCAGAGTCTAGAGGAGGTGGTTCTCTCCCACAGATCACTTGATTTATATTATGCTGAAAGATTATTATGGAGTTATTGATCATTAACCCCCAAAAAATCCTACTAGTCCTAGCCGACTGAACATTTAAATGACAAAAAATATTATTTAGGACTCATAATGTTTCTGCTATGGCTCTGTTTAAAAGAGTGAATGGTTGTGTGTTTGTACTAACTGTGTTGGCTGGCAATCTTTCCGGGGTTTGCCCTCCCTCATTGATACGTAAGTATATTTTTTTTCCTCATGTGTTTGTGTATTTCACTTTCTTTCTCCAGTCTGAGATGTTGCTGCAGCATCAGTCCAACCCGTGTATCGTAGATAACGCAGGGAAAACACCTCTGGACTTGGCCTGTGAGTTCGGCAGGGTTGGGGTAAGAAACTTGTGCTTTCGTTCTGAGAGAGAAGCAACAAAAGATAATCTACTGGAATAATAAATACCTATTTTTTTCTCCCTCTCTCTCTCTCTCTTTGTGTATGTGTGTGTGTGTGTGTTAGGTGGTCCAGTTGTTATTGTCCAGTAACATGTGTGCTGCTTTGCTGGAGCCCAAAAAAGGAGACACTACTGACCCCAATGGGACATCTCCTCTCCACCTGGCTGCCAAAAATGGACACATAGACATTATCAGGTATACGATAATACAAACTCGCTCACACAAACTTGTTTTTATATCTAAGTGTGGACACATCATACATAATAATGCATTTCCTGGCCCCTGACCCTAACCTTAACCATCACAACTAAATGCCTGACCCTAAACCTAAAAAAAAGTATTAACCCTGAAAAAGCAATTTAAAGATGCGGGACCAGACAAGGTCCAAATGTCACCAAAAAGGTAGATGATTAACATCATTTTCACTATTTATTTAATTATTTTTTTGCCGTCCAATGGTGTATTTTACTCACCCTTGCCTCACTTGTCATCTTCAAGCTTAGTGACGATGTTGCAGTCGTAACTGTTTTGTAACTTTTACTTTGGTCCCTTTGTTCAAACTCAAAGGTGAGTGAACAATTTTAAGGTGCTAATGAAATGAAGTCAGAAGCTGGAAGATGAATGTGTGTCAAACCTTCACACCTACAAATGTCTGAAGGACAACCTAAAGTCTGCCCTCACGCAGTTAAGTGGCAAAGTTTGAGCTCTTGAAGCGAGTAAGCTTCTTCTCTCTTCCTCAGTGTGGAGTACAGCGAGATGTATTTTGCCAGATTCAGTAAAATGACTGAGCACCAGCTTATCGTCACTAAATGCTGATAATTTCATCTCTCACTTGCACTGAGAGATTACTTTTAAACAGGCCCATATTTATGGAATTAGATTTGTGTCAATATTATCACTTTTCGCGATGCAAACGACACTTTATGAATTTAGCAAACAAAAATACACAAGTTGCAAACAAAATATCGATTTAATAATTGAAAATTATTGTATTTTATTTGTTTGAAAATACACCTTTTGTTTGTAGTGGTCGAAATTTCATCTTCATCTTTTGCATTTGTGCTCCAAAATTGTTCTTTGCACTTCCTGGCTTTTTGTTTGCGATTCTGACCCAGGGTGGACCAAAGGAAGCGACAGCTACCCGCTAAGTGAATACAGAGTTTTGGAGCAAAAACTCAATGGGCAGACTTGGAGTCAATGTCCGTCTGGACATCTTTGTCTCAAAGATAATCTGAGACAAAGATGTCTCATAATTTCATACATTATCACTTATCCAATAAGCTCCAACCTTGCAGACTCTGACAGGAAGTAAAGATGTATGTCCCCTTTATTGCCATGCAATCGTACAGGGGAGTGAAGAGGTCAGAGCCAAGACACTAGTTGATATAATACTTTGTATTGGTCTCATATATTATAAATGTAAACCCAACAGGACCCAAAAATCCTAAATATCACATAAATGTGATGGCTGTGGTGGTAAATAAAATGGAAAATCCATCAGCGCAAATCAATTGTTCACAGTGATGTGATTTTCAAGATGTAAAATAACATTATCTTACTGATCTCAATGTCAGTAGTTTGTGATATCACTACTGGTCATGAAAACAGTGGTATCAAGCCATCTTTACGTTTGTTATCGGTATTGTGCCATAATATGCATCCCTGCTGTGAAAAAGAACATTTCAGAGCACAAGAAAGGTCACAAGACTTATAAACAGTTTTTACTCCAAAGCTGTTACTACACTGAAATTATAGACAAAACTATGCAATGTCATATTTATCAGTGTGGCTCCCTATTTAATAGTTTAACCCATGCAATAATTCGATTTTGCTATGTGGATAACTGTATATGTATAAATGTTACATCTAACTTAATTCAAAAAAGTATATTTTAAAATCATTTCGGGTAGTGCACGTGAATTTCACTGTACGCAAAATAATCCAAATTACAATACAGCCAAGTGCACTGTCCAAATTGAATATTGAAAGACACTGCAGTTGATAAAGAGGAAATGCATGTGTCAAAACAGCATTATGATGAAACTCTGCTGTGCTATTTACTATAGCCCACAAATCTTGCTCCTCGCATGAGAAAAATCTCTTTTTGATTTTATAATTTTATAAGTTGCACCAATTGTGACTCATGTCATCTTGACAATATTTGTCAAAAAGGATCACATCATGATTTTTTTTTTTCATATTCATATGATTTTTTTTTTTTTTTTTACCATATTGTGCAGCTTTCAAACGTATCATGCAATGACAAAAAAGCAGCCTCATCATGAAGTGAACACTGGGAGAGTGTCACATTCATGAAACATACTTGAGGCAGTGACAAGTATCACATCCTGTGTGCTTTGCTTTCCAGCATTCGTAATGTACTGATGTTTTGAATTTGATTACATTTCACTGTGAAGGAGCTCACTGTGTCCGTGGCAGCACTCGAGGTTTTCAAAAATGGCGTTATATCCTTTCATAGATGACTGCCTGGAAGCAATTTCATTGTAGAGGTCTGCAATGAGTTCCCATCAAATGTGTGTTAATCCACAAATGAAAGAAGTCCCCATAAATGCAGCATGTATTCCTGTTTCAGTGGGCTTTGCCGAACTTCTCAGTGCACAGGAAATTACAACACCTCTTATTAAAGGGAAGTTGTGTTGTTGTTGTTGTTGTTTTTTTTTACAGTTAGAAGGAATGAATATGCTTTTGGACTGAGATACATTATGATGGTGCAGAAGTCAGAAACAGGTTTTTAAGACATGCTCGCATGATTAGGGTTGTAAAAATAAATTATAAATGCATTTGCAAGAGAATCAATATCATGTGTCTTCTTCTGTGGCATTTTTCTTATCCCAGATTGAAGATAAGAAATGCTGGCTGACAAATATACAGCTACTAAGAAAAAAATATAGTTTCTTGCCCTAATTTTGTGTAATTTTTATTTGTGTTTATCCATTTCAATGTCTTTTTTTAAATGTAATGTTTGTTTTGTTCAAGTTTGAAATTCTTGTATCGTGACGACCCTAAGCCGGATCCTTCTCCTCTCCTCATCCTTCTGTATCTGTCGTCTCTTATTAAACCTCTCATCCACTTCTCACTCACTCTCTTCTCTCCTCTGCTTAATGCGTCTGCTGCCAGACTCTTGATCCAGGCAGGGATCGACATCAACAGACAGACCAAAGCTGGCACTGCCCTGCATGAAGCCGCTCTCTGTGGCAAGACTGAGGCAGTGAGACTCCTGCTGGAAGTAAGTGGAACTGCGCTGAGAATCTCCTGCCAATGAGATAACTTCAAAGTGGCAATTCTCATCTAATGTAGAATTTCCAGCTTAACACAGACAAAGTCTGTATTCTATCTGGAGTGGTTCACTTTCTGTATCACTGAAAATGTACAGCCGGGACAAAAGCATGTACTCTGAAGCACTTTCTCATGTGAAATGAGAACATTTAAAAAGTCCATCATCAAACTAACAACAAACAGGTATAGTATATTGTATATTACTGTATCAATCACAATTAAAGTATTTAATTTTTTTAAAACATATTTGAGGTTGGGATATTGTGTGGACTCTTACCTCAACGCAGTGTCTTCTTCATTAACACTTAAACTAAAGTCTAATGATTCCTGTAGGATGTGACTTTTAGTACAGTACAGTACACTATAGTATAGAATATACCTTTAAATTTTTGTCATTATCAATGTAACAGTGGTTCGGTGTATATTGATACAATTTACATGCACACACTTTGAGACAAAACACTTATTTGCTGTTAAACATATTGCCTAATATTTGTGAATTATTTTTGTTTTGTGCCCATAAAGAAGTTTAAAGCCATTTTTTATCTGTTTTTTTTTTTTTTTTCCAAGACAGGAGTAAATCTAAATCTTTAATTATCTTACATTTTATCATGATAAATATCAGTATCTTCTGATTTGAACCCTCTTAATAGTGATAAAGTTTTGGCGTTATCACCCAGCCCTGTTTGCCTTATACGAATACGGTTTGCCTTAAAATATCAATAAAAAACAAAATATTTATGTTTTCTTCCGCAAGCTAACATATGCAAGTGCCAACAGGTTGTGACGTCACCTAAAAGAATGTGAACTCTGATCTGGAGCTATCTCCTGCAGCCATGCTCTCATTGGATAATACCAGCTTTCTATCACACTGATGCCCATTCATGTGCCATACTTTACCTTCTAATGTCCTCTAAATATAAATAAACATAATTTACAAAAGCGACATCATGGCATCAGTCATGTAAGAAGTAGCCTCATTTTTCCTTAGACTTACATAAAAACCTTTTTGTTGCCCCCTTTTGGCTATTCAATATATTTTTACTTTCTGATTGACTTGACTGAGAAAATATGGTCTATGCTTACATGTAGTCTTATGGTAATGAAAACAGTCTTTGTGTTCATTGAGAAGCATTAGATGCATTGACCGTGTATGTCTAAGGCTTGTCTGGAAAATCCCGTTATGGTCATGTGATAAAAGTGAGGCACAAAAATAGAGCTCAAACAGCACTTATTACACATTAGTGCTGTTGACACTAAAATGCCATGGGTCATATGGAAATCAGTGACACCGTATGTTTTAATGTGTGTGTGTGTGTATTCCTGCATGAGAAACCAGCTTTTTCATTTAGATCCAAGGCTGTGAAAGGTTACAACTCTGTGCCCTGAAGCTTCCTCAGACTAGATTAATCTTTGTTCTTTCACCAGATTTAAATGTGATATTTTTCTTAAGGCTGAAGTAGATTGTTTTTAGCAGAACAGCTACGGGGAAAGAACAAGAATGGGTTGTTTTCTGCTTCAGTCACATGCATAAGGTGTTTTATTATTATGGTCCCATGATGTGTACTTAGATGTAATAACAAATAAAGGTAATAAAAAGAAACGTTCATTTTATTACAAAATGTTGAAAATGAAAATAATCAGTATGAGTCCAGAAATTGCATCCCTTGTCCAGTCTATTTTTGATTTCTGTTTTATAGTTGCATGACACAAGCAAACCCCCTACAGTGTATGAATTCAGTTCAGAATTCAAGTCAGCATACAAAAACCTTCTTTTCTACTCTACAGAGTGGAATCAATGCCACAGTGAGGAACACTTACAGCCAGACTGCGCTGGATATCGTCTATCAGTTCACTGCAACACAAGCCAGCAGAGAGATCAAACAGCTACTAAGGGGTATTGTGGATGGATGGATGGATGGATGGATGGATGGATGGATGGATGGATGGATGATGGATGGAAATCCTGAAATGCGTTCCAACATATTAATATAAAGAATATGGGCAAAAATTAATAGGCCTTTGTCACAGCAGACATTTTGTCATGTATTTGCACTGAGAACACTCAGTCATCATCATTTATTTCATTATTTATTTTTACACCTTTATATTTATGACTTTGCTTTTCCTACTGTGACCTGTCAAAATGTCAGGCCTCAATAAAACAAACCTGTCATGGAGGGAAAACTTGAGAATGTTCGTTGTTTAGTGGTAGAAGGTGGTAGAAATTATAATAAGTAAAAGTGGCAGGTTCAAGAAATTGTCCAACGATTTGGAAAATGTGTTGAGGTTTGTTTTTTGTTTATTTGCTTACTGAGAGTTAGTTAGAAAGCTGTGCTAAATAAGTAGCTACAGGTAGCAACCTGTTAGCGTTTGTGGATAGCAGGCTAGTTTAGCTGACTGCAAAGACTGGAAACTCAAAGAGACAGCTAGCCTGACTGATAAAAAAAGGAAAAAACGTACCCACAACTCTGAAGCTCAAAATTAATAATTGTATAAATTTGTAGCAAAAATGATGTAGCTTTTGTTAGCTTTATACAGAGCCAAGTGAACTGTTTCCTTTTCTAAAACTAACATATACTATTGAGGTAACACCAATATTTACCAGGAATGGGTGGACAAATCAATACAGTGAAAGGTTGTGATATTTTGTGTGCTGATATATGACTTTTTTAGACACCAACTATTTTTTTTTTTTTTTTTTTTTAGCATATAGTTTTGCAGAATATTGCAGATTAGCATAAAAACCTTGTTGACGTTTCAATACACTAGATGGTGCCAAGTGCTCACTCTCACTAGAGCTGTTGTGTGAGTATATCACAATATATAATTTTGCAAATACTCAGTATTTTGCATTATCTTGACAGTATTGTATCGTGACTTCAATATCGTGATGCTATTGTATTATATGGTGTCTCTGGCGCCCCCTAATATTTAACATATAGTTAATGTAAATGAATTAGACTGTATGCATTATTTTAATGACACCATAGTGATGGATTGATTTTAGGTTATAACGTTACATTTTGAAAATTAATGGTACTGCATTGTGGCATGAAGAGATTCTTCGTAACTGGACATGTTCAGTTGCAGACGTCAATGACATGCTGGAGACATTGTGAATTGTGAAATAATGTTTTTACTGTAACATATGGTATAATTCACTGTCTCTGCTTCTCAGATGCATCAGCGGCCCTTCAGGTTCGGGCTCTGAAAGATTACTGCAACAACTATGACCTGACCAGCCTCAACATCAAAGCAGGGGATGTTATTACGGTAAAACTCACACACGCACACACACAATGACACTTCTCAGTATAAAACCACAATATTCTGGTGATTTTTATTTTCAGTTGGTTAATTCATTAATTGATTCTACATTATTGTTTTTCCTCAAATCTCCTTTGTTTTAATTTAACCTTATTAAATATCTAAAACTGAAACAATTAGTTGATTAACCGATTCTCTAAATGTTAGACACTATTGTGCTCTACTGTGACCTGTCAAAATGTCTGTTATAGAGGGAAAAGTGAGAAGGTTTCCTGTTTAGAGTGGTAGAAATTATAATAACAAAAAGTGGTACGTTCAACAGTTTGGAAAATGTGTTGAGGTTTGTTTTTTGTTTGTTTGTTTGCTTACTGAGAGATAGCTAGAAAGCTAAGCTAAATATGTAGCTACAACTAGCAGCCTGTTAGCGTCTGTGGATAGCAGGCTAGTGTAGCTGACTGCAAAGACTTTTTTTTCCTCAAATGTTTTATTTTTTTTTTAACCTTATCTGTCTCATTAAATATCTAAAATTTAAACAAATAATTGATTAACTGATTATTATATTATACAATATATATATGTTATATCATTATTATATCATTATTCCAATAATATGCAGATGAAGTAATAGTGAAAATAATAATATTCCTGCATGAAATTTGTGAAGAGGGGTTACAGGTACAGGTCATGTGGTTCCATTAGTTCCCCTCTAACTGCAAGTCATCTTTTTAGTCTCTAGGAGGAGCTACAGGCTATGTCCTACTGTGGCACATAAACCGAGTGTATGTTACTTGCAGCCTTGCTCTGTGATTTATGAAAATAAATATGCAGTAATGAGTGGTTTGCCTCATTTACTGAAAATGTTCGACAAAAACATGTATTCACTCACTATTAAGGATGGGCATTACAAGCAAAAAAAAAAAAAAAAGCCACTTGAAAATAAATCTCAATGTTGATCCTACCAATGTGAGATTTTATTGCTAAAATTGATAATAATCTTCCTGACAGGTTTTGGAGCAGCACCCTGATGGACGCTGGAAAGGCTGTATCCATGACAACCGCACAGGAAACGATCGGGTGGGCTACTTCCCGTCCACCATGGTGGAAGTCATCAGCAAGCGCACAGGTGTGTTGGCATGTCTGTATGTGTGTGTACGAGAGTGTGTGGTTGAGTTTAAAATTTAGTCATGGGAATGAATTACAGAAGAAGCACTTGGGGAATAAAAAAGAAGAAAATGATTAAATTCCTCATGTTACTGTCTACTAGATTGGAGCTTCACTTTGAACAAACAGGCACAAAACTCCCACCACTAACTTAACTGTTAGATTAGTCAACTCACACATTAGAATAAAAATCGTATCACAAAGACATACATGAAGGTGTAATTATTTTTTACATTTTTTATTTATTATTATTTATTATTATTTCACATCCAGCTGAATATTTAACACAACCTGAATGAAAACACAAATATTTTATGAGTTTGATGTGATGAATGAATCAGTAACTGTTATGTAATGGGAACACTGGCACCAAATTATCCACACATTATTCTTCATTTTTTTCAGTTATGGCTACAACAACTAATCAGTGAATTCATTAATTAATCAATAGTTATCAATTGTTTCTTAATCAACTGCTAAATTAATTAACTATTTTGGTTTTCAATTAATCTCTTTGTATTTGTTGTTTTAAATATAACAATATTTTATCATTCAGCTTACTAAATGTAAATACTTTGTGGTTTCTTCACTCTATGATATATACTCAATATTTTTGACTTGAGGACCAAACAAGACATTTGTATACTTTATCATTTTGAGGTTTGGGATACACAGAATGATAATTGTTAAAATTTCTGATTATTTAAAAAAATAACATAAAATATATTTAAACTAAATAATTATTGTTAGTTACAGCCCCAGTTACAGCTTTTAGAATCCTCAGTTAGCACTAGCAGCTGAACGAAAGCCAGTAAATAAGACTATGAGGCAAAAGTTCTTGGGAAACATGCTTTTTCACTTCTTACATATTTAGCCCACATGCAATTATGTGTGGTCTAAATATGTAACAGCAGATACCAGTCATGTTTACATTAATGCAGATCTGAGTCAGCAGTTTTCCAGGGTGAGAATACACACTCTAACTAACATGCATATTCGGTGTCATCTCTGTGTTTCATTACCTAACAGGCAAGTTGACCAACTAATAACAAACTCTTGAAAAATCTGCCCAATGCTTTCACCTCCGTCCTCCATCTTAGATCAACACAGACCACTGTTAATGTCTTTGGCGAGACCTAAAGAACACATGTCCATCCATCCCATTGCTGCCCCACCAGACAGTCTCAGATGTTTTAAGCTGTCTACTGGTGTCTGTCTGTCTGTAGGTCTAGTTGCTCGAACTGTCCACCTGTCCGTCTCTCTGTTGTTATTTGTCTACTTGTCTATGTGTGTAAGTCTGTCTCTCTAGGATTGTTCTCTTCATCCGCTCAAAACCTTCTCACACACCTCTGTCTCTCACATTATATCTTCTCATGTGGTCACCTCTTGTCACTACTCCCTCTCTTTTGTATGTACTGTGTAGAACATCTGTTAGTATATTTACCTACATAGAACCTGTTCCATGGTTAAGAAGAAAGACACACTGGCTACATCTGCCGCTCATATTTAGTGCACTTTTAGACAGAAGCAAAAACAGCCGAGGTGCTGCACACACCCACATACACACAAGCTTTGCGTAGCTTTTTTTCTTAGGACACTGCATTGATGCCCATTCATTTGGACAACCTCAAGAAAGCATTATCCCTAACCTTAACCATATCCACAATTCAATTTGTAGCTATAAACTTAACCAGTTCCTCAGATTTCCTGATTTTGGTTTCTATGAGGACTACTGGTCCTGACAAGGTCAGAACAATTTTCTAAACATGGTAAAAACAAGTACACACACATACCCACACTCAACACCAGCTGTAGTAGCTAGAGATTTTATTTGCTGAGCTATTTTTACATCAAATTTTATATAATTTGAAATCGTTTTAATAATTAGAATCTAAATCAACCATTAGTTGAGGCAACATAATGTTCTTTTTTAAAGAATAAAGGATCAAGGACAACCTGCACATCACCCTTTTACATTCAGTCACACATGCAGGTAGTAGAACACATGTAATTCACCCTACCATTTTTTTTTTTACCTCTAATTTGTGTTTAAAAGAATGGAAGCTCACTAAGGCAACTCGCATGGGATGGATTGTTATATAAAAGAAAGAAATGTGGATCTCTGATACTCTTGGTCCACACTCTGACCTCCTCACTTTAAATGACAAAGACACGGTAATGCAACAGCAGCAGAAGCAGCTGCAAGTGGCAGCTGGCTGTCAGGAAGCAAATGAAAGAGCAAGGAAGTGACAGTCTGAACTAGCCCAAAGGCTGCGCTTCATTTACACTGCTGTAACACTATGTGGCCTGTTGTAATACATCTGATTGTCTGAGAAGACACGGCCGCCTTTTCACTGTGCTAGGCACCTCTTTACCAGTGATGGCATATCTTAATACCAGCTGCATTTAAACTGCCAACCTCCATTGAAAACCACTACCAAATGGAATCACATTATACTGTGAATGTGTATATTACTAAGAACAATAATATATAGACTATATTGACTGTTTTCTCTCTTAAAAGGTTAAGATTAAGAGTAAATAGGTACCTTTTGTTTATCAGCTAATGTCCTTCAGCCCATGAGCTTCTCAACAATTTCACCATCCATCATCCACTATTTCATTTCAGCGATGCCCACATTCGTTTGTTCTCTCCTTCTATCCATCCTCCCACCTACAACATCAGCCCTGTCCCTCACTTTGATTTCTTTGTTTAAGTTTAAATCTTCAGCCTTTATTTTTAATTTATTTTTCCCCCCTTTTCTTATGTGTAATTCTCTGTTTTGTTGTTTGTTTGTTCCGTGGCGCTGGTTCACTGTTGGCTGGCTGTGTGTGTTCGGTGTGTCGTCACGGTGGGTGTTATCTAGGTTTGGCCAGCACAGTCATTTGCACTCAACAGTTTCAAAAGATACCGCTGGTTCCCCCGGTGACGGTTGCCCCTGCCAACGCGGTAGTCAACGGCAACGACACCACGTTCCATCAGATCCATATCCTGCCTCCACCGCCTCCTCCTCCACCACATTCCCATCAGCCACTGCTTCCACTTTTCACTTCCTTTGGCTATAACAGGTCGCCCGTGACAACCCCACAGGGAGACACACCCACTGCCCCAGGTACACACCCCCTTTCATTATTATTATTATTATTATTATTATTATTATTATTATTATTATTATTATTAAAACTTTATGGGATGCTTTCCTTTCCTCTGGTGTTTTTATTCATCATCTGCCAGAATAAAAATTCAATTGGTCATAATGGTCAGATTCCAATTGGTTTTGTAAGTCTCGGAGGCATCCAGTAAAGTTTTTGTTATAGATCATTATTTATGTAAATTTGTGTTAATATGTGTTGCTCATACTGTATAACTTTTGTTTTTGTGTTGATGCTGTTCTCATCACTGAGAGCCAGAGTCACATTTCAAATAGATCTGGCATCATTTTGTAGCTCACTCAAAGCACATACTACATACGACTAAAAATGAAACAATATTACAGAGAAATGTTTCTTAATTATTGGCCTTACACAGCAGTATATGTGTATAGTTGACATACACAGTCACGCAGTGTATGTCCAGAAAACGTATTACATAAAGGAGGTTGATCAAATAAACCCTTGACTGTAGTTGTTATTGTAATTACTTCTCTATAGAGTGATTTTTTTACTGTCTTTTAAAAAAAAGTCTTGTGTCACTCGGCTTTTAAAAGGGTCGAAGTCAGCTACAAAACACTAAAGCATATTCTTTTAACATATAGATTTATTTCTTGTTCTGCATTAAGACAAGTCTGTGTGTGACATTGTAAAGTCATGTTTTCATGCAGGTTTGCTTCAGCATGTATGTAAATAAGAGCACAGCTTCTTAGGAGAGGAGAAATCAGCCAAAACAATTGATAAAGTAATAGTAGCAACTGTTGTAGAAGTAGGAGTAGTACTGTAGTGCAATTTTAGGATATGGGAACAGAAAGATGTGCCCCAGAGTTTATTACAGTTGGTTTTTGCTTTAGTTATGTGTCTTGGTTTCCTGTTTTTTTTAAGACTTCTTTTCCTTATTCCTTCCGTCCTTACTGTGTTTTTCTTTCCTCTTTTCCTGCACATCATCCCTGACAATCCAATGACAACCCTTCTAGTTCCTTACACACACAGGCCCAATACATAATTTTCCAACCAGACAGTGTGATTTCTGTTATGTCCTTTTCCTGTTTGTTACTGTAACATTGATCATTCTAACACCGCTTTTACCAACCCTGCACTTATACTCTCATCTGTTTGTATGTGTCAGTGTGCCTGTCTTTCTATAGTTTTTAAGATAAAATACGTTTAAGATGACCACTGCTTGGACATTTTAAAGAGGTGTTTGAGGGTTGAGACTTTGTTTGAAGGTTATGTTCACGTTCATGTTAGTGTGGGGATAAAGGTTAGGTATTTAGTAATAGTTGAGGTAGAGTTAGTGACCAGGAAGTCATCGCAACTACAGAAATACAAGGGTGTGTGCAAGAGTGAGAGAGAGAGAGAGAGAGAGAGAGAGAGAGAGTTTGTGTGTTTTGGAGTATTGTTAGGCTTTTGAGAGGCAAATAAGTCTGAAACTATCACATATTTGCAGTTAAATTTCATATGAAACCAGTGAGTATATATATATTATGAATATAGTATTTGTATCCTGAAAAGTGTGGACAAAGCTTCTCTGACATTGATGGGTGATATTTTCTGTCTGCCATAAAAATTATGTAAAATATCTGGACAACAGGTAATTTGTTCTAAAAATGACTTATTAAAATACACGCTGAAATAAGTTGTTACATTCAATACTTTCTAAGTGATTAAGTGTGACATATAAAGTGTTATGTAAGAGACAAAATGTCACCCTAAATGTGGAGGTAAGGTATTTCCTGATATTTTTTTTTACTCTGTAATTACTACTCTACTCACAGCAACCTTAACTCAATGCCATTTTGTCTCCACCAGGAAGAATACATAAGTTTAGGACATCCAGTAAATATTAGAATATAAATACAGCTTACAAATAAAGGATTATCTATATGTAAATGTAGATGCTGACAAATGCATGAGCCGAAATCAAAAGGCTGCTTTTGAAAATAATTTGAAATCACTCCTTTGTGTGTGGTCACCTGGAGGGATGCAAAATGGCCACGAGAAGGCACTGTGAAGCAAAGCGAGGTTTTTTTTATCTATGTTTCTTTAGAGCACTGTTGGTCACACCCATAAACCATTTATAAACCCTGATTAAGGTTATAATGGTTTATGACACTCTCCAAATGCACTACAGCAGCCCCATTAAAGGCTTACATATATAATCACACATTAACGAATGCATTATATATGTATGTGTATGTACATTATAGCATATACATGTGTATATACACATATATTCATGTTATGGATTTATTTATGTACTCTGAGTATATAAATGTCTTCATATATTTATAGACAGTATATGCTGTATTTTTTTCTGTGTGTGTGTGTGTATGAAAGTTTGGTGTGTAAGCGAGCTTGAAATGTAAATGCTTCTCTAGCCCATCCCCCTGCTCTCTTACTGGCCCCTCTGCAATTCGTTTTTTTTTTTATGGATAAATTTAAAGTTAATGAACTCAAACTTCAACTTAAAACTTGATTATTAACCATCAAGATGGGAACACACTTAAGGAAGGAATATAAAAAGCACATTTGTCCGTTACAATATGTAGAGGAGTAGGGTTTGATTATATCTTTGGAGTTGTTTACTCATACACATTTAAATGGAGACACTGTAAACTGAAAAGACAACACGCCGTCTGTTTTGATTGAAATCTGGTAGCTGTTTCGTAAAGGGAGGAAAGATATCAGTCTAACAGAAGAATTAAAACTGCCCCAAAAATTCAATTATGTGATTTGGAACATTTGTTTCACCATCTTGCCATTTTCTGTCTTTCAACTTCTTCTACGGCCATTTAACTTCTGTTTTAACTTCTTCCCTTTATCCTCATTCCTGTGATAAAGGCTGGTGCTTTATATCAGCATCTGGTGTGGAAATCTGTTCAGGGTGACAGATTTTTTTTAAATAAAACATCAGTGTATTTGATAGTTGTATATAATGTATGTTTCCCACCCCGTTATACATATGTTTGACAAGTAAGGATGTCTATCCACATGTTGTGTGATTATGGACGCATTGGAGAGAAAAACTGATATTAATCTAACTATAGTAATGTGTGTGTTAGTACTATTAGTACTATGTGACTAAATAGAACTAATCCTAAATACAAAATATTCTAAAATTCCTGGCATCAAAGTCAGGTTTATGGATATGTGATTGATGAAAGTTAATCCGAGCTTAATATTAATTCTGCAAAATAATTCTTACTTTCATCTGAACAATGGATCAAATGGACAAATGCTCCAAGAGAATTATATTTAGACTTTCCCCCCTGGACTTCCCCTTAAGGTCCACTCAGTTATTTCCTTACCTAGTTTGGCTCATTATGTTTTTACTACTTGCAACATAAGTGTTTGATATTACTATAGCCTCATTTCTAACAAATACCAGTTAACACGGCAGAATGACTCCTGTACTGAAATCCACCACTTGGCCAGAAACACAACTCCAAATGCTAATTTTGCATTCGAGACTGTTGGCTGTAAATAGCTAACTTTATGCAAACACCTATGTGACTATAACATTGCACCAAATGGCTTTTGTGAGCCAAAGGATAGCTTTGCCTCGTAGGCCAGTTTAAGGTCCCTGTAGTGGCTAACAGTGGTGTTCTGTGTTGAAGGTTGTCGCGGTTCAGAGGCAAGTCCTCACAGCTCTCCCACCCCATCCAGCGGGCCCCATGGAGGCTCCAATGAAGAGATCTGGGTACTGCGCAAACCCGTGGCAGGTAACTAAGCCGCGCTGCGCTGAACCCTCAACTTCTGACTCCTAAAGCTCTAACCAGGGCTCAAACAGTATCTGACATCCATTCAAAAAAGGCTTTTCTGGCTGGCACTAGCTTTCAAGTGTCTATTCCCTAAAGATCAGAATCCACCCATCCATGACTTTGAGCTCAAAGATGATGCGGAGTGAAGGCTTTCAGATACTCTTTGACTTGCTCCTGACAGTCTCCCATGTCCTGCTTCTTACCCCCTTCATCTAAGGCTTAGCTGAATTTAGAGGCCTCAGTGTGTAGGACTGCAGACATCTGCATTGGTCTACAGTCTGTGAGTGTGTCTGAATGTCAGAGGATGTATGGACAGAAAGAGAAAGTGAGAGAAAAGATGTGTGAGTGTGTATGAAAGCAAACGATTTGTCTTGTTTACTTCACCACAGTTTGTCCTTCAGTCATCCAACAGTCCGTCAGTCTGTCACTCTCATCCAATCACATGCTGACCAGTGCATTTCAGTGGAGAGTCACACTTTTTACCACTTTGCTTTGGAACGTCAGCTAAACCACTCAATGTGTGTGGGGGTGTGTGTGTGTGTGTGAATGTATGCATCCATCTGTTTGTTGCATGTGTGTTTGTGAATGCATAAAATCTATGTTTTGTTTGGGTGGTTGCATGCAACATGCGTGTGACTGCATGTGTGACTGTTTTGTGTGTGTGGTTGCGTGGCTGTGTGTGGGTTGCAGGTGGAGACCGCAGCAGTATGGGCAGTTCTGGCAGTGTCAACAGTGTGAGGTCATCAGGCAGCGGTCAGAGTGCAGCCAGTGCTGCACACATCCTACATGCACAAGCAGAAGGAGTTAAGGTAAGATGCATGTGCACACAGGCACACACATATACAATGTACATATACAGACAAACAAATATCCTCCACCAACCTCTCAGTAGTGAGCACACAAATACTGAGTGAGCTTATGGTGCATACTAACAGTAAGCTGCAGGGTTTGAGTGAAAACTTGTGCAGCAAAACATTTTTTTAAAAGGGATTCTTACTTAATATTAAAGATGAAGTAAGAGAATTATTATAAATTAATACATTTTTAATTATTTGCTTGTGCAATGAAGAGTCATAAGTACATGAACGATTGTAAAATGAGTTATCCTATATGAGAATTTTTCAAGTCTTGTTCGTTACAAGACTTGTTTTTCTCCACTACTATTTTTTTACATGTGAATGTTAATTGTTACAATTATTTTTTTAAAGAGTATGAAAAAATTATTAAATACAGTACATCACTTTGTGTCTCGTGACCATAAAAACAGATTTGTTATACTTGTGTACTAATAAACTGTAGTTGTGGATTCGGATTTTAATGGTGAATGTTTATATTCAGATTCAAGTTCTAGCACTTTAACATATAGCTCTAAAGAACTTAAGAAGGTTTTGAATCTTACAATATCTAGTGTATTTCACTCTAGCATTATCCACATATGACCAAAGTCTACTTCATCAGATGATGCCTTTACATGATGGCTCTTAATACTCGTTGCACCATGAATGAATAATGAATAAAACACTTCTGCACATCTTTACACAAAAGTTTTATAGTCCACTTTAAATCAATACCTTAAATTTACATTGCTGTACCTGTGAATTTTTAAACAAAAAAGAATCAAGTGAATGGAGTGACACGCCCACTGTGATTTATCATCATAGTACACTGCAAAGAACTTCTGCTTCTTTCTCCTCTGTTTTGTGACTTCTTTGATTCTCCCTTCAAATCAGCAGAGAATCCAGCAAGATCAGGCTGCTGTGTTGAGTGAAAAAAAATCTTATTAACTTTGATTAACTTGCCGTACACTATTTCTACACTACTGGCAAGCAGCCGGAGTTGGTGGAGACCCTAAGTAGAGTGAGAATCATTATAGGCCTTGGCACTAAAATCTAATTCCTAAGTTTCTCAGCTTTGCATAGGTATGTAAACATATTAGCTTTGTACAGTGTTGTGTGATTACATCTTGTTTTGTTGGTCCCATATGTGTATTTACAGCTTCTAGCTACAGTGTTGTCCCAGTCTGCCAAAGCTAAGGAGCATCTACTGGAGCAGTCAAAGTCTGTGGACCAGCCTGCAGGTGGGACAGAGTCACATCAATAAACTCATAGTCATGGTATGAAATTTGTTTCTCCAACCAAGCAGTAAGACTCAAAATCAACTGGTCTGGTTGAGATGTCTTCTCACACACTTGTACATGCACACATACACAGATCTTGGCTGGGTTAAGAGACAGATGGCCAAGGCAGGGGCTGTAGGAGGATGTGTACAGGATTTTGATTGGTTAAGAAGGTTTGTTATATCTTTGAAGATGGAAATTTGATTGGTTATTTATCGAAGCAATAAAGTAGACCAGAAACCAGTTGGTGGAGAAGGGTAGAGGTCAGGTAGCATGATGAGCAAACTCATCTGTTGAGCCCAGCATGTTTACAGTGATAGGGCAACAGCTTGAAATCGGCCCAATGGTATCTCTCCCAGCAGGTTCTGCCAGCTCCTCTCGGACATCGAGCCAATCAGGTTGTCCACTCCACGAAGCGCCGCCTTATGATGCCACGACAACCAGGAAGGGGGAGGGTTCAGGCGAGGGGAAGGTAGGACAGTCCCAAAATTCCACAGATTCTCTGTAAAGACACACAAGAAAGGAGAAAGTCACCACTATCAAAGAGTCTGTTATCTACTTGCAGCATGATGAGGTTGTAGCTCCTCATTCACCGAAATCGCAAACAATCTCCCACTTGTGCATTCACACATACAGTAGGCATACATACATACACCAAGATGTCCCAGCGGTTTCTCTCGCAACTGGCCTCGTCTGTGCTACGAGTGTTTGGATGCAGCCACGATACGGTAAGTGTGTGTGTGTGTGTGTGTGTGTGTGTGTGCGTGTGTGCATGTGTGCGTGTGAAGGATTCTCTGTGGGATCCTGTAAGAGTTTGCAAAATAGAAATCTTGTGAGTGAGTGAGAGAGAGTGTGTGTAAGAGAATCCTGTCCTTCTCTCATCTATCTGCTACCATGCTGTCAATCATTATTTGCTCCTTTTAGTTGCAGCTTCTCTTCTTACATTGCGGTATTTTTCTTCTTTTGCTGAGACAAATCCCTCTAATTCAAATTGTTGATGGGGCACCTCAGGCAATCATAGCCCTAATCAAGATTTCAGTTCGTGTGTATGTGTGTGTGCGTGCTGGCCGTTCCCTAGGAGTATGTACATCATGGGTAGACTAGCTCAACACAAAATGTGAGAAATCTGAGTTCACATGTACACTAAGCTGTCATTTACTGTTGTGTGTGTGTGTGCGTGTGTTTTATTAGACAAATATGACAAATGCAGGAACCTATATTTAAGTTCATCTCTCATTATATAGTCATTTAAATCATGATAAGCATATTTAAATAGCAGGTGGTTGTGGTAGTTGAGTGTAAGCTGCTTGTGTCTCTGTGTGTGTGTGTGTGTGTGCTGTCATGTAAGCCATGTTATCATGGCCATCTGTTAGCTAGAGTCCTGGTTCCTTATTACCCTGTGTCCAAATATTTCCCTGGGCAGAGTAAAGAAGAAGAAAGAGAAGCAGGGACACCAGTGGGCTTTAAGGGAGAATGTGTCACAAGAAAGATGCAGAAAAGAGAGGTGTAGAATGGGGAATGATAAAATAGATTTGTGGAATGTGGGAGTTTGAAATGGTGTGGGATGAAATCGTGCTGTACTTAAACCTCTTCCTGGAGCTCTGTCCCCTGCTTTCACCAGCATCGGAATTTGAAAGTTTCATTTTAGCACTTAATTTCTGCATTTAAAATAGGGCATTGCAACAATGATCAACTATTATTAAGCAGGTCATACTGTTTGTCTGCATGAAGTTGCACCAGTTACTGATGAATCCATCACTATAAAAAGGTTAGGTATAAAGTGACCTAAATCAGGATAAACTAATCAAATGTCAGGAGTGCTGTAGTAAACAATGGACAAATGTCATATAGGTAACATCATTATAAACAGGAAACTGTAGTGTAGTTTTAGGAGGTCAAAACTGAAGAATAATGACACATAAGTTCAGCCACTGAACTATTTTGTACTAACTGTGGAATGAACTGTTTATAGGGATGCAGCTAATGCTAAAACTAACAAATCCATATTTGTAGTGAGTCAGTATTCCCAGTATTATGCTAACATTTCTCAAAGTACTCTTCTTTGAAGTTCCACCACTATAAAGTACAGAATTTGTATTACACAGACATTTTGGAAATGTTAACACTGATAGGCTTTTGCAAGCACATTGCGCATCAACCGAACGAAAATGATTTTAAAAACGTGAGAATATTTTTTTAGAGAGGTTTTTGTTTGAGGGCAAGTATGTAGCAATGAGCACATACAGTTTGTTTCTAAAATCAAATTTTTTTTAGTATTTGCAACCCTTTCTGGCCTAGTTAAAGCAAATGCAATAAATAAATAGTTAAATAAATAAACCAATGTAAATTCTATTTTGCTTTTGCTTTCCAGCTGTGAAGAGACAATTACAGATTATTTTGTAGTTTCTAATCTGCAGCACACACTGGAACATACCATTTGCTCACGGATGGGCTTTCTTCCTCATATAAGCCTGGTTTTCACTACATGACCAAGCATGGCTAACCAGGGCTAAAGCTTTGATCTTATCAGCCAACAAAACATTCTTAAAAAAATGTAAATGATTTTCACCTTAGCCCAGGTATGAAGAAAATTCAAACATACATAACTCGAGAAAAATAGACCCATGACCTAGTGAGAATATCATGGCCTGTGTTTGGCACTGCTTGGCCCTGCTGAGGAAAAGTGGCTGTTTACAAAGCAGACATGGAGTCAGTGACAGCATGCCTCCTGTCTTCTCTCCTGTAGAGCTCAGAGGCCGTTGTCCAATGGCTGAGTGACTTTCAGCTGCAGGTCTACGCTCCAAACTTCCTGGGTGCTGGGTATGACTTGCCCACCATTAGTCGAATGACCCCAGAGGTAAGGCAACTGAACCCTGACCCCCTTAACCCCAGAGAGGTCACAGGCACCTCCAAGGACCACAATGGCAACAAATGTGTTTTGTGCTGTCCTTGATGTTTGTAAGATGCATGTTTATGATAAAATGATCAAATAAGCCCAGTTCATAAAAGTTCATAAAAATATATATATTTTTTACATTGCGTTATTAAAAAATATTTGCAAGAATAAGGGGGTTTAAAAACACCGAATAACTTCTACTACTAAGCCTCCTGTGACAATGCTGCTGCATCCTGTGCATTTATCTCTTTGTTTTCCTAAAGGATTGCAACATTTTGTAAAACAGCACTTACTTGTCAAAGGTTAGATGAGAAGAAACACCACACTCGTGTGTCACATAAATATGATCACTGTCAATCATTACATAATAATCAGCTACTGTGCTGTGCTAAGCTACTCTAGCTGCTGGTGGTGCAGTAAATGTTAAGGAGTGTGGATTGGATATCAGACCAGAACATTTCAGTTACATTGAAAATGTAAATTTCCCAATACCTCAGTGTGAGATGTTAAATCTTTTAAAAGGGTCAATACAGTGCTCACTTGGGTCTAATGTCTCTCACAACCTCATAATAAACTTATAAAACAGTATAAACATAGTATGAATATATGTAGTATGAACACTTAGATTAGATATAATATTCATTAAATCTGTGTTATCCACATCAAGATGTAGCTTAAGAAAAGCTGCATAAGGAAACAAAAGTACATGTCTGCTTAACGAAAAAACAGAAAGGCTCTGCACATGCTAAGTCAGTTTAAGCGTTAAGCAGATGATTTCGTTTCGTTTACCAATTCCAATGTGGGACAGCTGAATGCCAAGAGTGACCGGTACAGTGACGGTGAAGACAGTGGGATGTCATTCAGACTTGATTAATGCAACCACATTATATAACAGAGGGAGTAGAACTACTTGAAAGCAACATAGCAGATTTTGAGGATAGCTACAAATACCTTGGGATCCCACAAGCAAATGGGAACCACGAAGAGGCCACAAGGAGCTCCACCACAACCAAATACCTACAATGAATGAGACCTCGAGAGGGTCAAGAGTCAGCTGAATGGTCGGAACAAGATCCAAGCCATCAATACCTACACTTTGCCAGTAATAAGATACCCTGCTGGAATAATTGTCTGGCCAAGGGAAGAGGTACATGCCGCTGATATCAAGACAAGGAAGCTTCTCACCATGAGAGTTTCATCCAGCACACTAAGGTTGTACACTAAGTGGAAGGAAGGAGGCCGAGAACTGAGTGTCAAAGGCACTATCCAGGATGAAACCACCAACATCCGAGAATACACTAAGATGATGGCCCCCAATGATGACATGCTAATTGAATGTCTCAGGCAGCTGAGCCAGAGGGCTAAACATGGAAGGACAAGCCCCTACATGGCATGTTTCATCGTCAAATTGAAGAAGTGGCTGATATCAGTAAAACATGCCAATAGCTAGAAAAAGCTTGACTAGCCTTTGGTATGCTTTACCGATATCAGCCAATTCTTTAATTTATAACAGCCACTTCTCCTGTGAGAAGAAGGAACATGAGAAGCTTGAGAAACACCAAGGGATGAAAGAGCTAGAGAAAATGAGGGGAGTAAAAGCAACTGTGGTCCCAGTGGTGATAGGAACACTTGGACCTGTAACCTCCAAACTGGGAGAGTGGCTCCAACAGATTCCAGGAACAACATCTGAGATCTCTGTCCAGAATAGCCACGATACTGCGGAGAACCCTCAAGCTCCCAGGCCTCTGGTAGAGGACCAGAGCTTGATGGAGCGACAAGACCACCCAAGTGCGCAAGACGGGAATTTTACACAATTATTTGTGTATATAAGCTCCGTCTGGTTGAAGTTGTGCATGCGGAAGTGTTCATGGTTGAGCTGACTAGAGGTTTGTTATTAAATTAGAAAATCTAGCACACTTCTGAGAGTGTTGCTTCCACACTGTATGTATTAGGTATGTTAGCATATGTATGTACATGCATGACCGTGTGTGAGAGAGAGATGTGTGTTCAATGTTAATTTATGTCTTTGAAAATGTATTTGTTTGTTTCCGCCACTACAAATGAATTATAAAATCTAAACGAAAGCAGACATTGACAGGATGATGCACTGCTTTGATTTGTTTTAAATATTTAAATTTCATTGACGAAGATGGAGAATCATCTCATCGGTGCTTCCTTTTCCCTCAAGCATTTTTTTTTTTTTTTTTTGCTTTCATTGCTTTTCTGCTGTTCATATTATTTTGAGACATTTACATTGCTGCTCTTTTCTCCTCAACTGGCAGAAGCTTTCATTAGATCGCCTGCTGTCTTCTGTTTGAGTCGTGTGTATGCATTTGTGTGTGTGGGGCTGGCCAGGAGTATGCATGTGTGGGGACATGCGAGAGAAACTGCTGGTGTACTGGAAATTTTAAAGTACATTCTGGATAAAAAAAAAACCTTCACATGTCACTACTACATCTACAAAAATATGTATGTGTGTATTTGTTAATTTGCTTGTGTGCGTGTAGGATCTGACGGCTATTGGAATAACTAAACCAGGTCACAGAAAGAAAATGACATCTGAGATTAACAAGTTGAGTGTGACAGAGTGGCTGCCTGATCAAAAACCTGTGAGTAAGACTCAAGAAAACACACACACACACTATACTTGTATGAATGAGGTCCTTCAGTGTCCACTGAGAAAAGGTGATATTAAGAGGCAAACATATGCTTAAGATAATATAGACATCAGGCATTTTTTAACCATTTAAGTGAAAAAAAATCTGGGAAAAAGCATGCTGTTTTTAAATATGCCATACATCATGACAAAAGTGAGGATTCAAGGCCAAAACACAAACATGATATCCTACATTATTCCCCAGTTTATTATAGCTGTGTTTCCGCTGAGTGGAATGGTTTGGCTTGGTATGGTACAGTATGTATTGTGTTTGCATTAGGAATTGTATTCAACCTTTCCATTTTTGGCACCCTTCCCTTGGGGTACCAGAGTCAGCTGACTGGGCATAAAAAATCATAATATCTTTGTGTCCAGTGTTTCTTTAACGCCTACAGTCTCTCTCAACGCTTGACGTCTTGTTGAAAAAAACAGCCACAAAGCTGCTGGATGTCCTCCATTGTTGTCTGTTGTGTTGTTGTCTGCTGTGTTGCGTTCCTTGTTGTAGTTCATTGTCGCCGCACTGGTACGATATCACGGTATGTTTCTTGCTGACCTGGCAATTGGCCATACGTAAAGGCACTGTTCTCAGTCAACACAGTCAACACACAAGCCTGGTGCAGGGTTTTACCGTTCCAAACATACTGTACCAAATCGAACCGTATCATAATGGAAGCACGGCATAATGTCTTTTTGTTTGTTAAATACATTGGCAAGCTACATTGCACCATTCTGGTATGATATTCACCTATTTACATTACCAACACAGCTATCAACATCTGACTTACACACCCTCCAAAAACCTTAACTATCCCTTTAATTAGAGATATTGTAGATGTTTGCCTGGTATTGTGACTGATTAACATTGTAAACCAGGTTTCAGAGGAAAGCTGACAGCGTCAGTGTTTGTTAGCATGATGAGGGCTATGAATTTGGTTTTTCTATAGGCCAATCTAGGAGAGTGGCTGTCTGCTATTGGTCTGAGCCAGTACCACCAGGTGTTGGTGCAGAATGGTTACGAGAACATTGATTTCATCACTGACATTACTTGGGAGGACCTGCAGGAAATAGGCATTATCAAACTGGGTAAGTCATAATAAACTTTTGATTTGAAAAATTTGATTGCTTTTTTTACATTAGAACATAGAACCACCTAGATAGTTACAGCAAAGCATTGGACTTTGCTACAGTCAAGCTTCAGCAGCAGGCAGACCTGGTTCCACACTGCTTTGACTGGGAACATTAGGACTGGTCACTGTTTTTAATTTAGGCTGGAACTAGACATTTTGTAGGAAAGCTGGAGCATTTAATTGGGCAATGCTGGTCTGTGGTCATACCAAGAGCTAGGTGTATTCAGTAAGAGATGTAGAGTAATGTGTAGAACAGAAAGGAAAGTCTTCCTTTATGTCTTCATAAGCATCATCATATTAAACATTACAGTCCAAGGGATAAGCAGTGAGTACTGGTAATGGGCATACAAACTAGAAAATGGCGGGTTTCCATAGTCCTATTAGAAAAAACTGCTGGGATAAAACGGCCCATGATCGTTTGGTTGCTCAACAGAAATAATAATTTCTCTGTCTTTTTCATATGAAACCCTGAAACACAGTAAATAAAAGAGCCAAATAACTTTGGTTTTCAGCTGGCCAAGTGTGACTGTTCATGTCAAAGCACAGTGTTTTCGGATTATTATTATTTATGACCAAGTAAGTAGCTAGATAACTAACTGAGGAAGATGCATTTTGTTTTTGTTCTAAGAAACTGGTTGAAGTTCCGAAGCTTTATATTTATTTTCATGCTTCTTTTTATTTATTTTACCGGTGGGGCTTCAGTGCTGCAGCAAGTTCACATTCAAAGATCACACTGTGTTTAAAATAGTGTGGCCCAGGCCTAATTATTCTGTCCGGACACAATTTTTCACAATTTTGACAGAACCCGACCCAAGCCCAACTGACATCTTGTATATTTTTGTCCGAGCCACAGTTTGTAGTGCACCCTGACTTTCATGGTGATTTTAGCCTTATTTGTGGTTACAGTAAATACACACACAGATACATCTGTCATAAATTGTATGCATTTTCAGCAGCTCTTATGGATATAATAACATTTTAGACTCAGCATTAACAATCATTGTTAATAAAGTAATTAAAAAATGCAATTTAAATTTAAATGCACTACTCTATCCATGTTCTAGTATAGTAATTTTAATGAGAATAAAAACTTTAATTTTATTTTTATTAAAATGTATTTATTACATAATTAGTAACATTCCTAATCTTCTAATTGGATATAACATATTCCATTCCGATATTGAAGGTCACCAGAAGAAGCTCATGCTGGCAGTGAAGCAGCTGGCTGAATTGCAGCGTGGTTCAGATGGACATGGCTCCATCCGAAAGAAGCCCCCACCAATTACGCAGCAGCAGGAAGTCATGTCTGTGGATGGCCCACCTCCAGAAGGTAAGCTAACAGACAATAGTTTGATAATAAGAACTAAACAAATTTCTGGAACAGGCCCACCATGATCTCCTGTCCAATTTAAATCACTATTTTCTTTATATCTTCAGAGATCATGTCTCCAAAGATGAGCACCTTCCAGGACAGTGAGTTGAGCACTGAGCTACAGAGTGCCATGACCCAGCCAGGTCAGGAGGTCAAAGCTCAACGAACACGCAACCTCAGCAAAGACCATGATGAGGTGATGGCAGGAGGTGGGGGAGGAGGAACTGCTCCGCCTAAGAAGGAAGCGCGGACTATGAGGCAGCAGAGCAGCCAGGGAAGCACTTCTTCACACAGGGGCAGTGTCTCCTCTCAAGGCAAACACCGTCACTCCCACTCCCACTCCCAGCCTGCTCCTCCCTACACACCTCCTCACACTCCCACCAAGACTAGAACTTCATCGTCCTCCTCCACTTCGTCTGTCCAGAGTTCAGCTTCCACTCAGTCCAAAACCAAGCAAACCACCCAGTTTGTCCATGGGGAGAGACCTCAGTCACCACGCTCTCATCCCCCACAGTCTCCTACTCACCGTGGAGCTCCTGGCTCACACCCTCAGCAGCAGCAGCAGCAGCAGCAGCAGCAGCAGCAGCAGCAACAACAGCCTCAGCAACAGCAGCAGCCTCCAGTTCAGTCAGCACAGCAAAAACACCCTCAGCACCAATCACAGCCACAGATGATGGAGAATCAGCAGCCACAGGTTCCTCTCCTCTGCCTTCCACCAGAGGCTGAACTGGCTGAGGAGGAAGGTACAGAGCCATCTGCGCTCCAGAAGAAACGTGCCCACAGCCTCAACCGATACGCCGTTTCAGATGGCGAGTGTGATGAGCAAGCAGGTCGGGGAGGTGGAGGAGTGGGAGAAACAGTTGCAGTAGCAGGTCAGAGCTCAGCTGTCGTCAGAGGGGAAAGCGGTAAATATGCCACAGTGACCCACCGCGTCAGCCGCAGCCACTCTGTCCGCAACCAGGACAAGAACCCTAGCCGCAGCCAGACTCAGTCGTTCGCTCTGCGTCAGAAGAAAAAGGGGCCGCCCCCACCACCGCCCAAGCGCTCCAGCTCTGCCATCTCAAGTTCCAACTCCAACCTGTCAGAAGCGAACACACAGCAGCCCACACACACCACGACAGGAGGGATGCTGGACGTGCCTTACCATCAACAGAGGAGGGCCAGCGATCTAGGGGTGTCTGTGGAGGCAGGCGCTGTGGAAACAAGCAGCATGGGTAGTGTGAGAAGCATCGCTGCCATGTTGGAAATGTCTTCTATAGGGGGCGGAGCCAAAGGCATGGCACTCCAGAAGAATTTCCTTCAGGTGTTGTAAAAACTACTTGTCATTGTAGATACATGCATGTAGCATTTTATCTAAAATGGCAAGAAATATCAAGTATGCATGTGTCTTTATGTAGTTTATCTGTGTTCTAACAGGTGGGCAAAACACGTGATGCTATTGGTTTAGAAGGTGAAGTGGTAAACCGACGGCGAACCATCAGTGGCCCAGTCACTGAGCTGGTGGCAGCCGCCAAGCGCAACCAGCCAACAGCCTCCCCTCTCCCATCTCCTTCTGTCCAACGGGAAACCTCCCCTCCCACTGTAAATAACTCTTCCCACTCCCCCCACCCTCCATCCTCCCCCCACCCCAGTTCGAGTGGCAGCAGCAGCTCATTAGAGAACCTGCCATTTGCAGAGGAGGGAAGCCTGACCATCCGCCGCCAGGGCCGAGGAGAAGGAGAAGGACAGGTAGCTATCTATATATATGTTTCATGATTACATAATATATGTGTTATCTATATATGTTTGTTACATATAGTTTATATGTTATTTATATTTATATGTTTTATATTTGTATCTATTCAGGCTGTCAATTGATTAAAACCAGTAACTCATCGCATAATTGGCTGTAATTAATCACAACAATCTTTATATCTAAATTCTGACGTTTAAAATAATTGATTTTTAAATGTAAAGTCACAGGACTGTAGATTTAGCACAAATGAGGCATATTTCAGTTCAGTTACTGTAGTTTCATAGCATCTTAAAGTTTAAACAGATTCTGCCACTGCTTTGAACTTCAGATAAAACTGGTTTTTACCGACACACTTAAATATACACTTATGCATTAACAGAAAAACAGAATGCAGGCCAAAATAAAGAGTCATCAAGGCCAGTGAAAGTATGGAGCAGACAATTATTTCTTGTGTGTCCTCATAATACTGTGGTGCCACTCTTCTGTGTTACTCACAGTTGGAGCAAACAGCTGCAGCTGCCAGTCTTAAACAGCAAAGTGCGATGTGAGGCTCAAGTATTTGTCATGACTCACACAAGTTCAGTGTTCAGCTGTAAGAGCATCATCCTGTGTTTTCTCAAGCATCCTCATCCTCTTTGTATAATGTTTATATTCATCCCACTGCAGTTCCTCTTGAGAGTACAGCCTAAGATGTGTCTCTATGCAATTTAGACAGATAGATAGATAGATAGATAGATAGATAGATAGATAGATAGATAGATAGATAGATAGATAGATAGATAGATAGATAGATAGATAGATAGATTTATTCCTCCCCCATGGGGGAAACACGCATTTACAGTGGCAAAAGGCAATAAATAAATAAAATTTAATTTTAATTTTAATTTAATTTTTTGCCTTTATTATAAATAATAAAGGCAAAAAAGTGGCAAGGGGCAGTGGAAGAGCAAGTAAAATAAAACAAATACAGAATATAAAATTATATTAAAAAAATATATAATATACAGTATATAAGAGAACTAGTACTGTCTTAATTTGAATTACTCTCTATCCATTGTCCTCTACAGTGCTTTCTAGCTATACAGTTACCAAAATTAGTAGTTAACTTTTTACCAAACTAATGCACTTTTGTATTAAAAACTCTGCAACTCACACAACTATTAAAGAACAAGAACACCACCATTCATGGTGTTAAAATGCAACAATCAACACATAATTAACAATAATTTTGACAGCACCACCATCTGTCTATCTATTTATATTTATTGTACTGTGCTTAAGTGCTAACATGTGAAATCCATAGTGAAGCTTATCAGTTGTGTTAGCTTTATCTGTGTTAATCATTTATCTTTATCAATGTTTTTGACTGTGCAAAAATCACCTCTTGTCATGAATGTATGAATTTTCCGTTAGTGTGTATTTTGTGTCTGTCTGCAGGGTGACGGCGAGGGTCCCCAGGGTGAAGCCAGTTACCCCCAGGAAGACACTTCCACCGTTGAGGCCCCAGTGTCCCTGAAGAGGCGGCCCCATGGCTCCAAAGCCCACCCCAACGGCTCTGACTTCACCCTCCAGGAGTCGTCCACCGTCAAACGACGGCCCAAGAGTCGAGACAAGGAGCCTGAGGGCTACACAGACCTGACTGCGGCTAATGGAGACCCTGCGGCAACTGCACCGCCAAACACCACGCAGCCGGTACCTTACCAGAACGGCACTGCCACCATGAAACGTCATCCGGTGTCAGATGCTGGAGTGACAGAGCAGCCGCAACCTCAACCTCAACCCCAACCCCAACCTCAGCCTCAACCTCAACCTCAACCGCAAGTGACTGCTGCTCTTCGCAGAGACAGCTTGGATCATACAGCTCCAGTCGTCACTGAAACAGGTCAGCAGAGAAAACCAAAGCCGCCAGTCTCCCCCAAGCCTGTGGTCGGTCAGATAAAGAGACAAGGAGGCCCACAGACTTCTCCACAGTCCGCCTCCAACAAGAGAATCCCCCTGCCAGGCCCCGGCACACCTGGAAGCCCAGGTACTCACAGTGTCTGACGTATGGGTGAGGATGTAACAGGAGGAAGTTTGAAGCACGCTGACACCTTTTACGTGATCTTTTTGATCCTGTGAAAGCCTCTGAGTTATTGACCATGTTATTGACCTTGATGATTAGTGTTGACTGCACACACAGAAACAAACAGGTGCTTGTTGAAGCAATGTTAGAAAATGTTCCCACTCTCCTTCCCACTCTCCAACCTCAACACAACTGAATCACAAATTTAACCATGAATTTTGAGTGATTTATTTTTTAAGAACAAAACAAAGCGCACCCGGAGTTAAAGTCGGACAGGGAGAGGGTGCCACTTATTTCATGTTTCACTATACCACACACTTTTAAGCAGTGAGTGAAAGGCTGATATTACTGACAAAAAAAAAGTATGAATCTTAAAATGTAATTTGAATTTTAATGTACAATGTGTAAAATTTAGCAACCTCACCCTTCCAAGTGTGCTGGAGAACTGTAGCCTTCAGTTAGCTTCAAAACTCAAACGATGTTTAGCTTGTCCATTGGGGCCTATTGTAAAAATGTGGTGGTTCAAAATGGCGGCCTCTTTAGAGGTGAACCAGTTCAGTTGAAAAATGTTGAAAAATAACAATTCATACAAAGGTGATTGTACACCAAATGAAAATAATTGCACACTAGAATTTTTAAATTATATTCTGATTATAATAATTCCATAGTAAACTTTCAGCATAAGGTAAAAAAATCATATGTAAGTTGGATGTAAATATTGGCTGTTCTACTTCAGCTACTTTGCATTCAGGATTATTGTGACTCCAGCAACAGCAACAATTACCAGCACTACAAAGAAACGGAAAATAGTGAAAGAGTCTGAAAAAGAGTTCAACTATAAACACAAATAAATATCTAATGAGTTGATCTCAGGAAATTGGTTATCAACCATCATAGTACTATACCTGATTAATAACTTTAACTAATCGGATTTGGAAGATCAATTCTAATACTGTATTTGACAAAAAAAACACTTAAAATAACTGCCAAATTTTGACTACATTAATGTTGACAGTAATTAAAATAAACAAACTAAGTTATTTCTCCAAACTCACTTTTACAAGCAGCAACCCTCACCCTGGGTCTGGCTCCACATCTGCTTGACATCCTCAAGTATTTTATGATTTTACCCCATAAACAGTGAAAGTGAGTAGTGCTCACTATGCAGTTACATGTGGGGACTGACAGAAACAAAAAAAAACAAAGAAGCTCCGTCAGCTGATCAGATTCCCAGCTGATCATTTGAGTAGGTGGCCATCAGGGAGCAGCCCTTGTGACCTAGACTTGTTCTTTTCTTCTCTCTCTTTCTCTCTCGCTCTCTCTTTCTTTAGTGGAAGGAAAGAAGATCCCTCCACCAGTCTCACCCAAACCAGTGCCCCCACCTACAGCGCCCAAACCGGCCAAGCTCATCCACTCCATGACCAGTCCGCCGTCTCCGACTCCCGCTGCTGCCCCAGTCCAACAGCACTCTGCGGTGACCCGACAGACCAGCTCGCCACCTTCTTTCCCTCCTTCCAACTCTCCCAGCCCGCCAAACGCCAAGCCGCCGAGCCCGTCCTCTCAGAGCCCCCACACCCCACAGACCCCCACCACCCCACAAACGCCACAGACTCCCGCCACTCCCAGCCCGACCCCGCCGCCTGTCAAACCCCCTCGATCCTCCATTGGAGGGGTGTCTGTCGACAGCGGGATGGTGGGAGGCGGTGTGACGGCGCCGGCCGCCACAACAACGCAGGACCTTTGTGTGGATTCTCTGGTGCATCAGAAGCTGGAGGAGACAAGTGCGTCGCTGGCTGCGGCTCTGCGAGCAGTCGAGGATAAGATACTGCGGCAGGAGGAGTGAGTAACACACACACACACACACACTCAGAATGTGATTGACTGATTACTTGAGCAGCAAACTCCATCTTCTTCTTAACAAGTCTGGTTAAAGTGGTGCTCTGAATGTTTAATGTTTGCCACTTTCTACCAGAGAGACCCATTGACTTTAAATTAAGATATGTGCCTCCCTCTCTCTCTCTCTCTCTGTGTGTTTAGCTCTGTGGCTGAGCAGAAAACCACTGTCAGCATCCTGGACGACATCGGCAGCATGTTCGATGACCTGGCTGACCAGCTGGACGCCATGTTGGAATAACCATAGAGACTAATCAGCATGTCTCCATGGCAATGCTGCAACAGGACTGATTCAGATGGCACAATGGGCAACATGCCTCTCTATCGCTCTCTCTCTCTCTCTCTCTCTTCTCCTCATCATCCTTCACTCCGCATCGTGTCTATCCTCTCCTCTCCACTCCATCCACTGCAGCTCTGAAAAAAACCTCTTTCATCGTCCTCCTCTTCCTCTCATCTCCTGTCGCTGATGAAGACAATGATGATGGAGCAGTACCACAGGCCTTGGTGGACATGTTGAACAAAGGATGAGTAAAGAGAGAGAGAGATACTGAATGAGAGAGAGATTTTTTTAAAAAAGGACCAAAAACAACTGATGTTGAGAGGAGACAAAATACAATTTAAAAAAAGATCATCGTCAAATGAAGAAATGAAACAAAATGGTGGAGACTGCACTTAGACCATGGGTCTTTTATGAACTCCAGATGGACTGGAACAAAACTAATACTGATTGAAAACCCTGCTGTGTAATGAATCATAGTATGGTATATGTACATTCTAAGCATGGAGAGTTTATATCTACTGATAAAGTCCTGCATTAGCACACTAATATATATAATATACCGATAAATATGGATCTCTAGCTCTTTGGTTTGATGTCTTGGTTCTGTGTGGAATGGTGACCTCTGGTGTTGTGAAGATGTAAATGACTTGGTGGAAATAATTTTTATCTGTGACCAAACAAGACTATTCAGCTCCTCCAGGGTGTGTGTGTGTGTGTGCGCGTGCGTGTGTGTGTGTGGTATGAGTTATTGACAGGTTGGTTCAGCTTGTGGTTTATTAAGATTTCAGAATCACGTACAGTTTTTATGTCCTGGCTGCATTATCATCATCATCATCATCATCATCGCCCCTCAACACTTTTACTCACATATACACACGGGAGAAGCACAATGACCCATGCAGCCAACGCACACACACGCACGCACGCACGCACACACACACATTCATAGGAGCCTGCACAATATAAACTCTAACAATAGAAGTGGACGGGAATGGAAAATGAAGCAACGCCTCACCAGGAAGTCTCAGAAAAGCAGCTGCTAGGTGTTGTAGATGAAGTTGGCACCATGGGATGTTTTGCAAAATGGTTTCAAGTTGTGAAAGGTGAAAGAGTTCAAGTTCAAGGATCGGGTCAAGGTCAGATCAGCCTCAGGTGGTCCAAACTTCCCCCGCACAATGAAAAAAAGAAACACACATAAAATAAGCACTAGAGTTAAAGGGCCAGTGAAGTCATCTTCACCCAGACTGTTTTAAATTACTCGCAGTACTTGTTTCAGGAGTCCCATTTTTCCACATTAAAAAAAAATCTACTCTGACACAGTTTCTTAGTGTATACATTTTCAAAGTTAGTGAAGCAGGGATGCACCAATCCTTTATGTTAGTTCAGTTACGAAATCTGACGATGGTGCTTTGTTTTGTTGTTTTTGGTTTTTTTTTCTTTCAGAAAAATACTCTCATTTGAATCATAATTTGGGTCTAAAATGGTTTATTCCACGAAAGAGTTAATTTATCATGCCAAGAATTCTTAAAACATCATCCCAGTAATTGAATTTATCATTACGTGTTGAACGCGTAACTGAAAAGTCACTGAAAAGTCCAGTGTCAGTTTTCGGTTTGTGTATCTGCGTGAACGAGAGGAGAGGCCAGACCTGCTGTGGCATCGCAAACTCCTGCTGCTGTTCCAACTGTGTGTCAGATTTAAACTTGGGTTATTGTAGCGGATAACGTGAAAACAGCTATGTGGACCTTGAATTCATTTAATGTGAGGTTAATATGAGGTCAGGGAGCGCCGTGGCATGAAAACCTGTCTGTCTTTAGTGAATGAATAAATGCTTGCTTCCCAATTTATTAGGTACACCTGTTCAACTGTTAATAAAATTTCATGGCGTCAAGTCAATGCGTTCAGGCGTGTACCGTAACCTGCTAACGATCATACTGAGCATCAGAATGAGGAGGGAAAGTGATTTAAAGGACTTTGAGCGTGCACAACCTTCCCTGGGGTTTACAGAAAACGGTCCAACAAAGTTGGAAAATATCCCGCGTGTGGTAGTTCTCAGGTCAAACGGGTCAGAGGAGAGTGGTCAGTACGAGATGCTAGAAAGTTGACGCTCAGATAACGCAAGGTTTGAAGATCCACTCTGATTCCACCGCAGCAACATGAGACCACATCTGGTGGGACTTAGTTAGGTGTCATGTGTACCTCATGAAATGGCCATTGTTTGGAAATTATAGTAGTATAGCGATAACTATAAATTTAATGTGGATTTGTCCAAATCAGCCAATAAGAAAAGCTCAGCATCGGTGCATCACTACTTCTTCACATCATCAACTTTTCCCGAGTCCCGGGCTTATTTTTGCTCCTAAGAAAAAAAACACTTCCTGACATCTCAGCCGACTTCTTCCCTCCTTACCTCCAGCCGCCCACCCTCTGTTGCCATGACAATCTACATCACCCCCCCCCCATCTACATCCCCCCCCCCCCCCCACACACACACGCCATCCTCATCAGGCGTCACCGTGGTTACTACGCAGTGTGTTGCCATGGCAGCATTTTCATGAGATTTTTTAAAAAAGTGTTGAAATGGAGCGAGCGGCAACAGGATGGTTAGTTTGAAGCCGACCAGCACCTGAGACTGAGCTTCTGTTAAGGCAAATCAAGGCGCCGCAGTCCCACAGCGGCCATGCTCCTTACTGAAACAAAAAAGAATCCAGAGAATAGCTGTGGTATTTAAATTATGATCACATAGAGATTATATATATATATATATATATATATGGATATTTGCAAAAGAAAAAAAGTGTATTTATGATGTGTGTGTGTGTGTGTGTGTGTGTGTGTGTGTCATCCTGAAAACTATTTTTCAAAGTAAACAGATCTAATCTGAGTGTTGAATCAATTTGCTTCTCCATGCTTAAGTAAATCTGAGCTGATGAACCATTGTAGGATACCATGTTGGATTATATCCAAGATGCGCTTTTTTTTATTTCATTTTTCAATATCATTCTGATTATTACCTTCTTTACCGACATGTGTGGCGATGTGTTTAATGCAAGCAGCTCTCGTTCCTTTTTGTATCATTTTTGAAGGGTTTTAAATGCAACATCCATTTGTTTTTCTTTGAAACATGTGCCTTGCTTTGTGATTTCTGGTCTGACGACAATACAGTAGATGGCTGTGCACAAACTGTGGGGATCTTCCTCTTTCCTCTGTTTCACGTCCTCATTTCCGATGGGGTCGGGAAATTAGAAAGCTGCACTGTCTACGGCCTCGCAGCAGTAAAACCAGTCACGCTGCAGGAAACAAGGTCACACTCCGCTTCTCTTCCCAAAACTGACTTTTAGCCTTTTCATCACCGTCACACTCGTCAACCTTTGGGTCAGAACGTGACATAATCACTAACGCACGAGTTCTTGACGGCCGGGAAAAAACTAGCGTTGTGAAATCAGGATGATCTTGACACATGAGCACAGACATTGGAACATTTTCTTTCTTCAGACGTTTGTGTCAGTTATGATGAATTTTCCCCTAAACATTCTTAACATGTCATGGTAATTAATGAAAGCAGGAACACAAGGATAACAACCGTCTTTTGCTCTGTCATGCTGCTGCCTTATTCACCAACAGTGTTTGAGATAACTGTGGAAGGAAATCCATCTCGCCAGACTTTTAATTTAAAAAAAAAAAAAAAAGCCTTTGAATCTTTAGAACTTAGTCACATTGAAATGACGTATTTAAATTTTACTCCTTCTACTTTTCAGTATCTCTTGTTCACTTTCATTTTTCAATTTTGGTTGGTTTGTCTGTTCAGGCTGCTTTAAAAAAAAAAAAAAAACAGCATAAAGTAAGGCCCATATAGAAAATGTATATTTTAAAGCAGTTATTTTATGCTCCTATACAACCATAAGTATCTGGGTATTATATTTAACTTCTGCCAATAAATATTTCAAGTCGGACCTTAAAACGTGTCACGTACTGTACAGTATATTGACAGCGTATTTAGCATTAAACATCTGTGAAAAAATCAGGATCAGAATTCAATGCGGGCCCAGACTGAACTAACATTCAGCCATTGTTGGTCATGTGACACAACAGCTCCGAATTGCCGAAAGCAGTCAGCCGAGTACACGAAAAAAGACGTCCCTTTGGTGAGTTTATAAATTTAATCTAATTTCTTTTTACCTTGAATTTTGGCTATGTGAATGTGGCTTGTTCAATTGTTCAAAAGTGGACCATATTATATGAATATTTTTTATTATTGAAAATGAAATGTGAAAATGAGATGATAGGGATGAGTCGAAACCAGATATCTATACTACATGCTCTACAAACCCTAAATAACATATATATATATATATACGTATACACATATATATCTTTCCCTGATAAAAAAAAATGAGTTTTAGCTCAAAAATTCAAAGGCTTTTGAATTGTAAAATCTGGTGAGACAGTTTTATTTCCATATAAATCATATTTGTCTTTTAAAAAAAACAGGGCAGTTCCAGTAAAGCAGCTTCACTCGGACAAAAGCGTTCACAGTCTCATCAGCTTTGGAAAAAGTCGGCTCAGCTAACTACCAAAAACAGCACCATGGACCAGGGACTTCCACTATCCCGAATGGAAAAGCAAAAAACAACAACAACAAAAAAAAAGGAGCCGAACCAAGCCGAGCTAGAACTGTATAATGGAGACATCGTTGAGCAGGAAAAGCACAGGCATGAGAGGAAACGTGAACGTTGTCTCTGTTATTAGTCCGATTATCGTTAGTCGGATTATTTCCACCTGAGCCCCCTGTGTGTGAGCAAATCACTGTTATGCACATTATCCCACTACAACACTGAGCCCCATTAGTTCCTCCTTTATCATTTGCCCGATTTTATTCTTTTATTCTGCATCACTGGGGCAGTTTGCCAGTGTCCTCCTGTCTTCTCCCTCTCTTTCTTGCCACAGCTGCACAGATGTTCCTCAGATACATCAGATGAAATCAGTACCATTTTTGTTTTTCTTCTCTCCTTCTTCCTGTTGTTATTTTAAAGGCGTGTGTGTGTGTGTTCTTGTACTTGCTGCAGAGTGAGGACATTTTGACAAAGTGAGGACATTTTGGCCGGTCCTCACTTTTTCTCACCCCTTAAAATGGCTTTCTCCGGGTTAAGACTTGGTTTTAGGGTTAGGGTTAGACTGGGATTTAGGTTAGGGTTAGGGTTAGGCATCTAGTTGTGATGGTTAAGGTTAGGGTAAGGGGCTTAAGAAAGTATTATGTCTATGAGGGTCCTCACTCTGATAGAAGTGCAAACGTGTGTGTGTGTGTGGGTCAGCTACAAAGGTATAATGTCCCAAATGCTGAAAAAAAAAACAAAAAAAACAAAACAGATGGTCAAATATGTGGCGGTGGTTCATATTTAGTTTCTTATCTCCTTTTTTTTTGTTTTTTTTTTGGAAAAAGAAAGAAAAAAGTGAAGTTGCTTTAATTTAACTTCCCTCCTGTGTTAATCTGGACAGACGGACAGACGGACAGTGTCTCCTCGTCCCCTCGTCTGCTCTGCAGTGACTGTGTGCGAGTGTTTGACAAAGCCGAGCGTGTGCTACGTGTTGCTCTGAAACTCGCAGTGACTGCGTCCTGTGGCCATTTGCTCTGAACAAATAAATGTTATATACAAACTGCACCGTCTCCGCTCGGCCTTTGTTCTCGGGCACTTCCGAGGCCCTCCTCCAGGGGGCAGCGCTCTTTTTTTTTCGTAACCCTTGAGACAAAACTTTTGCTAAATGGGACCCTTCGTTGAAAGGTGCCGCTCATCTCAACCAAACTGATATTATTATATTGTAATATTTTTGAGGCCAATAAAATAATTAAGAGTTCCATTGGGTAACAATAAGTGACATCTAATGTTGAGACCCTGAACCCAGATCTTTTTTTACTGTGAGCCAACAGCGCTAGCCCCTTCTCCACTATATAGCCATAGTATATTCAGTTTCTCCTAATTAACCTCCTAAATTTGACATACTGGAGCCTTAATTAGGTAAAAAAAAAAAAAATAAAGATGTCTTTATGCATCTGGCAGAACAGAATATAACGATAAAGTTCATATTAGTGTTTAATTGGTTTAACTGTGAATGAGCCGTCCCCGTGGGTCATACACGGCTGTGATGTCACACAGGGAAATACAGGTTTTCTGGGCTATTTGGCAATGTCCATGTGTCCATGTCTCCAGTTTTACAGACGTCTCTTTTACTGTCTACCCCCATAAATCTACGCAAATTAAATGAGCTGCAAAAAAACCATCTCAGTGATTTACCTAAAACATTCTGATGGAGAGGCAGACTGAATAACCAGTTGGGCCATACAATCAGGGCTGATATTTCCCATTTTTTATATAATTATTTGTTTTTACAAATTATGCTTTTTTTTTTAACCCAAACGTTTTCTTTTTTTAAGCTTTTTAGAGTCCTTATTTTCGTGGATTTAACAAGTTAATTATACAATACAGCATATAATCGCACTACAGTGTACACATAGTGTAGGTTGGAGAGACAGATCATTGGTGTTGTTTGAGGATTTGTTTTTATTTAAGAGATATTTTAATCAGATCAATTACTGGTCATCGGCTGCCCCCGTTTCTAAAAACAATTTGCGCCTACATCAGCCATGGAGACACATTTGACGACCTGTCTTCTGTGCTTTTTCCAAGTCATCATCATCATCATCATCATGCAATAACAGGAGATGGTAGATTAGTGAGAAAAACCCCATTAAAGACACATTCAATGTGATAAATAAGACAATAAGCAGTATGTAGCCCTGAAGTCTTCGTTTGACCTAAATGACTAAGATTTATTCTACTTTTCTTTGTTTTTAACAGGCAAGTTAAGCGCAAACATATGTTTTACGTGGTCAAATAAACCAGATTTACCCTGCTCAAAGTTTACAACAGTTTTATTGATCGGTGATCAATTCAGGCTTACATCATTACGAGTATACAAGACGTCACTGAAACGCTCACTCCCTTCTCTACCTCTCTCACCAAGGAAGTGGCGGCCATTTCTGCAGTGAAATGAAAGCGCAATACTTCAGAACATCTGCAATAATGATGATAATGATTAAAAAAAAAAAAAAAAGCTTTTTTATTTTCTGTGTGTCAATTTTACATGTGCTAATGCGACTCCATTAATGATAAAAACTACCCTTGCAGGCAAATATAGTCATTTACCGATTGACTTTCAACCCAATGTGGGTCCTCGGGACATGAGTTCGGAAAACAGGACGTCACTGTAGCGCGATGACACTTTTCTTCAGGGAGCTTTGAGGTTAATTACACCTCGCCCCCCCGTCTGCCTTCACTTCATCATGAAGTGTCGTCTGTGGCCACGTTTATTCTATAACCAGTTAAAGAGGGAGGGAAACAGAGCGAGAAGGGAGAAATATGCGTCATTACAGCCTTTCCTAACTTTTCCTCCACACATATGGCACTCATAGAAAACACGACAACGGACACATACATGCACACGGACACGTCTCCTCCTCCTCCTCCTCCTCCTCCTCCTCCTCCTCCCTGTCTGTGTCTCTGTTATGTAGGCCACAGTAAGTCATTCTCCTGTCCGTTAACTTTACACCACTGTACGACTGTTGTTTAGTGGCTCTGAATACAGCACTAACATGGCACTAATATAAAACTCAGTAAATCTATACATCTGTCTTTAAAGTCTTCACTTATTAAAATGAGTTGGGTTATATATATATATATATATATATATATAGGCTGGTTTCATAAAACTGAAGTGGGTGACACCTGCGATGAAGATGCAACTAACAGTTACTTTTATAATCAATTTATCTGTTGATTAATAAGTGGTTTGGTAAGAAAATGTCTTGTTTTCTCCACAAACCAAAATTCTTTTCCGTTTTAACAATTTCTTTGTTATATGAAGCAAAGAAAGTGGAAAATAGTCACATTTAAGAAGCTGAAAAAAATGATGAGCTTGTTTTAATTATTTAAAAAAAAAAAAAAACATTAATCAACTCATTAAGTTGACGATGAATTTAATTATCAATTTATCGCTGTGGACCACTGTTTGAAGCCAAAGCTGAGGCCACTTTCACACCTGGACTTCACTTGAGCTCCTTTTTAATCAAAGGACATATTAAAGCTATTCTTACTTTTCAGTCCAGTTTCACACTGACACTCCCTTTTTACAAATTAGTAAAGAACTGATAGTCTTAACCAGAGCGGGTGATGTCATGGTCCACCTTTAGCACTATGTGTACATGTCCTTCATCTTGTGTGAAAATGTGTATTTCATACAGTGAAAACTTTATTTTAATATGATGGCGAGAATAGCTGCCATGGTAACTACACTTAAGTCACGTCTGCTTTGTTTTAACTTGGGTTTTTGCCTTTGAAAATCATAAAAATATAATTTATATACTCTAAATACTCATACTATACTGTCCAGTATGCAGCCGTGCATCCCATTGGTCTTGCATTTACTTCACAATAAAAGCCTTGTCAAAAAGATGGATTCAGGCAACTAAAATTAAAGCTTTTCCTTTGAAACAGGACAGGACATGTTGTGTTTGTGACATAATGTGGCACACAGTCATTCAGACTGTGGGGAAAGATTTTTTTACTGAAGACGTGCTCAGTGTGAACCCACCCTCAGTCTCCTGCAACCTGATCACAATGTACATAATTTTGTGAACTTGTGTTTCTTTGACTTGGTGGATTCTGGAATTTCTCTCTGGAGTAATTTAGCAGTCGTGAGCAGACTGTGGTGTGACACACACTCCAAGCTTGTGAAACCAGCCTGCTTGTACAGTTTACATTAGGCATCATCAGTACACGTGTAAAAAGGCAGGTGTGTCTGCAGGAAGCAGCCAGGACTGTCAACAAACCATGACCCTCTCTGCTTCCTGCTCTGACGGCAGAGTTCAATCTCTGTTTTGGCGCAGTGCCGTGCAGGCGTAAGGCAGCTCCTTTTATTTTGCCGTGTAATGCACTGAGTCACCGAGGTCAGTCAGGAGTGTGACCTGAAGCTGTCCTTCGATCCTGACGATCGGGTCGACGCGTCAGTTTGTTTGTATAAAGTTTTAAAAGTAAACACTCAGTAAAACCGTTGTGATGCACCTTGACTGTGAAGCAGTGGCTGTTATTGGTCTGTGGTTGCTAATTCACAAAGAAATGGATGTGGAGGAAGGAATCATGTGGGGAAAGGAGACATGAAGTCAGCTGGACTTTAGCATGTCCACACCTGAAAGAGACAGAGACAGAGAGACAGTTCACTTACAAAGGTCCGACAAAGTTATTACACATCATTAAGAATACAGACACATTTTCTTTGTCTAAAACCTCTTAATAAAGTGTTTCAAATTGTGTAATGGCTTCCACTACACTTGGGGAGCAGTTTTCACAGAAAGAGTTTTTTTAAATACTTATTTGCATTAAGGATATAAAAGCCGTCTATTGCTATTTTTAAGGACCAGTGTGTAGGATACAGTGTCATCTAGGGGTGAAGTTACATATTGCAACCAGCTGAATACCTTCTGCTTCATGCAACACACAAAGTGTGTATGAAAAACTACGGTGGCCTTAAGGTAGCGTAAAAACACTCTCCTTCAAGCTAGTGTATTTATTTGTCCATTCTGGGCTACTGTACAAACATGGTGGCACATGTTTTTTCAAATTTTTGAAATTTTACATAGTTATGAATGTTTGACAGCCCATGAATCCAGACTGGACCTTTACGAACAGGTTACATATTACACATGTATACGTAATTGTAGATTGGTACAAGAAAGATCAGGAGGAATCAATAGTGGTGTATTCATAATAGCTATGAAATGATTTAATTTCAAAGTGCTTGTATTGTGAAAGACAAAGCACAAGCTGGGCTACAGTCTCTACAGGATACCAGTTGATGCTTCTTTCTCCGCCCTCCTTTACAAATCACATAGTGTAAATGGATGAAATTTGGACATGAAAGATGGAGGCTGGATAAAGAGGATATGATTACAACAGAACAGCGGCATGTAAATACAGACACACAGACGGGTAAATGTTGAGCAGGTGAAGCTGCAGACAGAGAGTCGTCTGTTGTACCTTGACAGTGCTGTCCACAGCTCCAGAGAAGAGACGTCCTCTGGAAACGGCCAGAGCTGTGACGCTGCCCTGGTGCCTCAGCAGAGTCTGTGTACAGATCATGTTGTCCATGCTCCACACCTACAACCCACACACACGGCAAGCAACATTCATACACAGGTTATTTAGTCTTTTCTTGATACGCAGTTATTTTGGGGATGTTAATGACAATTGCTGTGAAGGATTTAACCAGCTGTCACAACCCAATCTGCACCAGAAACCTGATTTGTTCTGCACATGTGTGAAAGTGCGGCTACTTCCTGTTACTGATCATGATAACATAAAAAATGTGTAATTTATGGGAAGAACTGCTGTCAGCTATTTTTATTGCCAAGGTTTACACAGGATATAGTTATAGCTGACATCAGTGGCTTTCATTTTAAAGGCCAAGGTGAAAGGAAGTGGTGATGTACTCCTCGTTTCTTTTGTTTTAGCAGCACAGCACACAGCAGGTGCACATAACCACTCAGTTACACTTACAAAATGAAAGATAACATAAAAAAATATATATCTCCCCTGAGAATAACAACTAAAATGGAGCACCTGAGGCTTTGAGTGTGCTCCAGTTTCCGATGTTGGTCATAGGCTAAGCTAAGTGGCTGTAGCGTGTATAAATTACCTACTTTTCAGACATTAGAATCTATTAATGTTTTTATCCAACTCTTAAAACCTGAAATAAGAAAAATTAACATGCAAACCCTTGCACATGCACACACACGTTTGCACTTCTATCATAGTGAGGACCCTCATAGACATAATACATTCCCTAGACCCTTACCCTAACCTTAACCATCACAACTAGATGCCTAACCCTAACCTAAACCCAATTCTAACCCTAACCCTAAAACCAGGTCTTTACCCTGAAAAAGCCCTTTAAAGAAGTGAGGACCAGCCAAAATGTCCTCACTTTTTCAAAATGTCCTCAGTTTGTAGGGTTTATACGATTTTTGGTCCTCACTCTACAACAAGTACAAGAACACCCACACACACTCCATCCTCACCCTGAGGGAACGGTCGTAGGAGGCGCTGAACACTTTGGTTTGGTCAGGAGTGGAGATGACAGCAAGAGCATAAACTGTTCCCACATGACCTGTAAGGGTTCGCACCTGCTCTTTAGACTCAATATCCCACACCTAGAGAGAAAAGAGATCATCCTCATCATCATTCTTCACGTCAAACTATCACCTATTTACTTTGGACAAATGTTCTACCTAATCAGAAGGAAAAACTAGACTAAAGGCTAAAATTAAGTTTTGCTCATGAGGCAGGAAACTGTGTCCCCGTTTGCATCTCACTTACATGGATGAGGTTTTCATATGTGCCACAGACGATGTGGTGGTTAGTGACAGCGATGGAGTAGACACTGCCGCCGCTGGTCTGCAGGACGTGGACACACTCCAGAGAGCGGATGTCCCAGATCTGACAGAGAGAGAAGAAAAGGGAGTTGGAGAGAATGCTGGGTAAAAAAAAAAAGAAGTAGTGAAAGAGTAGGATGTGAAAGGGGGATGTGATAGTTTCCTAGAAAATGTTGAATAAACAGGAGCAGGGAAAGGGGAATAAAAAGGGATTTATTCGCCATGGCAACACACTCAGTCTACACTAGTTAAGACTAGTTAGAAAATCATTATGCTGCACGGAAAAGTCAAGGCCACACAAAACACTAAACTTTACATTCACAAAATATAATATGTATAATATTATTCAATATGTAAATGTGTATTATACTGACCAGACAATATTTTGAACAGTGGAAGTGGATATAAGACATCCAACTTCATCTGTTTTATAATTACGGGTCTAAAACTTCTAAAATGACCATGTAACATCTTGTTTTCTAAGTCAGCCCACAGGCTTTATCACAAAGCCCCATTCATCCTGTCCCTCTATATTTAGACTAAGGCAAAATATATCGACAGATTACAGGGGCTGCTATTAAACAGTGCCAACTACTTTTTTTATGCGGCATTCAAACACTGCTCTAACTTATCAACATTAAAAATGCAAACAAAGAAAATTCACTTTCTTGCATTAAAAGCTTTTTTCCCCCAATCAAACACTGACTAATCTCTATTCAGGGAATCAACAGTCTTCTGGGAACTCTGTGTGTGCTCATGTCAAAGTGACATAATTGCTCAAATGTTCAAAGGGACATATTTCACTGAATATTGGCAGGAATAATCACACCAATTTCTGTCTATAAACATTTTTAAATGACTCCTCAGACTAACAACTGGCAAGAGACTTGCTACTGCTACGCTTACAGGCATCATAAAATAAACAGAGTCTACTTCATCTTTGCTTTCATCTGTGTTTCTTCATTCTTTCACAGATGTCCCTCATTCCCACAACCAGGCCCTCTCCAGCTCACTCTCCAGCATCCCTGAGGTATTCATTAGCAACCAACTCCAGCAAGACAGCAGGACAAACACAAGGATGCAAATGCAGGCTAACTGAGTACAGTAACCAAGGTAATGCTTGAAGATAGTGACAGTCAGAGAGACACACCATCCTTTTATGTACAGAATACAGAAACCAATTACTGGCCGCAAAAACTGAGCACATGTGTGAACGCGCATGCACACACACCAACAGTTCAGTACTGTCACTAAAATAAACCCAGAGTGTGCTCAAAAGTGAAGAGCACAGTGATGAGCATATCTGCTAAAGGATGAAGATATAAAATACTCAGTATACTGGTCATAATCTCTAAACTGGATAGTAGAAAAAGATATTTGAAATGGTCACTGTGGCTAAGTAGTAAAAGGCATCAGCACAAATGTGCTGTTAACGGCTTAGTAGTTTAAAGGACGTACAAACAACTATCAGACTGATATCTGTATCATAAATAAGCAAAGGTGAGATATAGAGGAAAAAAAGGAATACGGTATTGTGCCATCCTTAGCTGGACCTGTGTTTCACAAACTTGACCGTGCGCCACATTAACAAACAGACTACTACACAAACACACCAGATGTATTTGCTTTAACATTTTTTTAGTCACCTCCTACTACCTGTGTTAATTATTCCCATAAATAATGCACAGGCTACGGTTTGGGTTACTTGAGTGTCTATACATAAACACAGGTTTAAAAACGTGGAGTGTACACACTTTCTCTGCTTCTGAATCTTGATTCAGCTGCTCTACCCGACAAAACTAAAATTTCATGAACTGCATCTGAATGTCTCAGAAACAAAAGTGTTGTTTTGTCTCACGGGAATGATTCATGACAGCCAGCTGACAGGCCTGCGAAGCTTTGCATAGGACGATTAATATGCACTTGGCTGCACAAAAGTTAAAAACAACTATTAAACAATGTATTATTTCTAAAATCTTCATTATGTCTTTTTTTAAACAATCTGCTTACATTTTACACAAGTTAAGGTTTAGAAAATGAGGGATGTACAAGAGCGTAGCAATGTAACACCATCTTACAAGAGACTGGTTTTAACCAAAACAAGTCAAGATCAGGTAAGAGCTACTGTTGTTAATTTTATCTCTATGTAACAAATTACATCAATGGCACAGTCCTGGCCTTTGGTAATTACGTAGGTTATTGCGGGTCGTAAGCTTGCTACTGTATGAAAGCATGCTAACAGATGCATGCACACTTCTGATGTTAAATCCTTAACTCTGCTGTGGGATTTTTAAAACTTAATGAAAAATAACTACAACCACATGCACACATAAGGCTTGGCAGCATTCCATGCTCAGATTGAACTGCTCAACTAGATCTTGACAACTGAAACATGAATTTAAAGTGTGTGTATGTAGAGTACATGAATGACATCACCCCTCCCCTCCACCTACCTTGATGGTCTGATAGGAGCCACTGTACAGGTGGTTCTGGGAGGCCACCAGTGCTCTCACCCAGTGATTCAGACCAGTTAGTTCCTTCTTCAGTTTCAGCTCTGTACCCACAATGTCCCACACCTAAGCACAGAAACATTAGGTTCAGTAAAAGTGAAATTACAGGGGAAAAACAAAGCGAAAACCACTAAGAAATTATGGCGTAGTGGGTGAAGTGGGACAGTACTCATTCAGTGAATTCAAAATAACATAAGTGAAAAGAGACCATTTGATTTAACAGCAACACACTAATTAAAGTGAACATACACTCACTGTACACAGATCTGAGGTTAATACTGTGGTGTGAACAATACAATTCATAATGTCAGACACAGACAGCAGGGGTCAGAAGGGGGGAGGGAGTGTTGAGATGGGAAACTGGAAAGTCCCTTTGTAAGAGCACTGATATATAATCATCCCTTCCTTTCACTCACTCACTTGTACCCATGGCAACAAAGACAAGGGTGCAGTCATCACTCCTTATCGTTTCCTTCCTCATTAAACCACATCTTTACATTCATCATCTGAGTCACAACTAATTTTCCAGCTGAGAAGTTACTCTAGTCACACCACATGATTTAAGCCTTCACAGCAAAGGTTATTTACACCGCCACCCTTATCATACAAGAACTAGGTTTCAGGTATAACATGGTTTTATTTCCTGGTTCCATGGTTTCCTATATAATTATGTACTAATAACTAGAGAAAGCATTCAGAGAGTAAATTTCCTCCAGAGTTGCTCAGTTTCCCAGTGTCAATATGTCTCCCTATCTCACAAGGTCAGCAATTGTTTTAAAAAAATCCTAAGTCTGATAACAGCCAAAATCTATTACATCTAGAAATGACCCCTACTTTTTGAGTTATGCTGGTAACAGTCAGACCTTGGCCTTTAAAGAGTAATGATAAAAGGCCGTCTGACTCTTCACATTTACATTTGGCCTATCTGTTGGATCCATCCTAAGTCATTTTTACGTTTCTGTACATACTTCTGTACATAGCAGTATAACAAAAAGTACTTTACAAAAACTTACATCACCAGTTACTTAGTTCAAAACTTGTTCTTGTTTTAATCATTTTTAGATTTAAGGACCTTACTGCCAGAGTTTCCAGTGTTTTATCCAAACATTTTTTTCTTTTTCTTTCTTTTAATAATCTTAATCACTGCATTTCTGTATAAAGCACAGAAGCCATTTTGTGAAATGATGGCCTTTAAAATAATCCCTAAAAGATGTGAAATAAACAAAGGAAATCTTTAAAATAATGATGTAATAACAGAGACTAGTTGATATATCATGAAAATAAATATACCTTAATGGCCTTGAGGGAGCCGCTGAACAACATGTTGTGGGAGGAGACGAGTGTACACACAGGGTTGTCATGAGCACGAATAGTATTGACTTTCTGCAAAGTCTGAATGTCCCACACCTATGAAAGACATACAGTGTCAAGGTGACAACAGACTGAAACAAAGCCATTCAAAACATTTTTTAAGAATTGTACGGTGCACATTTTTTTTTAACAAAGAAGAAGAGAAAAATGAATGTCACTCACAATGATGGTGCAGTCTGCAGAGCCACTGTATAACTTGTTGCTATGGAGACAGGATACATACAGCAGAGTTATGCTTTGAAGAAAGTCTGGCTATTCTCAGCTGGCATGAAAGTGTGTGTGTTCTGCTTCAAGTGTGAATTTTAATTACCCCTGGATACACAGAGCTAACACAATGCCATCATGACCCTCGAGAGTTTTCTGACACTTGTAGGTTGTGCAGGTGTCCCACACCTGAGGCAAAAAGAAGAGGAGATTCATTAACTTTCTATTGGTGTGCGGAAAAGACTTTTCAGATTAGACTGTAAATGTGTCTTTAACATGAGTTCATATGTACAACCAAACAAGTTGATCATTTGATATTTTTGATACAGGGTTGTTGGTGGAACTTCTGAGAATTTTTCTAGAGGTTGTTGGGAGAACATGTGTTTAGACTGTTACTGCAATTGCTTCACAGAACAAAACAAACACACACACACAGAGGAGGTAAATCCATTTATAGCATTTCTCCTTTGGGTGTGTGTTGATGTTACCTTGATAGTCTTATCTGAGGATCCTGAGAAGAGAAGGTCTCCAGTGGAGTAGACGCATAGGCACCACACGGGACCCTGGTGGCCGACAAATGTCCCCTTACACTTGAAGATCTGCTGGGGGTCGTATGCTACACACAAGCACAGAGAAGAGAAAGAAATGATTTTTTTTTATTATTTTTTAAATATCAACTACACAAGAGTGGAGTCTATAAAATATGGAAGAGGCAGCACTGGGCTGGTGAGGAATAGCGGACGGAAACTTAATTTGGCAAGGGAAGGTGAACGGGGGAAAGAGAACAAAAAGATGAAGGATTGAAAGAAGGGACATCCAGAGAAGGTAGTCAGAGCTACAATTTGCATTTCAAACCAGTGAGATGATGAAATATGAAATATGATAAATGAAATATGACAGGTCCTACTTCTTGACAAGACTTAACAAAATGTCATCCTCTACTGAGACAGGTGAAGAGCAAAGCAGGACAGACAGGCAGATACTTACAGCCCAGGATCCCCATATTAAGTCTGGCATTGATATGAGACAACTCATCCTGCACAGACACAGAAGACGAATGTTAAGTACTCTGTACACCGAATTATACAACAGTTCACTCACATACACGTCCCAAATCTTTCTTCCATTAATTCTAGCATTCTACTTCAGATTTTATTCTCACATTAGTTTCTGTATTTCTGACATATGTGCACACACACTTACATTAAGCATAGAGGCATCTCTACGAAATTCCATTAGGTCCTCACTTAGTTTACTCTGGTTCTCATCCAGCATATCTGAAATACATACGTTACATAAGTTATTAAGAACGCAGTTATGTAGCTTTTTCTTCCAGTTAACAATCCCAATTACTAAGGGTGGGAATCTCTAATTACATCACAATTTGATAACGATTCTGGCGGCTATGATTGAGGATTTGTAAATTCCATCAAACTTAGCCTCTGGATGAGACAAAAGAGTCTCTGACATCTGAATAGGAGAGTTTAACAAAAATATTTCATTCTCTACTAAATCTTACCAAACTTGAGCTCCAGGTTCTTCTCTAGCTGATCTAATTTCTCAGACAGTTTTCCCAACATGGAGCGCAGGAAAGCAATATCTTGGTCCTTTTGGGCCAGAGTTAACTGCATCTCATGGAACCTAACAAGGTCAAAGGTTAGGGATCATAGAGTTCATAGATTTATTGAATCATTATTTCACTGACAAGGAAAAAAAATCATATAAAAAGATATTAAAAGTTACATTTTATTACAGCTTAATGTTTTCTCACCTGTCATCAGTCTGCTGCAGAAATTCCTTCAGTCCCTCAAATTTACACACCTCCAGGTGTGTTTCATAAGTGTCTTGGTTGCCGATGAATGTACAGCTGCAGAGGAGGAGAGAGGCCGATAAGTGGAAGGCAGACAAGGCAATGGCAAATAAACAACAGATGTAAATGATATCTTGCACAGTGTTTGTAGGACTCACCCGTATTTAGAGTGTGGACATTTGATGTGTTCACATTCTTTGAGGTGAGCCTCCAGGTTCATGGTGAGCAGTGGGGGGCAGGATGGGTTGTTGGGGCAACGGACTGGCCTGTAGTCACAACTGGCCTCATGTTCTCTGCAGAGACCGTCACAGAAATTATTGGAATTTGTTACATGTTTACAGTAAGCCAAAAACAAAAACCCAGCATCCTAACAAATGTTCAGTCCTTACTTGCGTGTGGACAGTTTGATCGTGAATGGACATCCAAGTGGGTCCACTTCAAACGCTCCAGGCTTCCCGGCCACTGTGGCATTAGAGGCTGCAGCCCCTCCTCCTGCTGCTCCACTGGCTGTGGCCCTGCATCCATATTTACAGTGGATGAACAGCTCTCCTATCTGCTCTGCCACTGCGATGTTGTTCACTACAACCGTTAGCTTTGCAGCATCAACTGGGCACTTGTCTGTGAAGAGTACAGACATGAAGGAAAGATTAAAATAAAACAAGACTGTGATCTACTGTATGGTCCCAGCATTGGTGCTTTTATGTAAAATAAACGCAATATTTATGTTATTAGTGCCACGTGTGTTTGGACAAGTCAATAAAATGTGTGTATTACTCTCACCAGAGCACTTAAGAGTCTCACCTGAAGTCAAGGCACATCGTCTGCAGAAGGTGTGCTGAAGGTGGGAAAACAAGTCATTAAAATAAAACAAGTTTTACCTCGGCTGACTCCTTACAACATTTAAACAAGGTGAAAATTTATCACCAACACCTGACCTTAGACATGTTATCAAAGAGAGGCAGTTTCTGCATACACACTGGAAAGTTCAGTGTGATACACTGTATACGTTCAATGATTTAATAAAGGTCCTTGAAGAATGCTGTAAGATTTAAAATGGCCCTTGTTAATGCTCTTACTCAAGTTAACTTACCCCACATGTGGTGATGACAGGGTCCTTAAAGACGTTACAGCAGAGCTGACAGCACAGTTTCACTGACGGCTGTTCAGCAAAAACCTGGGGTTCCTGCACAAATACACAGATTAGTTAATTTATTCACTTGATGGAATGTTCTTGTAATGGTGGATGCACAAATTCCTAAATGGGATCCTGAGCATGTACTGTATATGAGACCATGAATGGAAAAAATGGCCTAAAGTGTATGTGGTAATATCTACAGTATGTTAATGCTGAGAATACCGTGTCCTCCTCCTCTTCGTGCAGAGAGAAAGTGGAGCGCAGAGACATGTTGGACTCAGAATGAAGAGATCGGACAGAGATGGCTGAATCAGACCTCCGAGGAGTACCAATGAGAGGCTGAGGGCATGAGGAAGAATAGGCAAGAGTGTATTTATAAGTTTAGAGAACAACACAGATAAGGCACAACTATAAAACTACTTCAAGGTAATTTTTTACCCATATCTTTAAAATAAAAAGATAAAATTGTAAAAAGTGGGCGTACGTACCATTCCATCATCGTCATCCCGAGGGGAGTAGGTTAGCGTGCTGGAGGAGGAGGGAGTTCTTCTATGCTGCTTGTAGGTGGTGGACCCTTCTGTTAAAAGCATTGGAAGGCAAGTTCACCCATAAGAATGACAGATTTATGCTGTAACAGAGTGTCTATTAAACAAACAACAACAACAAAGGACAGCAGAGGAACAAAAAACATTTAGTGGTGAAGGCTAACTGTCACCTTTAGCTACAGCAGCCACGGTCGAGAACGTAGGGCCAAAAGACGCTTCCATCCTGCTCTGCAATGAAGAAAGGAGGATAGGAGCCATATGACTATCCATTATTTTAAACAAAAAGAGCAATTAAAACAGGAATATGGCATGACAGACAAGTTCAGTGTGGGTGTATAATTAAAATACTGTATCATACCCCGCTGATGGAGTCTGGTAGGAGTGTGGAAGGACGGCTGGGGATGACTGCTGCTGTTGTGACTGTTTTGGAGTATTGACTTTAGCAAGATATCCAACCGCTCAAAGCATGCACAGGCTCATGAGGAAACACTAGCAGGTAGCTGGACTCCTAGTCCTGGAAAGAGTACAAAGGCAGAACGATTGGTTTTTGAAAGGAAAACAGTTATGGAGAGATAAAATTCATAATAATTTAGAATTTTATAGGACCACAAATGAAAACAGAACAAATATATTACATAAGGTTTGTTTTGTTTCATGTTTTACAGAATCCGAGAGAAAAACTCAAATCCACATATGTCCCAAGACTTATTGGTAAAGGCAGCTACAGCTACAGTACAGTAACGCTAACTCAAGTGTGAGTCAGTGCAGTGAGAAATTAAAGCACCTTTGAAATCACACAGTTGAATCACTATTACTGGGCTGAGGTCAGACCCATTTTACTGGCTTCAGGCACAATCAAACAAAACGATTCCACGGAAATCACAGCACCATTTTTGATTGTTCATGACCTCTTCAAACTAATAAAATACACCCAGTTGAGTGACTAAACTAAGAGAATCGCCAAACACATTCAGTCAGCAATGGCAAATTTTGGAAACAAAAATCTATCTCATTGTCATTAAAGTGTTTTTAGCAGGGTGTACTATTGCTGAAATACCTCCACCAATGAAGTTATATTTTCTGTATTTTTTGTTTTTTGTTTCTGAGCAGCAAAAACTAAAAAAGTAAAGGATGGACTTTGATGAAATACTCTGGCGGTGTAGGATAGATTTAGGTGGTGTTTCTACATTTTACGTTCCTGCATTGTATGTTTCCTCTCTTTCTAAATTTGATATTTCATTTTATTTTACTGCACGTCTGTTTGTCCTGGGAGAGGGATTGCTTCTCTGTGGTACTTCCTGAGGTTTCTCCCATTTTTCTCCTGTATGAGGGTTTTTGTGGAGTTTTTCCCTCATTCAATGTCTAAACATAGAGGGTGTCACTTGCAGTACAGACTGTTAAGCCCTTTGAGACAAAATGTGTTTGTGATGTTGGGCTATGTATGTATGATAGAGTCAAACACAATTGACTTGACTTGTTCCATACACACATGTCAAGATTTTTTTTAAAGAACAATTTTCAACCTTGCAAGATAGAGGATTGTATTTGACACTGCGAGAAACTGAGTGGCCTTGGGGGGAGGTTTGCACTTACTGTATGCTTTTTATAGTTTGCATATTACAGTAGTATATAGTGGCATAATAGAAATGTAAGTAATATAAATAAACACTGGGGACATACATGGTTTGGGAACAGAAATATACCTCAGGGAATCAGGTATCACTCATGACATGAACAATTCTCACCCACATCCAATTAGTTTGTTTTCAACAGCTTCATTTTTAATAATATTAGTAAGGCCCGTGTTTCTAGGTTCAAGTCTGCTTACTGTCAGATATACAGATACAGATGAGTAAAAATTGGTAGTGGGACTAAGATATTTGGCGTATTGGTTGTAATATTTATATTGCAAGCAAAACTTAACATGGTATACATCTGGTCAGTAGTGCACTGCAAATGTGTATACACCTTCTTCTAAGTGAGTGATCCTGCAAAGACATGCAGAGCCACACCTGAAAAAGCTGGGAGAACCACGCAGCAGCTCCTTATGTAAGGAAAGTACCTCAGATAAGTGACCAACATCTGCAGCCTCTCAAAACACTGGGGCAGGCTGAGGGGGAGGGAGTGACATAAAAAAAGTGTGGGGGGACAATTAACCACCTAAAAAAACAGTGACCTGGACAATTAGACAGTGATGTCAGCACGAATGTATGCGGACTGTCAGCTCACATGGTAACAGGCAGGATAATCTGCCAGTGAAACTGTCCAGGATCTCTGCTCTGCTCCAAACAGCGTCACTGTCTCTATTCACAACTCTGTTGATTCCCGTAAAGAGGAGTGTCGACATAGAGAAGGGGGGCGGAACACACACACACACACACACAGAGGGAGAGAGAGGTTTGCGCATCTATTCTTATTAGGACACTAGAGCGACTTCCATTTATTAGGCCAGGACTACTGGTCCTCAAACGGCCAGATTATATACCAGGAAATGTTCTAAAGAAGAACGAAATGAGTATAACACACGCATAAATACTCACATTCATATTCACACACGCGCGCGCGCGCACACACACACACCAAACTTGAGTTTAATGCTGACAGCTGGATGGGTTGGTGGTCATACAAAATATAAGGTAAGTGTGTCAGCTACCACCAATTACTTCTTACGACGTAGTTTCGTGTCAAATGTCATCTTGTTGACAACCATTTCTAACTGCGAAAACCAACCAGCTCAAGTGGCTTGTTTGCTAGCTAAAGTTGGCTAATGTTACATTTTCTGTTAGCAATCACTGTCGCTTTAGCGGCCTTTGGCAAACTCTGCAAACCATCAACAGAGAGTCTCCGATATTCTGTATTTGCTAAATAACAACACGTTTTTTTGAAAGCGCGTGTTTACAGTTTGCGAACTTACCATTATTTTTGCAACTGCGAAGCTCCAACACTGCAGACGAATTCCTAAATCTTCCCCTCTCTCTGCCTCTACCTCACATACACACAGCTCCGCTGCCGCGATGTGTTATGGGATATGAAGTAGAGCGCGCAATGCTGTGCCTCGCTGAGAGCCCCCTTTCTCCATGCCTGGAACTACGCTACCCACAATCCAATTTGCCAAGCTGCCATTGGACTCGGTGCTGTCAGTGAATCCCGCAAACCAACTGCAAAGCGCACCATCCCTCAGTATACACAAATTTACGCTGATGCCGCGTCGTTATTGGCTCCTGTCGGTACCGAGCCATCGTGCGACTGCCTGGCACCGTCGTGTTTAACCGTGAGCGCACGTGCACGGTGGCGTGATCTGGACAGATACTGACAGAGAGAGAAAATGGGAAGTATACACAGTCTATGTTTCAGGCTTTTGTCAAGGCTGTTTTTTTTGACAGATCACAGTCGGGAAAAACACTGTTGTAAATAATCAAAACAAAGGTGGCCGAGTTCCATTTAGCTTCAGTTTCAGGGTGTATGTTGGCTCACCGCTGACCTGTCTTTACATTAACTGAACAAAGCCATCATCAACACCTGTGCTTTTCCAGCTTAAACATGTCAAGATACCCATCATGAGAAAAAAAAGCATATAACACTAACAAGGCAAAGATAATCATTGCATTTTTGTACCCTGTGTATATTATCTAGTTAGACTTTTCACCTATCTTGTTGATTCATGTGATGACCACAGATGGCACTGCAACAATATTGACAGTTGCATATTGTCACTGAAATGAACTTAAGCTGAAGAAGAAATCTGCTTTAATGAGACAGTTCCTTTGTAAAAGCAGTGTGTTACTTACATTCCTCATTCCAAAACTGATGCAGCCTTGACAATGTAACAATACAACGATAATAATACTAACCCTTTATTCTAGACAGATGTGAAAATTTGTCTTAAGATAAAGGCACATCACATAAATCACAGTAAAAAAATCACTTTAAACAAAAGCACTCATAGTACAAATAATGGAAACTGTTTCAGCATCTTCCTGAGGTCAGTCAGGATAAACAGGATCACACATAAAATTTACGTTTCATTTAGACTCACTATTATCTTCTGCTAAGGGATAGTGGTTTTAGTGGACAAAAGATGTGAAGATGGAGCTGCCGGGCAGAAGGAAAAGAGAAGGATGTTGTGAAGGAGGACTTGAGGACAGTTGGTGTAACAGAAGAGGACACGAGGGAGAGGACAAGATACAGGCAGACGATCTGCTGTGGTGATCCCTAAAATGAGAAGCTGAAAGAAGAAGAAGAAGAAAGTGTCGGCGAACTGTCTCTAAAATATTTTTATTCATATCAAATAAACCCAACTTCCCGATTAAATACAATCACTGCATTGCCTTTTTAAAGAAATGTCTTCCGTGTTAAGTGTACTGCTTTGAGTGCTACCTCTTTGCTTCACATCATACGTGTCCGTGCAGTCAGATATGAGGGCATGTTGGTTGGTAAAACAGATGAAGTATAGGTTGGCTACTGGTTGGGAGGTATTTTATCTCCAGTAAATCTCATCAATCCTGTTACATTTCGAATAAGTCAATGAGGTGTTTTTACTTTGATGGTTTTGCACCAAATATCACAGTATTAGTTGTTAAATCCCTCTACATCAGAGAAGGCCGATGTGATTATTAATAATAATGCCAAATGTGAAAGGTAAAATTCCATGGCCACCTGTAAACTACCGTGTCAGTTTTACTCACTGTTGAGAGCCATATATGTAGGGAAAGTTTGCACTGCATGCATGCCGTCAGATCTCCCTTCACATTTAAAATAATGAGTGTCATTCAAATGTTCTTCTAACATTTGTTGACATTTCCCTTCACCGTCACTATCTGATAAGTCTACTGCACTTAGCAAATGAAGTCATTCTGTTTTCACTGATTACCTCATCCTACGTGAGGGAGAAGGTGTAAAGGACCAGTGTGTAAAATGTAGATGAAATTATTTTCATCATTACCTACTGTAAAAACATAAAGTACTACATTTTAAGGTGAAGAGATGTTTTAAAGTTAGGCTGAGTTTAGGGTTAGGTTAATGTTAATGGGTCAGGGTTAGGGCACTATTAATTATGGTTAAGGTTCGAGTAAGTCCCCAGGAAATGAATGGAAGTCAATGCAATGTCCTCTGAAGTCATGGAAACAGTGTGTGTGTGTGTTTGAGTAAATTATCAAGGAGGTGCTGAACAGAAGAATCCAGGTACCCCCTTGTTTTGGAGAAATGTACAGCTTACATTGTTATTTTAAATGACACTTTGCTTTCACCAGAAGAGGGCGCTGCTAGATCAGATGTACTCAAAGGATTGGGCTAAAAAACCCTAACCCTAACACCACCATCCTGTTTTTGTGATATTGTATTTATGCCCTTTTTAAGTAACTAAGAGACAATATAAAAATGATTATTTTTATTATGAGCATAATCTCAAGTGGTGTAATATTTGAAAATGTACTGACTGACCCAGAAATATTTTGAAGTGTCAAGACAGGTGGAAATAAACAAATTAAATATGGCTTACTTCCATTTAGTTTCTCCAGTGCCCTGTCATTGTGACATGCTGGCTCCCTGCTGCACTGTCATAGATTACTGGGGCACTTGAATGGAACAGAGCCATTGTTTTATTAATAACATCCAAAGTCCAAACAAAAATTGCATTCAAAGTCACTGCACACCAAGTGATTTAAACCACTGTGACAGATTAAACTTCCTGTCAGGTCTTTATGGTTGTGGCTGTACAAGCTGCCTTGTTCTTATTTTTGCACACGAGTGCTGAGTGCAGTCTAATCCACAGGTTGCCTTTTTTTCCCAGCCAAGGATCCCCTACAAGATTAAAGAATATTCAGAGGACACCTTCATGAATTATTTTGAACTAGAACGTTACACGAAATACACGTATTTTAGATTACAAAATAAAAGTTTCCCGGTTTACTTTGAAGCCTTTTGTAAAACGCTTCAATCTAATCTAAGGAGTGCAAACTAAAATTCATTTTAAAACTCATCAATTAGTTTCTTATGATACTACGTGTTCATGAAATGTCTGGACATCAAGTGATATGAGGTGTAGTGCAGGATGTGGCGCAGGGAGGAGAGTGGATCTTTTATCAGCAGCACATGGGGCCGGTCCGTGCAGCTCCACAGCCTGGACACACAGTAGGTGCATGTGAACACGTGCCCACATGTACAGAGAGTGGGAGCTGGAAATAGAAAGACCGGAATACCAGGCTCTGAATGCTGTAATGCAGCCATGCCATGAATAAGAGATGATTAAAATGCAGCTCTGTTGATGGGTGTTCGCACACACACACACAAAAACACACACACACACACAGGCATGCTCACACTCACTGCTCCATTAGAGGAAGCCCAGGCCATTAGTAGTTTTATCTTCTTTGTGTGGGACAACACTGAAAAGACTCCATTCTCCATCCACACCACACACACACACACACTTACAGTTGCAGGCAGCCCCTCTGTCTTTGGGATGCAGATGTTTTGGGTGATGGACAGTTGATACACTGTTTTAATGTCTCAAGTCTCTGAAACAGTCTCTCACTGAGACTGATGGTTTTACAAAAAGCCGCCTCTCTCTTTCACGTTTAATGCTGATGAGACGCCTCAAACAGCTGACAGTGTCTCTGTGCATGTGCAGTCACAGAATGGGTTTCGTTGTGTCACCTCCATTCAGTTCACTCCAAACATCTGTCTGCCCCTGCTAGGATGACTGTGCCTGTGACAGCTGACGGCGTACGAGCAATGTTTTACTGACTCACACACACGTTTGCGTTTCTATCAGAGTGAGGACCCTCATAGACATAATGCATTCTCTAGCCCCTTAACCTAAACCTAACTATCACAACTAGATGCCTAACCATAACCCTAACCTAAACCCAATTCTAACCTTAACCCTAAAACTAAGTCTTAACCCCAAAAAAGCCCTTTTAAGGGGTGAAAAATAGTAAGGACCAGCCAAAATGTCCTTACTTTGTCAAAATGTCCTCACTTTGTAGGGTTTATACGATTTTTGGTCCTCACTGCAGCAAGTACAAGAACACACACACACACAGACAAACGAATCACTGACTAATGCGTTTTCATGTATCTTCACCAACTGTACACTACACTTGTATGCTCTATTCAGAACTTGGAGCAACTCAAAAAGGACAAGATGTGTAAAAAGCTGACGCATAGAATATGCAAGCAAGCAAAATCATTACTTTGAGTTGTAAGTCACTGGTTTCCCCTCTTTGCTCCTGCATTAGAACACCGTGTAATACACTTTAAAGTAGCGTTCAAGTCCCCTCATTATTTCTTTGCCAACGCATTTCTGCGTGGAAGAACGCAAAAGTTGTGACAAATTGTCACCACGTCCATCTTTCCATTTGCCTACCTGCAGTCAAAATCCATCAATCAAATACCATTCAGAAACAACAGAAAAACTGATAAATTGTCTTATTTTTGTATGTGTTGCTCTCTAGAACAATACAAACAAATAAATCACAAAGTATTAAACACAATTTCACATGTCCATTTTTAATTCACATTTAAATGGTATATGTTGTATTTATTCACCAACACAACATATATGGCTCCTCAGTTATGGCCAAAAGAGTGATCATAATTATTTTGACTGAGACACTGAGATCACAATATTATTTGATGGGGATTGCTGATTGGTAATTGGGTCAACATAATTTATTTTGATTTCAACATTATTTGTTTACTAATGTCTATAGTTTTTATTTTTGCAATGTCCTGTTAGATTTTTGCTACTATAGAAAACAGTGCATGGGCTTTAGCAGTTTTGAAAAATTTGCAGGCGTCTGACGTTTTGGAAGTGCCGTGTCAAGTTCCACATCTGGCTTGAGTTGCCTCTCCTCCCTTTATTATTAGTTCCTGTTTTATTTTGTAATTCTGTGTGTTTCCTGGGGAAGTTCTTCTGCTTTGTGTTTCAGGAGGTTGGCTGGCAGGTGAGGCGGGGACCCTAATCACACAGCCGTTCCTGATCGTCTAATCAGTCCCCTCCTACTTAAGCCCTGGTTTCCTGCTTCCACTTGTTAGCACATCTCATTCAGTCACTGGTAACCTGCGTAACATCTCTTGTTTTTTGTAGCTCTGGTCTAGTTGTTTTCTTACTTCGCTTTTGATCCATTTTCTAACTTCGCCCTGTTTTTCCATTTTTTTCTAGTTCCTGTTTTTTTCGCCAGCCGGCCAGCTTCAGCGCCCTTAGTTTGTTCCACTTTAGTTTGATTTAAGCCCCAGCGTCCTTAGTTTGTTACTCAGTCTTGTTTTTTGGCCTATTTTTGTACATTAAACCTTGTTACTCTTTTTTTTAAACTTCCGCCTCCGCTCTTTGGTCCATTTTCCCTCGTTTGATGATTTACCTAAATCATTACACGCTGCTCTACAGCACTAGAAGGGTCATAACATTGCATTTGGCTGCCTTTGCTAAACAACAGCAACAACAACAAAATAAATAAAGACAATTCATTCTGTTTATCTGTTGCGTCTAAAACTTGTTTCAGTTGTCCTGAAAGCACAAAGGTGGCAGAAACAAATGAACCTTGCTGAAACTACGACTGCGACAAACTAAGAAGCACATTGCGATTTTATTAGGATACACTGTGTAAATATTGCATGAGCAGAGAAAATGTCTCCGAGTGTGACCTCAACTCATGCAAAACATATATGAACATGCTGTAATAGTACATAAACATCAAGATATTGTTATATATGTATATATAGTACATATAGTAAAAGACAGAATGAAGCACATTTGAAAATATTAATACATGTAATATTTCATATTTGCTACACTTTCATGCCTGCAGAGAATATACACAATTGATAAAGCACCATG
>JAFBJR010000059.1:508008-698008 GCA_016785285.1 Brachirus orientalis
ATATATTATAAAAACACATACTTGACCTGAAAAGAGACAAGAGGGAGGCAATTTGCCCCTATTGACTGGGTCCATTAGGGACCAAAGTACATCTGAGCCACATTGTGTTCAGCCACAAAGAGACACACTGGATTACAAAGAGACAAGCAGGCACACACAGTGAAGGAGGGATGGTGGTGCTGAGAGCAGAAAACAACAAGACAGTGGGATTTAATCTATTTTCATACAATTTTCATATGATGAAACAAACCACTGACAGCTGGGTTTTATTATTCTCATTTCTGGTTGCTGTAGTTATTCCCACTGGTCTGTTCGGAGCGAGATAGGTTAAGAAACGAGTTGTCCAACACTGCTGGTCAAAGTAGGCCAAATAGCTACTGTTCTATTAATGACCTTTTTGTCTATCTATCTATCTATTTAGTTCATTTTCTTTTATTTATTTGGGAATAAAAAATACAGAGGTTTCCGATTTGAGCTTCCATCATGAGATGTGCATTGGTAATTAATGATCAGTGCTGAGTAAGACCTTGTCTCGAAGCGCGGCTGTTGCTCACAACACAAACACTGCTGCCCCATCTCTCTCTCTCTCTGTATGTGTGTGTGTATGTGTGTGTGGCATGTTACAGTTCTACACACGCTCTACCTTTCAGCACACGAGAAAGAGAGCAAGAGACAAAGTAACGCAGCTGAGAGCGTTATCTGACTGCACTGCATGTTAATGTGCAATACGAGTAAACGTTTCATGATTTGTTCAACCCACTCACTTTCTACCACTTTGTCTTCTATATAAGGGGCGGTGGAGCCAATCACAACTGACATAGGGCAAAAATCAGGTTGCACCCCAAACAGGTCACCAGTCCATCACAAGGCCAACATACAGAGACAAACAACTATTCACTCTTACACTCACACCTACGGTCAGATTAGTAAGTCCAGTTGACCTCATCACCAAACTACAAAAGTTTATGGAAGTTGGAGAACAGGAGAGAGCGCACACACACACACACGGAGAGAACAAGTCAGTCGAACTGGGATTCAAACCAGTGAATTTCTCATGGTGAAGCAACAATACTACCCACTGTGTCACCGCGCAACAAGCCAGTGTTAACCTTGATATTCTGCTCATTTGGAAGGTGACATAGTGACACCAGAGAGAGTAACTTTTGTGCATAACACATTTTGCTTGAATTGCACAAAGTAAAATGTAAATATTGTAAGGAAATACAAAAGGTAACGTGAATATGTTGCATCATAGCCAACGATTAGTGTAGAGTACTTCAGCAAAAACACTAATGAGGAAACAGCTTGAAACCACTTACAGTTTGGTCAGAAACAGCATAGTTTGTTATACTGTACATGGCAGATAGTAAGCATATATTTATAAGTGAAAAGGTGAATTCAAAACATCTAACAACTTTGTCGCAATGATAAAATCGTATATTGCCCAATACCTAATTATAATGTCAAATTACTGTGTCATAACCGTGTTTGCAGAGGTGGATTTTAAATTCTGTTGCCTTCACTTGTGCCAAGTGACTCTGCTTCAATGTTTAGTTCTCCAGTTCTGTGTAACACAACCAAGCAAACAGCAACTGATGGTCCAGATATCAGATCTTCCCTCTTATATCTTGTTTGTGTGAAATACATTAATTATCAATTTACCGTCAGCGTTTCCTCCCAGACCCCCGTCCACAAGACACCAACTTTACTGGCCACTAGTCATGTATGTACTTCATGTCATTTTTAGTCAACATTGTATGTCTGTGCTCAGTGTGTTTGCAGAACCATCAGCCTCTCTCTGACGGACAATTAGTAATCTGCTGAAGGATGTCTAATCCCAACACCAAGCACACACATACACAGCGAATAGAATGCAAAACCATAGCACTTTCACAAAAAGAGCTGTAATCTAATCTAATCCAAGTCCTCAAATACATCACACTGTAAATGACATCAGATTAATGGGAATGGGTTAAGGCATGGACACTTCCTGGATTAAAATCCATACAGTTTATCAAAAGCCTTAGAGTAGAGGGTGTTTCCAGAGCTTTCCATGTGGAACTAGAAGCGGCAGAGTGGCCTAGTTGTTTCAGAGGCAACCGTAAATGGAACAGAGTCTCTGTTATCAGTGTTACTTTTGTTTTCAAGCCCTCTCTATTCAAAAGCTCTGCCTTAAAAAGGTCTATTGAAGATGCATCGAGCCAGAGTAAAAAAAAGGAGGGGAATGAATGGCTAGTGGTCACACAAACGAAATGGAGCGGAATGATCCATTTTGTGCAAAGGACAGGGTGAATAAAACACTGACTTTCTGCAAAGCGAATCTGCAGCGATGCTTCACCAGGAGTTCATCTTTGGTGAACTCTGAGCAGTGATGTCACTGCCTTAAACATGACTGTCATTAGCAAGGTCTCCTTAAAAATGGATCCGAAATATTAATAGAAATGTAGAAAATTCAGTAAAACAAAAAACGGGTGGTTGCATTTTCTGCTGTTAAACTGTAGCGCGCAACTTTTTAATATAAGCAAATGTTCAGCAAATAAGTTCATGCAATGCTGATTAAGCCTATCAGCTCCACACCACTCTCTCACTCCCTCTCTCTCTCTCTCTGTGTTTTCCTCAGTGTTCAGATCTTGTGCTGCCTCACAACATTTGCCTGCTGCACACAGGAAGCGAATGAATATGAGTAAAAACACAAAGAATAGCCTCAGGAAAAGTTTGACATGTTGAAATGAGGGACGCAGCATACAAACAATGTTACATCGTTTCTGTTTGCAAAGACGAAAACAGAGGTAGAATAAAAAAACTATATATTTATATATATTTTTAAAAAAGATACACATTGAAGCTTTAAGTGAAGTAAGACCATGCAACTGATTTTCATGTGCATATTTTGCACATGAAAGCATCAGCATTCAGACTGTGACGATTCACCTTTCTTCACATACTGTATCTATGACTGCAGCCCCTCAAGCACTAGGCAATACCTTGAGCCTTTGCTAGTGTAACAAATGCCCTGTGCATGTTATATTATAGCCAGTTTTATTCAGTTTCACAGCTTGCATTGTTTTTTTTTTTTTTAAACACACTTGTTTTAACCAATAAATCCAGTGCACGCTGTGCAGACCCAGCAGCAAACAGAGGACAGACAAATGTTAACAACTGTTAATATCTCCAGTGTAATGAAGGTGATTTAGCCTTATCATCTCAGTTAGTAGTATAAAGATTTGACTTCTCCCATTGAAAAAGTACATATTTTAGAGAGAATTTGAAGGCACCAGTGTGTTACAAGTTCCACCATTTATATACAGCGTTAGATGAACAATCTTTAGCTGTCTTAGATAACTCGCTGACCGTATTATCAACATGTACATTTACTTTTTGCATCACATTATTTATTCATTTATTTATTTATTTATTGTTGTTGCAAAAAATGTAAAAAGGTAATTGCACACTGTCAGACACAGCGGCTACTGTATTGGAACAAAATGCTCCATTAGGATTTCAGCATATTACATAGCATCATAATCAATTCTCCCCCCTAGGGCTTCATGAATAATATATTTGGATATGGTTGTGTTGTGTTTTCCTGTGGATAATGGATATTTATTTGAGGTTGCTGAGTTGCTTTTATATGTTTTGTAATCTGTAAAATGTCAATAAAGAAAAAAACTTTAAAAAAGAAATATTGTTGACTATAAACTCAGTTGATAAAATTATCTTGGCACCAGCACAGGCGTGTAGATTTGGCCTATATGAAACCAAATAAACACTGAACAGGTTTGGGTTATTAATAATGATTTTGCAGCAAATCTACTTTACAGTTACTTTCTTCATCTTCTTGATCTTTTGTGTCAAGGGGTGTAAAAAATGGTGGACACAAAAGCAGGTTGCAATAATGAACCAAATGTGTCCGTAATAATAACAACTAACAAAGGGCAAAAAGAAAAACACAAACAGAAAAACCTTGAAGGACAGGGAGTAGTAACGCAGGTAACAAGACTGGGAAACAAACTCACATAAGGGTGGGGCTGACAATCAACAGGAGAGACAGGAAGTAGGAAGAAGTACAAGATAAAACAATAAAGACGCCTGGATGAATCCAGTGGTCATGACAGACATACTAATTATTGTGTTAGTGGGACTAAAACTGGATTTTTAAGATATATCTTAACATGCCAGTCCGACTGAAATTTTACTAAATGGGATTCCTCAAAGTTGGACCAACGCACCCATCTGATGTGATGGAGTCAAGCTACTACTGCATGTATACGTTAAGTCAAAGTCGAACTCAAGCTGGCCTGGACAGTCTGCAGATTCTCACTCTCAGCTCATACCTGGAAATAGTAAAAGACTCCAGAGCACAGAAGAACAAGACAACCAAGAAGCTGGTACGGTTTTTGTACTTATGAGCAGACCAATTTTATGCTCCATCCGCCTTAAAGAATCAGATCTTCTTAAGCTGATGGAGAATGCAACACAACTAGTTGCATGCTGAACCTGAAACTGCGTCATACAAGCTGAAAGAGAAGCATTCAATGATACTGATTCCCTTGTATATGGGGACAAGGACAGTAGTCCAACTGAGCGGCATTGACTGTGCAAGGAAACCTACAGTAACTCGGAGCAGCACGTTTCTGTAGCTGTCTATCTGGTGTCAGGGATATACTGTACTTGAAGGTCTTTCCAGAGCAGCAAAACAGTCAATTTAACAGTCTTTTCACACCTTCTTTGTAAGTGGTTGACCACTTCTGCTCCCAGTGTGCACTCTGGCTCCAGCAGCAAAGTGATAGTTGAAAACCATCAGCCGTCCAATAGAAATGTTGTTTTTATTCTCCAGGGGCATGATTTCACAGAGCGGTGGACCATGACCCACAAAGGTGAAGGAGACTAATGTCATCCCGCCCGCGTCCTAGTTATCTCTGAGATGGTCACGACACCTAATGGTGCCTGTAAGGTGAGGAGTATGTATGACACCAGTTTTAGTTAGGGTTTGAAGAACATGCTGATCAATTTAATAAATATACAGTAAATTTCAATCTAATTGTATTTTCCCTTGATCTACCACTATTCTGCTTTATTGTCTTTTATTCCAAATTTGCACCTTTAACTTTCCAAATACATGGAAAGTTAAAGGTGCATTTATTTTTTTTATTTTTTTTCCACTGATCAGCACAACTGATCAATGATTTCAATGATACACTTTCAGCATATAGTGTACATTGATTGATCTGAACAAGAGCTAGACGTGACATCCTCTAGTCTCTGCTTACGGCCTTTGGGGAAAGCTAGCTCTTGAAACACTTGGAAGGGAGGGGCTCAGGAAAGGGAGCCTCGGTCCGAAAATACGAAAGACTCGGGGATGAGAATCAACAGTCAACTATTTCTCTAGCAATTCTGTTACTGCAGCATTAATTAATGCTGGAAAGAAATGCCATAAAATGCTGGTTAACAACTATTCAGCTATGAGCATGAGGACTGGGGGAGGGATGCTTTGACTCCTTACTGGGAGAAGAATTGATGGACTGAAACCAGATCAGTGTCTGGGGACGACATCTCACATGGCTGGGTGTAAAAGTGGAGTGGGAGTGATGGTGATGGAGTGTTTATCACTTTCCTCTTTCTTTCATACAGGGCTTAAAAACACAAAGATAATCTCACTGCAGTTTCATAACTAATTCACTGCATTGCTGAGTGTGCTATTTGAAGCCGCCTTATGGTTCACCTGAACCATGCATTTGTGTGTGTACTTCCAGTAAATGTAGACCAGACACTTACAGCAACAGTTATTTATAGACACACTTCACTTGCTTCCTTGCTGAGGGTTTGATGAGAAGATTAATACCTCACTCACATCTATAGGGTAAATATAAGGGAAACTTTTATTTAAAAAAAAAAAAAGATTGGTATTGAAAAACATCCAAAAAAAAAAAAAAAAAAAAAAAAAATAGAAACAAAAAAAAAATGTCTGAAATGGCAAAACTATAAAAACAAATTGCTCCATAATTTCTGGCAATTAATTGCATATCTGAGTCCAAGACGTCAGCGACTACCCACATTCTGAAAATCAATCTGTTTTATTGTAATAAAAATTTTCAAATTAAAAGTCCCCCAACATTAAATGTGGTACTGAGATAAATTTTTCCATCATTTCTGGCAATGACTTACATACAGTATCTGAGTTCAGGTCATGAGTTACCAGCCACATTCTGAAAATTAATCTGTTTTGCTGTATCAATTTTAACAAATTGCAAATGAAACATGCCCCATCTGTACATTCTTGAGACAAAAATCTTAAAATTAGACCTGCTATTAAGATTAATTGCTCCATAATTTCTTGCAAGGACTGATACAACTGAGCTAAGGACATCAGCGACAACCCAAACTGAAAATCAATCTGTTTACTGTATTGATTTTGACAAATTTCAAATTAAAAGTCCCCAATTTGTATGTTCGTGTGACAAAAATATGAAAATTAGATGTGCTATGGGGATAAATTGCTCCATAATTTCTGGCAATGACTTACATATCTCGGTCCAGGAACAACAGTGACAACCCACATTGTGTAAATCAATCAGTTTGGCTCTATCACACATCTGTACATTCATATAACAAAAATCTCAAACTTGAACATGCTTTTAAAATGGTAGCTTCAGAATTTCTGGCAAGGACTGATATGACAGGTGTGGTGGTGATGTGCACTTCGGGACCACTGTACAACTGATTCAAATCTGCTGATTCATTTTCACATGTTCAGATCAGTCAATAATACACTGGACTGAAAGTCATTTTGTGCGATGTTATCACAGAGGGAGTGGAGCACCGTGCAGGACAGCTGTCTGGACTGGACTCCTATCTGAAGAACAGTTTGCAGATAGCCAGGGCGAGATATCAGCACTGATGACTGCTGCTCTGATGTGAATGTAAAACCTAAAAAAGTTATAAAATAGATCTTTTTTAGATTCACAAAGTGTGAGTCACCAAGCTTGCATGTTCATAGATTTATGCAAACCCAGTGTGAGTCCAAATTTCTTTACTTATTACATTACTAAATATATATTATCTTTGTCACTTTAAGAACATTATTACATGTATGAAACTATTTGTCATTTGCTATTTATGCAGAATGAGCTAATACAATATTTTCCATGGTTTGTAGTGAGACCAGGCTGCTTATGCCATTATCCTTTTAAAGAAAGAGTCCATGTGCTTCTAACTCATCACTCATCTTCTAATGCTTTCTCCACATGAGGGTCGCAGGGGGAGCTGGTGCCTAATCCAAGCTGACATAGGGTGAAGGGTGGGGTACACCCTGGACAGATCACCAGTCCATCACACACATTCTTTCACTTCAGCTTCACTCCGTATTTTAACTGTGACACTTTCACTTCTTTCAGTTTTATATGTAACAACTAATTAACAACTACATCTGTGCATTTTCACCCATGTCACATTTCTTTCACAGACTATTTTCTCTTCTTGCATAACTGAACTAACTAGTTTCATTAAGCCTCCCCAACATACACTGTTTTTAATGAAACATCTTTTCTGTCAAGACAAGAAGATTGACTCTGATTACAGAGTCAAGGAGGCCAATTCAAAAAGATAGACTATAAGGGAGTCGGACAATAAATGTGATTAAACACGTCAGTATCAGAGGAAAGTTTGAGAGATGGAGAAAATGAAACAGCTTTGAAAGCTGTAATGTCTACCATTTTAAATATAAACAACAACCACTGTCGAATGAGTTTATACACTGATTGATGGTGATTGCTGACCACGTTTAACCACACTGCACACAGGAAGTGATTTGTTTTATGTCGAGAGACACAGAGTCAACAGTAACTTTGCGCTAGTAAAGCAGGACGACTGCAAACATGACTGAGGTGTCCACGAAAAGTTTCAGAAATCAATTCTGCTGCTAAAAAAAACTGGTCTTTTGATGGGATTCGTGCATTTTGTCCTGGCCCAACACTGTGCTGCTGCTGTATCTGGTATGGGGCATTTCCATTACACAGTTCTAGCACACCTCGGCTTGGCACGGCTTGACTCTACTCGTTCATTTATTTATTTATTCATGACACAGGAATCAAAACCTGCCATGTTTAAAAAGAGTGTTACAGCGAGCATACATGGCTGCTGATCGCAAAAATACACCATGGTCCGTCGACAAACCTTCCTGTGTTTGGATGACGAGAGGATCCAGAGAGAGCGGTGTTTGTGTCGTGTATAAAACCACATCGTGGCAGTGTTGCTGTGGTGGAGGTGCGGCGAGAATAACCAAGTGGACAAGTTGATAATAAGCCGGTCGGACTGTGCTATGATGAACCTGCCCACGTTAAGGAGGTACTATAGAGTAATGGAAAAATGAGGTGCATGGTAACTAAATTGGGTAGAATTAGGTTGAGTAGAGCTGAGTAGGGCTAAAACTGTATAAGTGGAAAAGTGTCTGTAGTTTTATGGTAAAGCCCTGGGTCAGGCTTGCAGGAATGCAGTACCTGTACTTGACAGGCGGAGTGTGGGCAAGATACAAAAGCGTGACGTCATAGCGTGTGATGACAACAAACACAGCAGACAACACCACAGAACACACGACTTCTTTTTCTTATTATTATTTACACTGGTTGCGAGTGAGTGCCGTTTTTCTGTCGCCCAGTCAGCTGACCGTCGTGGGTGGAGCCGGAACTTATCATAACATCTTACTCTGGTACTCCAAGGGAAGGAAATGCAAAAAAGTAAAAAAGTACGGGACTGAATCAAACCGGAACCGTTCAACATGATGGAAACCCGACTGCATTTTCTATTCGTGAAGACCAAACAGAGGCAGAATAATAACATCAGCAACCATTAAGATCATCAGAAGTTACGCACTGTGGCTTTAAACTGCATGCACAACATGTATTGACGCTTTCTCAGCTCCAATGCAGCTTTTTTTTTTTTTAAGTGTGGAATAAAACCTACTCACATAGGGTGTTCTCTCTCTCTCTCTCTCTCTCTCTCTCTCTCCCTGTGGAATTAGATGAGGCTTAAGTGGCCATATTAGGGCAGAAACCCAGAGTCTGGCAATGGGGGGTAAGCGAGGGTAAACACGCAGAGAAAGAGAGAGAGAGAGAGAGAGAGAGAGAGAGAGAGGTGAGAACAGGTTGAAGACTTCCTCCTTGATTGTGCTACCTGACTGATACACTGCTCTCTCTCTCTCTCTCTCTCTCGCTCTCTCGTGCGCGCGCACACGCGCGGACGCACATATAGCTGGATCCCCGGCAGACACACAGACAGTGAGGAGCGGAGCGCGCACCGGACCGGCTTATTATCAACTTGTCCACTTGGTTATTTTCGCCACACCTCTACCACCACACCACTACACCACACACAGACACACACACGCACGCACACACACACACAGGCACGCACACGCACAGCCTCAGCGTGCTCGTCATCGTCTGTTATACTCCGGAGACTGCGGATTTTATCCCCGATCTTTTCCTGTGGATACAGAGAGCGCGCGCCGCTTCCCGGGACTCCGTTCCTTTTCCTGTCTGTTTCACTGACGGACAATTAAAAGAACAAAAAACAAAACCCAAATCCACATCTCCTCGTGTATCGGTGCTGCTCTCTCCTGCTCTCCTGCACCGGTCAGACTTAGAAAGAGCAACAGCCTCCGCCGGCGCGTCAGTGAGGTAAGAGCTGCGACTCCCTGCCATACCTCATCCTCATGCAATTACAGTCATCCACTCTGTCACGTGTGCTCTATTAATGCAGCTGATACACAACGGATAGATAGATAACAACAACAACAACAACAACAACAATCTTGGACTGTATAATTAGTATTTTTGCTTTTATCTTTTACCTCCATTTCTTGGGCCATGTACCCAGGGCCAGCACAAGCCTTTATAGGGCCCAAAGCTGAATTTGATGTGAGGACCCCTTCACCACCACCACCACCCCGGAGTAGACATTACTTAACTATAGGGCTGCAACTAACGATTATTTTCATTACTGATTAATCTGTCGATTATTTTCTCAGTTAGTCGAGCACTTGTTGGGTCCTGGAAATGATGATGATGGTGTTCTCAAATGTCCAATATGATTCCACTTTAATGATTTCTTTGTCATATGGAGCAAAGAAACCAGAAAATGTTCCCATTTAAGAAGCTGAGAAATTTGAAAGCTTGTTTTTATATTGGAAAAAAAAAACACTCAAACCAGTTAATTGATTATCAAAACTCATTTAGTAATTCATTTAGTAATCGATTAATTAAGTAATAGTTGCAGACCTAATTGACTGTTAATAGATTGCATTATTAATACAGTAGTGGTGTTATTTACACCAAACCAGTGTCACACTGGTATTTTTTTCAAACATTTGAGGGAAGTAGAATCACACAATGGTAGTATTAGTATTATTTGCACTGTGTGTGTGTGTGTGTGTGGGGGGGGCTCTGCCCTCACCTGACCCTGTGTTTAAGTTGTGCTTGTATACTGTACATCTGTTTCTTGGCAGTAATGAATCGTTACTTTGTTTTGTTCAGTGTAATCAATGAATGTTCACTGAATTCAAATGACATTGCCCTCTATCGTGCCTGTGCTTTATGATAATTTTGTTGTTGAGCACCCGCTTGTGGTCATTTTTGTGCCTTGTTTGTATTCGCTTGTCACCTCTTTGTAGTCATTTCTCATTCTGTCTGTCTTTGGTTTTGGGTCTTATTTTAAGTTGTTTCATCTTTGCCCCTTTGGAGTTGGCCTGCATGTCTGAAACTGTTTGCTCACAGTTAATTTGTGTCCCTGTGTTGTTGTTTTGTTTCCTGTAATAATGACTTGTCTCACTGTAGTAATTTTTGTGACTCTGTGGTTGTTTTTACGGTGCTTCATAATCATTTTTTGTCCCTTTGAGGTTGTTGTCTGTCTGTCACACACATCTTGGTGGTTATTTTGTCTCTTTGTTTCATGACTCTTGGTTGTTGCATCTCTCTGTGTAACTGTTCTGTGTGCATTTCAGGTACTTTTTTCTGCCTGTGTAGTCATATTGTGAATTTTAGTACACATTTTGTGTCTTTTTGTGGGTGTTTCGAGTTTCATCCCTGTAGTTATTTGTGTCTTTGCAGTTGTTCCCTTTGTCAAATACAGTTTTTTTGCAGTTAATTTGTGTCTCTTTTTTCTTGTTTTATGTTTTGTTGTGATCATGATTTGCTTCTTTGTCATCATTTTGTGCCACTGTTGTTGTTGTGTGTCACTTTTTGTGGTGTTATTTTCTTTTTTCTCATTGTAGTCATTTTGTTACGCTTAGCCATTATTTTGTGTCTCTTTGTATGTCTGAAACTGTGTCTTTATTGTAAATTTGTGTCCCTTTTTTGGTGTTTTGTGTCTCGCTGTAATCACGTTTTATCATTTTTGTTGTCATTTTGTGACTCTTGGTGGTTTTGTGGTCTCTTTGTGGTCATTTTTGGTCTTTTTGAAATTGTTTTGTCTCTTTGTAGCTGTTTCCTGAGTCTTACTGGCTGTTTTGTGTCTCTCTGTCGTCATTTTTGTGTCTTTTTGAGGTCTCTCTCTTTCTGTGTGGTCATATCGTGAATCTTAGTGGCTGTTTTGGCTCTTTGTAGACATTTGTGGTTATTCTGTCTTTGTGTAAAAAATGTTGTTTGTCTTTCGTAATCATTTTGTGCTATTGTCCTTTGTGATAATATTTATTTCCCACTTCATGTACAGACTCAAGTTCATAGACATTGGTCCTGTAGCTGGTCAGACTAACCATTAATCCGCCCATGATCCTACCCTGTGACTCTCGTTGGACTGTACAGTCAGAGTGTCCCACTGGTCCCCTACACCCACACTGTGAGGGACCAGCTCACTTACAAATTTTGACTGTGAACCTCACCATAGTGCATCCACATGTATTCAAACATTGATCCCACACAGTCCATTCCAGGCCAGTATTGATCAGATCTGATCGACTGGATGCCACCCCCCCCCATGCAGCCAGGGCCATGGTGGTGTCATATGAGCTGGACTGGTCCCAGTGGCTCTGAAGCTCATTAATGTTCCGAACACATCGCCTGGTTGTAAAAGCTCAAACATCATTTGTGAGCGTCTGTCTGGCATTTATTATCCTCGGCAGCACTTCCTCCTCAGTTTAACAGCTATGTGCTTCTCCTTTCCTTCTCAGTCGCCACTCTCAGCTGGTCAGAGCAGCTCTGCCTGTTCATTTCTATTTTTAGTCTGTATTTACAACGCTGTAGCTATAGAGCCAAGAAGAATTCCTTCATCTCTGTCTCTCTGCCTCTTATTTATATTCACCTTTTCTTGACCAGATTAATGTGCAGCTATCATCCCTGAAATCAGATTCAACACATTCAACACATTAAACAGCGGGTAGCTCAACTCACACTGCCACCAGCACCACTGACGTACATGCACACACACACACAAAAACACGCACACACTCACATACATGTAAGGCAGGGGATGGGAGGACGGTGGAGGAGATGGAGAGTGGAGGTTAATCTCTGGATGCTTTTGACCCAAATCACAACGTGACCTACATGTAACCTCCCCTAAAACACCCCCCCCCCACACACACACACACACACACACATACACACACTTTTTTCCTGCACACACCCACCCAAACATATCCACACTCACCGACAAACACATTTAAAAGGCCCGGTGAGCTGTTAATTACTTACAAAAGATACTGATACAGTACTCAAACACAAATCAAGAAGGGAGAAGGATGATATTTGAAGAGTTTGAAGAAAAATAGCGTTAATAAAGAAAATGTAATTAATCTCAACATCCTTTAGCAGCACTTGAGACACTTGAGAGAGTCATTTTGAGGCAAACCTTACCCCCCCTCATGGAAAGTGTCCCAGTTTATACTCACGGCTTCAGATGCAGCGCGGTAACCACTGCGAACACACCCAAACCTCAACCAGACACCACACACTGCTGTGCTGAACATTTATTACTTCATGTATTACTGTTACTACAGATTTGATCATTTTGGTTTGACATTAACTTGCCTTTAATTGTTGTGGTTTGAAAGTAATAATGAATTATGTTGATTCATATACAGTATGAATACTGAAGAAAATGGGACCGAGTGTCACGAAGACTGGCAGCTTGTACTGCCCCTGCTGCAACTGTGTTTAATAATACCGTCAGGCTCCTGGTCACATTTAATGTTGAATCTGCCGAAAAGCATAGAGAAGTGTTGTTTCTAAAAATGCAAACATTACTGTACATAACCTACAGAACGGGACAGAACTTTATAAATCTGGGCAGAACTGTGCCCTCACTGACCTGACCATACTTGCAGAGGGGGTCGCAACAGGGTATATAAAGCAGGCATTTTCCCGAAAGAATGATTGATTATATTAGGCCACAGGAACAACAAATTTGCAAAGAACCCACTTAAATTCTATTATTGGCTATATACATGGGATCCACAAAACAAGGCAAACAATCAGCTTGCTGCTGTAAGTTTCCTTGGAGTCATTCTTGCTTGCACACACACGCACACAGATGTACACAAATGTACACAAATGTACACAAATGTATGATGAAATCAGGAAATCATGTCAGACGATCTGTGATAAACAGCTGATTCTGCAAAAAAATGAAATGTAACTGTAACTGTAAATACAGCAGTGCATATTTGACTATTGATTTTGTGACATTTTAGAGGAAGCAGAGCTTCCCTTGCTGTCCCACCACATCCAGGACAAATGTTTTTATCAGGTCTGAACGGGGCCAAAGAGACAGCAAGAGGGGACGAGAAGAAAATAGTCAGCATAAATGAGCCATGGCAAGAGTTTAACTTCTTGGCATGGCTCATTTATTTCTGGCTGCAAAGAAATGAGTCATTTGTTAATTAAAAGTGTCATGTAATTTGTCCTAGTCCACCTCGTGGTGAAATTAGGCTAAACCAAAAGTCTTACACCAGCTATGATCAGGCAAATAACTGTCCTGTACATGCTTCCATTTTCTATTTCATCCTCCACATGAGGGGCACAGGGGGAGCTGTAGCCAATCCCAGCTGACATAGGGGAAAGGCGGGTACACCCTAGACAGTGGAAACCGTTTACCTGCTGATTTCTGTTCTGATTCTGACAATCCGAGTCACGCTGCTATACTGGTGCACAACAAAGAAATGCAGCTTTTTCCCAAACTTTCTAGTCAAACTTTCAAGTCTAGGCAAGTTCATCTAGGAAACAAGAACCAAAGGCAGTTCAACTGCTGCACTCAGGACAATACTTAATCAGCTGTTTTCTTACAAAGTACTTGTGGATCGGCCTGGTGCTGCTGACTCCCATCCCAATATTTCCACATTTGAATGCAAAGTAGCGGCTATGTTCAGGAGGTCACATTTCACTGAAGCCATCGGCAAACTAGAATTACTCCCCAGTGGTCGTCTGCCTCTGCTGACTGATGCCGTTTCAGTCTACACGGTTATTTTTTCAGACTTTTACAACATGAGGTCGAGACCACTGGCCACCCAAATCGAAACAGTTCATCTGAAGGACTCTCTTGGGCGATGATGTCCAACTGAACATTTATAAAGAATTCCCTCAGGGTGTTATTGGGAGATCATTTTTCACAAGAATGGGACAAACACACAGATGGAAAACTGAAAGGGGGAGAAAAAAAAAAAAATGCTCCAACCACAGGCTGTTGCCAGGCAGCGAGGCATAAAAACAAAGGAAAAACATTAAAGTATGAACTAAGCAGCAATAACACAACCAACATTGCAGTCAGGTTGATTGATGAGAATTCAAATTATTGTGTACTAAAACCGGACCTTTAAAATACATCTAAGCATGTTAGTCTGGCTGAAATAGTACTCAATTTAATTTCTCAATGTTGGAACAACATGCCTAGGTAATAGGATTGGGAGCCGAGCAACTACTGCATGTAAGGTATATGTTCAGTCATGTAAGGTATATTTCAGGCACATAGGATATAGATATATAACTTTAAAGTTAAGTTTCAGTTCTGTAGATTATGAAATACATTTAAAATGTTATATATACATGAGTCTAATACAAGCATGATACAAACTTTTTATATAGTAGCCTACTTTTAAAAGATTTTTTACTGCAATGGCTGTAACACCAGTAGGTAAACTAGCCATTTTCACTAGATAAACAGATTAATCACACCTTTTGTTTATTCACATAAATAAGGACTAATAAAGACATATCGCAAAAGCTGTGACAGTCATGGAAATAAGTTATTAAGTAAGTAAAAGTAATTAAAACATAACTCCCTCAGTTACAATAGGGTGCACTCGGACCCTAATGATAAGGAAGTAAGATAATAATAGTAAGATAGTAAGATAATAGTGAGATAATATTTAAAAATTAAAATTGGCTACACAATGGATATCCTAAATTTCAGCTTTTACATTTTGCATGGTTTTAAATTGCAGTCGTGACTTGAAAATGATCAACAGCTCGTATCTTTGTAAATCTACATGTCCGGAGACCAGCAGGCTACATTTAATGTGCATCTTCACCACATCCTGTGTGAACAAGAAGCAAATGCCTTTACTTTCTTTTAATGGCGGGATGCCAGATGCAAGATGTTTATTCATTGTCCGTACAGTGACAGAACCCCTGAGGAAGCCGAGGTCTGCCCTGTTACAGTAAACAGACAGGGATTTATGAGACTGCTCACCCACAGTTTTATCATGATCCATTTGCCAGTCAAATATTGGTGTTTTAACATATATATGTATTTCACTACCGCCTGAAAATGTGACTCCTGTAGGTGTCATGTGTCGTTTGGGATGGATTTATCAGTAGGAACAACAGCAGACAACAGAGAGAGAGAGAGAGAGGGAATGGGAGCGAGCGATTGCTGTTTTGAAGTTGTCACAAATGGATTGCGAACACTTATTGTGGAGTCATGTGTGGAAGACAACGTGAGACGGACAGAAAGCAGGTACCAGAGCAGTGAGAGAAAGACAGAGGCTGCAGCAGGGGAACAGCAGTCAAAGTCTTTCCGCAGCATGAATTTTGAAAGTCAAATGTTTGCATTGTGTGATGTCTGAGGTTCAAAGTTTGCTCAGGTTTTTAATTAGCTGCCAGCAGAGATGCAGAAGATAAACGGAGGGAGAGATGTATGTACAGGCCAGGGTAATTTGAGAAGAAGGTGGAGACAATAGAGAAAGATAAGAACAGAAAATGGCAGGTACAGCTGATAGGTGTGTGAGAGAGAGAGGAGGATGGACAGTATTGATAAAAGCACAACCTTTAATACAAGTTTTTGTACATTAACAACATACAGTGTACGAGTATGTGAGGGGTGGACGTAACAAAAATGAAATTATATATATAAAAAAAAAACAACGCAGTGGTAAAAATGGATGTGAAGTGAAAAATGACCACATTTCATCGTTCACCTCATCTTACATTCATCATGTATCATTTACAACACAAAGTTGCCACTTATCATTTGAGGAATGCGTCTACAAGGGTGGAAGTAACAAAAAGTAAAAATGGAAAAAAAAAACAAATCTGTGATCTACTTTATACTCTCAACTCTGAGACTCTGCCTGTGTCGTTTCTTCTCTGTCCGATGAGTAACAGCGCCAAAGACTTGTGTCATTATCAGAACCACTACTGAGCAAGTTTCTGCAAAACCTACTGTACGTTTTGGTAGTACGGATTCTCTTAATTCCCTCAATTTGCCACCACCATGGCAAGATGAAGACACAATGGGACGTTATCGGGCGGGGTTTTGATGTCCTACACTTACAGTATATCCTATTTCTTTATAACTTACAAGCAAATTAATTCATTTAACATGTCCATCTGCAGGTTTGCAGAATACAACAAAGCCTGTTATTGTGTTTTAAGTCATGTCAGATTCATTTAGAGATCACGTTAGCACTTTGTTAAAGAAAAATATCAACAAGAATATAACAGGAAAAATATCGATCCTCATATGTTTGCAGTTGCATCAGAATCAGAATCAGAATCAGAATCAAGGAAACAATAGAAATATGTAAAAGTTAAATAACAAAAAACTAAGCAGCAGCTCAAGTGAACATATCTGTGGCATTAAAGTGCAAATGGTGCATGAAGATAAATTGTTTGTTTTTTTTTGGTTTGTTTTCAATGGATGTTTTGCAAAATACATTTATGACGTTTGAAGGATTTATTGTGTGTTTCTTCACATTGTTTTGCAGTAGACCTTAAAGTAAATCTACAAATGATCCGATTTAACAATGCAGTGTTAGGGACAGTCCCAATAAATGAAAGAATGTTTATTTCAAACAGAGACTTGAGACTTGACTTGGTCTCAGACAAACATCTTGACTTGTCAACATCACTGCTTCCACCCTTGTGGACACATTTCTTAAATGATAAGTGGCAATTTGGTGTCCCTGAAATGATAAATGGTGACTGTAAGATGGGCTGAATGATAAAATGTATTCATCGATCACTTCATTTTTTTTGTTGCATCCATCCCTCATAAATACAGTACATACAGTATGGATGTTTATAAAGGCTCACGATTACAGAAATATCAGCTCTGATGCTGTCACTGGACCCTGTCATTGATCTAGACTTCTCAGTGACATAGTCTTTTACTCTCAGCACTTGGAACAGGAATGTTACTGGAAATGTTTCAAGTATTGTGACACTTAATCCAATCAGGAGGCAGAACTCTGAGCTCATGAGGTGATGCAGGGAGGATGGAGGGGAATGTTAATGGCAGCGACAGGCAGGAGGTTTGCCAGAAGATGACGTCATCTTCTGGCTAACGTAAACTTTATAGACTACTTATGACTGAAATATTATCAGTTAATAATGATAATTATTTTTAAGAATATGTACTTACATTTTACTTTGCGCCTGCATGTACACACCAATGTTAAAAAGAAACAGTCAAATACCGTCGACACAAAAATCCTGCTGTTTCCCAGTGATGTATCATATAAAGAGCAGTAGATATGATAAATAAAAGATGGCCCATTCCTTAGAAAGTAAAAAAAAAGTTCTGCACACAAATTTGCTGGTCACATTGTGCATAACTATATATTCGCTGGTCAGTGCATTGGGAGTCTAATCCCATATCCTACAAATAAAATGATGCCCAGATCATTTAATTGACATGGAAAAGAACGATAATGTAAAGCAATATTTATTTGTTTTTCTATAACAGCTACTTGTAACAATGCAGTGCAGTAGCAAGTTAAACATGATAGATCATTTCTGTGCAAGGAGAAGGGGGCGCTAGGAAAAAAGATAGATCATGTAGACAAAAAAATAAGTGAAAGTGGAAGAGACGAAGGAGATGGAGATAGAAAGAGATAGAAAGCATCCAATCCTCCTTTTGTCTCTAGAGGATGCTGCTGAAACCTGATCTGAGGCAGGAACTGGCCATCACTCTGCCTCTTTCTGTCTCTGTAATATTATTAGGACACACACACACGCACACGCACACACACGTACTCAAAGATGTTGCTGTGTAATATTACTCATGGTTTGGTCGTCAGACTCACCTCAGGACAAAAAACATGCCCAGTCTCAATCTGCATGTTTTGAGCCACAACCTTTAGTCCAACCTATTCTTGAACCAGACCTTAAAATAGAAAGTGAAATGGGCAAAACATTTACATATATACTGTAGTGTATGTATATAGTGTAGTGTATATATATGTAGTGTAGTGTATGTATATGTAGTGTAGTGTAGTGTATATATATGTAGTGTAGTGTATATATATGTAGTGTAGTGTAGTGTAGTGTATGTATATGTAGTGCAGTGTAGTGTAGTGTAGTGTATGTATATGTAGTGTAGTGTATATATATGTAGTGTAGTGTATGTATATGTAGTGTAGTGTATATATATATATATGTAGTGTAGTGTTGTGTATGTATATGTAGTGTAGTGTAGTGTATGTATATGTAGTGTAGTGTATGTATATGTAGTGTAGTGTAGTGTAGTGTATGTATATGTAGTGCAGTGTAGTGTAGTGTAGTGTATGTATATGTAGTGTAGTGTATATATATGTAGTGTAGTGTAGTGTATGTATATGTAGTGTAGTGTATGTATATGTAGTGTAGTGTATGTATATGTAGTGTAGTGTAGTGTAGTGTATATATATGTAGTGTATATATATATGTAGTGTAGTAAATACTGCTTCCATGTGACTACAGCAGCCCAGAAGAGACAAACACCATTTCTAGAGAGGGCATTTCACATTTTCATAACAACACAAAAGCCACCATATGAGAGGAAAGGGACAGTCAGCACTTAATCCTATGCACCTGCCCTTTATTGTGTCTCTAATGTTTCCTGTTTGCTTACTTTTCCTCAGTGCTGGTGTTGTGTCATAATTTGCATACCTGTAAAAAACAACATGATATATCCTGGATACTGGAAAAATTGGGTTGATTTGCACTGTAAATCTCAAATGATTTCCTGAAAATCTCCGTCCTAATCCCAAAATCAATAACAAAGTCAAAGCAATCTATAATGGTCAAATATAAATACATTTTTTTTTGTTTTTGTGCCTCCAACTAGTTTTAACATCCTAATAACACATTCAAGCCAAAAGATGTGTATTACAGATATAGTCGGCAGTTCATAAACAGCTTAGCATAAGAACTGAAAACAGGCCGAACCACAGGCCGTAAAGCTATTCAAAATGTAATTTTCGACAACAACAACGATGACGTAGATTCGGAGAGACGAAAGTCAATTGGAGGTGCGTTAAACGGTCGACAGTGGAGGACAATAGTTTGAAAATCAGATTTTGGACAGAAACAGGCACAGATTTCTCTTGTCCATTGTGTTTATTTTGTTCTGACGCCTTGATTTTCCGGGCCGTGGCCTGTAACCATAGAAACCCATGTGGAAGACTAGACTAGACTATGTTCATATGGACACATGCGTATTGGATCTGTTCACTTGGAATATCTAATGTTGGCCAGGAAGATCAGATGTGATTTAGTGATTTAGAAACACATTGTTTTCTCACGATTAAAACAAAGCTAAGTCATTTCAGTGTGTGGGTTTTTTTTTAAATTTTGCTGCATATTTATTTGAGGACATTAAAAGAGTTGCATTTTATTTGATTCAGGGGTTTTTTTTTTTTTTCCCGAATGACAAACTCCACTTGTACAACGTATTTGGTTAAACAAAATAATACAACCAGCTGCCACTGTATTGCAGTGGACAATGCAGTGGAGTAGTTGTTCAGTTTCGCTCACTAAACTGTCATAAAGAAGAACTGCATAATATCAAGTACTATTTCATGTCCCTGTAAAAATACCAGTGTTGTCTGTGAAGCACCTCGATGAGATCAATTCTGAGTGCTGACTAGACAGGCACTCAGCTCTCCCCAATCCTCGGGTGACTCACACTGACACAAACACACACGCACACACAAGGGTACACAAACACACAAGAGGGGCAGAGTATTATTGAGAGAGCGCAGTGGACACAGAGCGTGGGTGTGGAGTGTGAGAGAGCAGGACAGAGGAAGCAGAGGAAGAGGATGAGGACAACAGCGCTATATGGAGTTGACCACTGGTCACTCCTTTCTGGCCTCCAGTCCCATTTGCACTGTTAATTATTGCCATATATTCGCCTACTGTATATGTGATATGCTGTATAGTGTTGGTCGGTTCTTCATATATATTAGATAGACTGGACATGGCCTAAAAATGACAGTACCCACAACTAACCTTCAGCTGTTTTACTTTGCTGATAACCTTGCAAAACAAAACAAAACAAAAACTACGATTTTAGGTCTATCAAACTCTGATATCTGGCATTTTGTATTGTTTTTTTAAACCTGTACATTTAATGCTCAAAAAAATGACTTTTTTCACAGCAGTCATTTTTGACATGAAATAATAGGGCAAACATTAATTAAGGTCCCATTCCATTTACACTTAAAAGAGATGCAATCCTGCTACTGTTCCATGTAAGGGGAGCTCACACTTTTTTCATGAAAGAGGTCCCGGGTCGCGACCCGGTCGGAACAAGGGCCCTTCTGCATGGAGTTTGCATGTTCTCCCTGTGTAAGCGTGGGTTCTCACCGGGTTCTCCAGTTTCCTCCCACAGTCCAAAAACATGCAGATTTGGGGATTAGGCCAATTGGACGCTCTAAATTGATCTGATGGGATGAGAAGATGACATCACTGTCATATTCCGACAGAATAAGATTGTAGTTCTGATAATTTTTAGGGTTATAACTTAATACATGTATTACTTACTGTATAAAACATGTTTTACAGTACCAGAAATATTTTATTTGCCAGGTTTGAGATGAATAAGTAACTGAACAATACACAGTATTGCAGCTAATTCTCTCTGGTGGCCTTCTGCCAGTGTTGCTGCGTCAGCTGCAGTAGCAGCGCAGGCCAAAGCCTGGAAATGTTCAAAACTTATGATTATAATTATTGGATAAGTGGATAAATTACTACACTGTTCAGCTTTATCAGTCACTAATTATGTGTCAAATTAGTCATGAGCCAGAATTTCAGTCTTTATTACACACGTTTAGCTCAGACATTTGCAAGTAGACAGATGAATAATGAAAAAAGAGGAAAGAGGTATCAATTTAATGCAGCAAAAATATACTAACATGATACTGAAAATCATCTCCATGGCTCAGTTCACTTTACAGCTGAACTGGGCACCCCAGTGCCGTTGTGCAGGAAGTGCAGCCCTGCATTTAGCTGTAGCTTCAAATGTTTCTGACCTGCTTCCATACATTCCTGCAAATCTGTAGTGCGCTGGGCCTGACAACCTCACACACCATGCACACCATGCATGGGTCTGTCCTAGGGTAGAGGACTTTTTAAATGTGATTTGATTTTAAAAACGAGGGAGACCACAGACACAACAGACTTTATAAGTGATTTTCATTGTTTTAATCCTGAGAAAGCACAGACCTGACGATCCGGTCAAGATGTAGGACCACACACTTGGCATTTAAGCTGCCGATTTCAGGGAGGACATTTCAGGGATTTGGGATCTCACAGAAGCTTTAACATGACTTCAGAATATAAACAGACATGAAGATTGACTGTCAGTGTTGTCAGTCAATAGCCGTTATGTGTGCGATGTTTTGTGCTGAGTAACAAAAAACAATGTGAATGAAGTCATGGCTGAGAAGACAGAATCAACTTGGCTTGTACAAGTTATGGTTCTACAAAAATAAGTATGCAACATCCGTTTCCCGGTCAACTCATTCTCATTGGTTATTTGCAGGTTCTGCTCACACCACTAATCCCTGTTCAGTGGTGAACGTATCTTTATGATTTTTCAGGAAAATCGGTAGGCACCCACGATTGTCAGGGACCGAAATGTGGCCAAATATCCCCCAGTGTGAGGCGGGCTTAAGGGCATCAGAATGTGCAGTGCAGACTTTCATGTTGTTTGGATAAGAAATGCAAATGTGAGACAGATATATGCAAATGTGGCAGATATATTGCTTAAATAACCACCTCCGCCCTCATTCACACAGTGCCGACTTAATGATTTTAATCTGTAGATATATGTCGTTATTATTATGCCATTATTGTCATTATTACAATATAAATACAGAATATTGTAGAAAGGAGCATTCAAAATAAACAGCAAACACAAAAATACATGGAGTACTTACACTGACACAACATTAAACACATACAATACACAGACACATTTACATTTTCATCAACTATGCTGTACAATATACCATATATTGTGGCTGTAAATGATATGGTATAATACAGTGTAACCTTGTGGTCATACAGTCCTTAGTATTCACGTTAAGATACAGTACGACATAATAAGATGCACCATGATGTCTTGTGCTAACTGCACTGCCTTCTATACTCTATGATCTGTTGTCATATGTGGTGCTGAAATCAAGAGTAGCATATTTAATACACGGGGAGAAATTGCATTAAAAAATAAAAAGGTTATTTCTTGAGTAGGATAGGAATACGGCCTCATACATTTTTGCAGAGAAGTGGATTTATTAGCTGTAGTGTCCTTTTTCTCCTTGAGTCTCGCCATCAGCTGTAAATGAGATTTGTTCTAGAGTCCACTCCACTTTATCCCTCACTGAGGCCATTAAATGACAGAGGCCTCTTATGTGGTAAGCATGCAAACAGCCCCTCTCCTAAGCAGAGCACATACAGTGTGTCCATGCTGCATTGTCACGTACAGGTATGTACGTATACTGGCTTGAAATAGGATGATTGAATCCAAACCTTGGTGTTTTCCTGGTAAATTTGTGCTTTATCACGTGAGCACATACTGTCCTACAAGTTCTTTTGCCTCACATTAGATTTGTCTCACCATTCACTGAATCCCATAGTTAAGAACGGGTCCTCTAAAAAGAAAAGGTTGAATGTTAAGTTTGCATTGCAAATTGACTGCAATTTTACAGTCATATGTTTAGTTTCTTTCATTAATATTTCATGCATTTTTTTTTACATTTTATTGATGCCACTATTTAGCTTCCCCTTTATAACAACAACAACAACAACAACAACAACAACAACAACAATAATAATAATAATAATAATAATAATAATATAAGTTACCTTTGAGGCATAAATTGCAGCACAAATTTCTTTACTTCATTGAATTTACCAAAAAGACACAAATGTAAAATGAGCATAAAAACATATATGATGAAATTAAAACTTATGGATATGTTAAAAAATACATTATTGATAATACAAGAGTAATGCACCAAGAAACTGAGGAGCTGTGTTCCTCAGTTCCTGTGGCAGCTGTGAACATTCAAACTCATCCCTCCCTGATGTAAACGTCACGCAATAATCAATCAATAATCCTGACTTAAAGGAAAAAGCTGATCCTGTTATAACAAGATAACTTGTTAAGATGGTTCTTGTTAAAAGTACCCATCATTCCGTAACGAAGAAATGAGACAAGGTTTGCATTAGATTCTGTAGTTTATTGTCATATGCACAGTAAGGAATATGTTTCCCTGTACAATGAAATTCTTTCTCGGCTGTCTAAGTTAAAATAATAACAAAAAAATAATAATGTACAGTAAAGGCTATTTAAAATTCAGCATGTAAAAAAATACAAAAGAAAATATAAACTATGCAGCAATAACTATATTAGCTATAAAAATAGTTGTATAAAAATGTATAGTTATATAAATATAACTATGCAGCTACGTTAAAAAGTAGCTGCAAATAAACTATGTGCACGTTTGTGTAAAATACTGTGCAGCATCAGCTGCATTTGCAGTGAGGGTGCAATTACACATGTGCAAACTGAAGAGTGAAGAGTAAAGTGAGGTAGATGAGGTAGTCCATGACTGTAAACGCCTGTCAGCTGTCAGCATTCAATTATTATCCTCTAAACCTCGGTCACATTGTTTGTACAGCAAATGTAATTAAATTCTGGCCCATTCAAGGGAAAACAGATCAAAAGGACAAAAAAAAAAGAAGAGGTGAATGACTGGAACAGGACTGACTGTATCCTGGGTCTGCCAGCTTTGCATCACACTTGTTTACAATACAAATCAAATAGCTTCTGTTCTCCTTTGCTGAAAGTCGAAATCTAACCTGCTGGGCAGATTTGCACTGAGTGTGTCTGACTACTTTTAAACACGGCCGTGTGCTGTATAAATATAACTCTATATCCCCCTCTTCCTGTGCGCAGGTAGAGAAGCCCTACATCAAGCTGCAGCTATGGATGAGATGGACCTGCCCCAGATGAAGAAGGAGGTGGAGAGCCTCAAGTACCAGCTGGCCTTCAAACGAGAGAAGTCCTCCAAAACTGTGACTGAGTGAGTAGCCCTGGAAATCATCTCAGTTCTGTACCATAACCAAACATACAGTATACCAAACTTCTACTGATGTTTGTGCAACTTACAACATTGTCAAATGAAGGTGTGCATGGAGGCCCTTCACGCTTTCTGCATGCTGTGTCTGCGTCGGTGTAGCGTTCAGGGCACACAGTCCAGTCCGGTCCGTGCCGCCAGCTCCGGACACAACTCCATGTGTGAACATGACGCGCAAAACACTTGCAATGACTGCATTAACGCTGACAAGCCCCATTTCTGTCACATCACTGATCAACCCAGTTGCCACGCTCATTTTATGTTTCTTTGGAAACCAAAGGATTTTCACTCATTTACATGTCTACAGATGTAAATACTGTAGCAACATGTTAGTGCTTTAACCTATAGTGTTGATAGATCAAGTAATGATATTCATTTGCTAGATATGAATGTGGTTCATTTAAGCACAAAAAGCAAGAAGAGTGAGGAAAAGAACATCTTTGTTCTCTACTGGTATCACAGTGTGTAACAGGGTTAAACACGCCAACATTTCCTCATAACAGTGTCAAGACATGCCAGGTTACTGTGTTATCACCTGTATTGGCACTATGGAAGTTCAACTAAAAGAACAACAACTTAAAATGCAGATCAATGACATGCTGTAAACTACTGTCTGATGACACTCGACCAATCATGTCAGCGAATTAGGACCACACTGGATGCATGAGCAGAGCGCCTGCGTCACTGGACGTCTTGCTTCATTTTCGAGGTCAGGACGCACGACTGCAGTGAGTGATCCGCACTGGTTTTGTCGGGATGAAAGCTTTCACCTGTTTCTTTTTACTTTTTTTTTTTTTTACCACAAGCCACTCCTGTTTCACAGCAACGTAAACACTGAGAAAAGACCTTTCACCACAGTTTCACTGTCGCATATCCCAAATACCGCAAGTACAACTGGTTTTTTTTTTTTTTTTACCGCTTAAAAATAAAAGCACTGGACGAAACATATGCGGGAGCAACAAGGATTTGCAGCATCATAGTGAAGAGTCCTGGTATTGCGCTGATTACAGAGCAGTATTTAAACATATATTATGGCATTATCGGAGGCGAACGTGGAGTAAAAGCAGCAGCTCCCAGTGTGAACAACAGACACACTTATAAAGTATAAAGACAGGATCAGAGAAAGGAACGTCACATGGTGTGATCAGAGACATGTAGACAGCATGTATTAAGTAAAGAGCAAGAGAAAAGTAAAAAGGTGAACTTCATTTACACTTTTTAAAATTATATTTATACATACTGTACAGATGTATAATACCCACACAGTATTTAAATATACAGTTTGTTGGATTTAAGAGCTTAACTACACTTGTAAGACTTTCTTCTCCTTGGCTGGAGAAGATTTTCACCATGTAGAACTCTCAGGATTTTAATTGACTACAAGTAAATGTGTCCTAGGAAACATAATGAAGAATGCAGGTTAGTTGTGAGACAATGTAGTTTTTAGGGAAACTAGTTTATTTGGTGGTTTATTCATAAATACACCATTAAGCAGTGCTTGCTGTTATTTATTATAACAAGCACAATGGTGAAATCGATGTGATGATTTTGTTATGACATTCGGGCGCAGTGATAAAGCACAGCAGTATGACTTCACAGGCGCGTGTCACGGCCGTGCAGGAAGATGTGAGATAAAGGAAAGCTGCAGCCATCACTCAGCTCTGTGCTGCCTGCGCTCTTACCGCAGTGCCAGTAGATTAAGGACCAATCGAGAAAACTCTGAGAAACACTTCATCTGCACTGCTGGACCAGACTGGATGTCTTTTGTCTGATGTGGTTGTTCAGGTCACTGTTTTGCAACGCACTGCTTCAAAGGGTTTGCAAATGTGAAAAGAGAATGACTTGGAGACTGAGGACTGTTTTTGGAAATGTCATACTCATGACCTCTCAACTCTCAACTTTTTTGAAAGCGCCGAGTTCAGGATGTTCGGGACTTTCCATGTCGTAATTTACGAGTTCCATAAGCTCCAGTTGAACTTGGCCATACAGTATATGCAGCAAGTAACAAGCTGCCTTGTTGTGCAAGGAAAATGTCAGAAAGTTGTTCAAAGCAACCAAAGTAAGGGGTTTTTTTTTGTTGCCTGTCACATCAGTTGTTATTTAGCAGCTAAGGGCTGGGGTGTCCCTGAGCAAGGTACCCAATCCCTAGTGCGCATTATTAACTGATTATTAACACTCTAAATTGATCCCAGCCACTACTCCTTGTGCTGGACCCAAGACTGGATAAATAGGAGGGTTGCATTCAGGGGAAAAAACTGCATCACCTGTGTTTATGCACTGGTCTGACACCTGCCTCCTTTAAAAGGACTGTTTTCAGGAACAAAGTTGATGCAGCATGTGAACAGCCCCAACGACCATTGACCATTTGTCTCACTAATCTCACTAATCTCACTAATCCCACTTCACATCTTGATATGCAGAATCAAGAGGGATTGATAAAGTGGCTACAAATAAATAAATGTAAAGAATTATTTAAACTACAGTGAATCAGACGACGTCAGCTGTGGTGGCAGTCTAATATGTCATACTGTAGTTGCATTCACACTACACAGGAACATGGCCACAAATTCCTGAATAAAATTTATGAAACATTTATGAAAGATTTACACAGACTCACAAAACGAAATGCAGTAGTTTGATATTTTGGGAAATAAAAATATTTGCTGTCTCAGGTTAGATGCTAATCTAAAGCTCACTAATGAACAGGGTTTTATCTACTGGAAAACTAAAGTGGATAGAGGAGGAATTGACGTTCCTCAGGAATCTTAAAAATGTTTGTGTCTCTCTCCGTCTCTCCCCTAAGTTTGGTAAAGTGGATCGAGGACGGCGTTCCGGAGGATCCCTTTTTGAATCCAGAGCTGATGAAGAACAACCCGTGGGTGGAGAAAGGAAAATGCATCCTTCTCTAGATGAAACCACTGATCCTGCCATGAGTGTGCAACTGTATCCATGCTGACCAACACACACACACACACACACACCTACAGATGACTGAACATGATCCTTACTCTCCAGCGAAGGCCATAGCAGGACAGCGCCTCCTAACCTCTCACCTTGAATGTACAACCACTGATATGTAAACCCCTTAACCCTCCTGTTAATGCACCCGCTACAAAGGCACGCACACACACACGCACCTGACTGCCACACCTTTGACTGCAAGTTCACTCCTGCCACGGCGATCGCGCATTATGACAACAATGATCAGTACTCCCAGTACTTTATATGAGAACATATACTAACTTTATTTATGTCGCTGCCAGTCACAAGCTTTCTCTCTTCTTTTACTCTTCACCCTGAGCACCACAGTTTCTATTTTGTCCATTTATGAAGAACTAATTAGCTCTAATAAAGTGATGAGAACAATCACCACAACCCACCAGATATAAAGCATTTGCTTGTACAAAATGATTACCACCAATAAACCAAAACACGTTTCGGTATCAAAGGTTAACAAAGCTTGTGGTTGACAAAATAGTTGCAATATGGCCATTAACACCTCATTAAAAAGCTGTCCATAAGACCTTGTAATAATTTAAATGAATAATGGTTTTGTTCAAGTTAGAAACCAAATCAGAAATCTAGTTGTGTTCAATAATAAGGATAATAACCTCATTTACATTTCATTGAACTGGTACTTGTCTTTTGTCATCAGTCAGTTTGGTTCACACTTCACTAACATGGTGTATTACAGATACACCATGATGCATCCATGTGCTAGATCACAAATGTGACTGTCTTGGATTTCCTGTGCTACATGATAATCTCAGTTGGCTCTACTCCACTAATGCACTGCAAGGTGAGACCCTAAATATGGCAATCAGATTCGTCAATTCTAAAAGCACCACCTAGATTTTCTTTAAAGTTAGCATGGATCTCATTTTGTCTGCTTTCAACCCATTTCTCATTCAGACTGTAAGCAGGTTTATGTTATATATCTATGTTGACAGCTATTCGCAGTACACATTACCCCAGTACCACATTTTAGATCCTTGTAGGTTCTCATGGTGCATCAATTAATCAAATGTTCATTATTCACTATCAAACACAACACTCTTATATTTAAATCAGAAATATAACTAGATATCTGACTTTTTCGATGGCTCTTAATTATCTAAAATGTCAGTATCATCTGACCATGTTTTAAAAAAAGACACACACTTTCAGATAATACATCCTCCAAAGACAGGGTTGAAGATGATCATATACATGAGAAATGACAGGAGCAATGGATGATTGAAAAGAGTTTTGGAGCAAAATAACCTGTACAGTGGAAAGTTAAGAAACTCGGAAGTGATGGTTTCAGGTGTTATTTAAAAATGAAGCATACTGACAGTGTGTAACAGAACAACGATGTGTGGCAGAAAATGAATATGCAACACATAAATATGTTTGCATAAATGTATTATCACTAAAATAAAAACCATTTGGTTTCTGTAACCTTAAAATATAAACTGTTTTGCACTGCCATGTTTCTACAGCAGCCCAAACAGACAAAATGGCCAGAGCACGCGTTTGGCCTTTAAAGTGGACGACACAAAAAAGAAAACATTTTCTGGTACTGTAATTTCCTGCCATGCTTGCGAAAAGGGACAGCTACAATCTACTGTCCGACCATTAGATGTCACTGATTCTTGCATACTGGACCTTTAACAGACGGAAAGATTCACAGCAAACTGAGACTAACTTCACGACTGCCAGTGACCAAAACCAAAAAGATCATGCTGGAACTCATGAGGAGTTCACCAGCACAGTGAACACTCAGCACAGTGTTCTCAGTTTTCAGCCCTTTTGTCCTCAACCATTTGTCATTATTTTGGGTTTACAGAACTTTAAAGGCACGGCAAAATCAAATGTGCAGCCCGTTGACAGAAACCCGAAGCTAGACTTCCTTTGTCGGTAGGTCACAGCGCGTCATAGCGGCTCTGTTTGTGTTGTTAGAGCAAAGTGACGCTGTGGGTCTCTGGAGGAGGCTGAGCTTTGTGTTGCTTCTCCTCCTCCTTAGCTACACACCCCAGGGCAACACACAGACACGCGTGTTTACAAACACACGCACTCGACATGCAAGCAAACAACACACATGTACAGACAGACCCCTTTAACTTATTAATTTATTGATCGAGTTTGGCTTTGGTTGGTTTATTTATTTATTTATTGAGTGACGAGACCTTTCTCTCGCCTATTTTGTTTTTTTATCATTTACTGTCTGCACTCCCTCTTTCCCAACTTGGAAAAAAAGACAAAAAAAAAAAGAAAGAAGAAAGATTAAAAAGATTAGGCCTTGCCAGATTACCATCTACTGCTGCACTGTGCACAGTTTCTTTCATTTAAGAATGTCAATGCTTTATGTGGCATGAGACTGGGACGACACCACCGACCTCAGGACTGCTCTGTGTGTGAGAGTGTGTGTGTGTGTATTCTTAAAAAGAAAAAAGTGAATACAGTTGGACAAACGTGCAGCTTTATCACACACACACACACACACACACACACAGACTAGTGAGAATGTGTATGAGGTGGAGTGGAAAGGACGTGGGGTTCTCTAAATGACTCGGGGACAGAGGAGCCTCACATCATCTCAGTACTGTAATGAGTCTCATTATATACTTTTTCCTTCAAGATGAACCAGTTCCCTTAAGGCTACTCAAGGCCTCTCTTCATACTTTGTGCGTTCCACGTCTGCAACTCTCTGCATGTGAGTGTGTCCACTCACATGCACACACCCGCAGTTCCATTTGTACTAAAACGCATGCGCATACCTGATCCCGTATTCTATTCCATTCCAATATACTGTCCTACCTTAAGCATGCGCAGTTGATATGTATGGTAAATCTGCATTGGGACGTACCATCACAGATGGGGGTGGATGATGACATTTTACTGCATGTCATGTTTAACTAACGTAGAAACTATGAACGGGCCTCAAGTGCTTCAAGGACTTTGGTTCTATTATGTTGTAAGGCAAATATGTCATTTTCCTTTTTTAAAGAAACTTTGCACAATCACATGGTCCATGCTGTGCTTCTAAACACTAACTATCATTATTATAACATTATAAAAACATTGTTTAACATTTACTAAGATGTTTTTTGTTTTTTGTGAACAGAATAACAACTTGTAATGTTAAACTGTGTCACTGTGTCTTTAAGTGGGGCCAGTGAATGTATAAGATGTCCAGTACAACCCTAAACATGTATGCTTCATTAACTCGTATAAATCGTATCATGGCTCATTTAGAGGTGACCTATACACACTCTAACCCCATCCCAAATTAGTTTATATATCACATTTTATTACATTTCTTTTTTATTTTGATTAAAAGGTGAACTGTAGGTTCGTTAATGAAACGATAAATGAAAGAAAGGGGGTTATTAAAAATGACCAAGATATGAAAAACACCTGTTCATAGCTGTTAAGTTTACTCTCACCACATGCTCTTTTGCATTTAAAGGTTTGAGGTTTCTCGGTTCTTACACGACCAACCCTAACAGAACTGCTCTTGAAACGAAACAAATCCCACAACAAACTACAACATACAATGTGTGAGCATTTCCCTGTTCCTGCTTCCATCCCTGGTGTCTTTTTTTTCTGTCTGGCGACTGCAACTTTACTTGTTTGGTTTGTTTTTATATACTCAGAACATGTGTACGTGTGTATGTTATTACTATTATAATGACCCCATAAAAACCTGTCTAAATATCTAGCAGCGTATTCCCTGTGAGAGTGCTTTGGAAAATTATTATGCATCCGATCAAGTCCTAGTGTAAAGATGACAATGAGCAATAAATTAAAGATTGTTTTTTTTTTATTGAATGTTTTACAAAAAAAAAAACAAAAAAACATTTATGTTATTGAATAAAGTAGACGATTTTTAGACAGCTTGGTTGTCATTTCTTCTGTACTTCATTAAAAACCTGCTTAGTCATGCCATGGTCCAATCGGGACAATGGTGTGGCAGCAGTGTGGTGAATAAAATCATGCAGATACAGATCAGGAGCTCCACAACATCAGAATGTGGATTAATATGATCTCAGTGACTTTGACTGAGGCATGGTTGTTAGTGCCACACAGGACTGAGTACAGGCTCTGGACTAGTGTGAAAAACGCATTCTGTGAGCGTTGACTAGACTGTAACTTAAGCCTGGTCTCCCAGGAAAAAACAACAACACATTTCCTATGTTAAAATGAACAATTCAATATCAATTTACTTTGAACACCAAAATAATCCCTGTCCTTGTCATAATTAATCAAAGTAAGGGCAGCCCATGGTCAAATAGAAAGGCGACTTGAGTTGTGACCGGAAGGTTGGCAGTTCGAGTCCAGGTCACTCCTAGTGTAGTACTAGTGCAGGTCCGAGGCCCGGATAAATGGGTGGGTTGCGCCAGGAAGAGTAAAAATCAATGCCACATCATGTGTGTGGATCATCTACTGTGGCGACCCCCATACAGGGAGAAGCAACAACAACAACAACAACAACAACAACAACAACAACGGATCAAAGTATGGAAAGATAAACTCAGCTGACTGATCTGCGGAAAGGATGCAAAACAGCCTCATTAACTTATTTAAAGCTTAAAAATCAAAGTTTCCAACATTTCTTCAGTGACATGAAGAACTGGAGTTGATGAGAGCAAATAGATGCTGTAGCTTCTGTTAAATATTGTTAATATTTGAGGCCATCAGCAATCTTCATATTTGAAAGCCACTAGGTTATACTGAAGCTTTGTGGTGGCTAAACACATACTGAAAACCTTTAAAAACAAAAGATTAATTTTTTTTTTTTTTTAAATTAGAGCAGGCAGTCATCAATAGAGCTATTTTCAGCTAGTTGCAAAATTGTCCTGCATCTGTGTTTTGCCACAAAAAAAATGGCACCTCCAGCTCCTCAAACATCAGATTTCCATTGTAGTTTTCACTCTCCTGGAGCAGCGCTGTCAAAACTTAAAAGTTCCAATCTACAAGCAAAGGGACGGATTTAAGCATGATAAAAGGATAAGAAACACCGAGCGAAGGAGATAAATGTGTAGAAGAAGAAGGATGAGGCCATGGGTTTCTAGATGGTTAAAGTGAAGGGAGAGACAGAAATCTCTTCTTCTCCTCCCTCTCTCCACTGCTTCTTGTAAATCATGAATAATAGAAGACACAGGAGGACTCTCACTTTTTCCACCCTGTCAGTGCCTCCTGGTCTCTCACTCTGCCCCTCTGTTTATTCCAGTCTGTCTTTTCCCCTCCTTTTTCCATTTCATTCCTGTTACTTCATGTACAATATACAGCATGTCCAAAGCGTGCTGTTGGGGAAATGCATACAGCAGCATTAACTAGCACAGCAAATAATATGTTACCTGAACAACCGGGGACTGCAGCACGTTTGTTAAAGCGGAACTATACAGGATGTTTACCCTAATTTAAAAGCTTTGTAGTCATTGCGATGGTTGAATGTCTTGTTGTGGGGAGATTTGGGGGCTGTCTCCACTCCCACTACTGTCTGTTAGCAGAAAGAAGGAGCCTTACAAGATCAGGGCCTCTGACCCGGAGTCCTCAGAATCAGGATGTCTCGTGAAGTCTCAGGTCTCACAAAAAAAGGGCTTCACAGCACCACACACACACACACACACACTCAGACATCCCCAGTGACAATAGTGTCATTTTAGACATTCATCATGGCAGAGCCAGTGAAAAAGAATCAGAGAGAACTGTTGACAGAGGAAGCAAGGAGGAAGAAAGACTGTCTGAAAAAGCACGGGGCCACACACAAATACACACTGGACAAGGCGTAGGCACATAGGATGCTCAGGAGAGGGGAGCATCGGCGGTGAGTTTTTACATCAGTGAGGATAAAGTGGTTGACAATGGATAGATGGCTGTTGTCGGTGGTGTCGTAAAAAATATGTTCTCTGAAACTGCAGAGGGGGGGGGGTCTGTTGCGAAAAAGGCAAAAAAACAAAACAAAAAAAAAAACTGACCAGACTTGCAAACTTCCAATGAAGTTACATGATGTTCATGATGTCATGTTTTTGAGAGGTAGGGGTATTCAGTAAGTTTTGTTTGGCGCAGCACAGTGTGTGGCCCTTGTGCTGTGGTGCTGTGGGGCGCACCAGGACGTGTTCTACCCAGGACCAACTGTAGCCTCCCTCTCCAAACAAGTGACAGATCCAAAGGAAAGGCAAGGCTGATATAGTTCAGTCCCAGTGGCATTGCAGGAGTTTCCAGGACACTGATGTCAGTGTTGGATTGCCTCAGGGAAACTGCCTCCAAATTTTTCCTCAGGGTTTATTCCCAAAACCTTGTACATGGGTGGGTATAGACACAAGGCAGCGGAGGTTTGAAATCGGATTTTTGCCCTCTCCCAGATGGGCTACTGTTTTAGGTTAATGAGCCCCATCTGCCTGGAGCTATTTGGTTTTAGGGTGTCAAAGATTCACCTGATTTACAGTGGCTATTTCTACGAAACTAACTAACTAAAAATGTCACAAGGTCCAGTGTGTAACACTTAAGGTGGTTCATTGACAGAAATTAAATATGTTTTCTTACATTTAGTCATTTGAGAGACATTGTAACTTACAAGATTCACTGACAGCACAGATGTCAGCAGCTACTGTATTTGGGGTTCAATGTCTTGCCCTGGGACACATCTGAATGCAGACTAGCAAAACAAGAGATCAAACCCAAGACCCTCCGGATAATAGACAACCCTCTCTACCACTGGCCCAACACCATCCGAACTTGCAATGCCATGTTTCTACAGCAACCCAAATGGACAAACCATCCATAGACTGTGTTTCACATTTAAATTGTAAGTTTGAACAAAGGAGAAATTGTTTCTGTATAGTACGTATGTTTTCTGACACACTGGACCTTTCAGTTATGAAATGGAAAAGGAGAAGTGACACTTCTTCAATAAAAACATGTTTTTAGATGCATGACAGCTCATTTTCCCTCAGTAGGTTTTCTGAATTACTATCAACATGACAAGGGATTGTACAAGAAAGAAAAAGAGAAAGTCCACTGGCTCATCCAGAGGCTGTAGCTCTACCAGCCGCAGTTCATATATTAGGATGTTGGTGGAACAGTATGAGGTCCTCTGAGGAGGGAGAGGGCCAGATGTTTGCAGATGTTGGGTTAAATATAAATCGTATTTGACCCTACTCAACTCAACAAAAAACACAAAAGTAGCTCCAGTCAATGTGGAGTCAGTGGGTTGAAGACTAAAGTTTGAAAAACTTCACTAAACAAAGAATCAATTCAATTCTTTTTTCTTTGTACAGCGCCAAATCACAACATACATTATCTCAAGGCACATAGTAAGGCTGAAACCTTAACAATATTACAGAGAAAAGACAAACCCAACAGTTCACACAATGAGCAAACATTAGGCATCAGCGGAGAGAAAAAAGCTCCAGACTCAAAGATGTGCGGTCACCTGCCTCGACCGGTTGGGGTGAAAGGACAAATGAGGGACAGAGGAGAGCTGGAGGAGAGAGACCAGGAGCAGAATTATAGCAGATATATACGCTACCGTTCAAACGTTTGGGGTCACCCAGGCAATTTTGTGTTTTCCATGAAAACTCGCACTTTTATATATCAAATGAGCTGCAAAATGACTAGAAAATATAGTCAAGACACTGACAAGGTTAGATGGAACCCACAAATGTGATGCTCCAGATACTCAACCAGCTCAAAAGGAAGGTCAGTTTTATAGCTTCTCTAAGCAGCTAAACTGTTTTCAGCTGTGCTGACATAATTGCACAAGGGTTTTCTAATCATCCATTGGCCTTCTATCGCAATTAGCAAACACAATGTAAAATTAGAACACTGGAGTGATGGCTGCTGGAAATGGGCCTCGATACACCGATGTAGATATTGTATTAAAACCAGACGTTTGCAGCTACAATAGTCATTTACCACATGAACAGTGTATAGAGTGTATTTCTGATTAGTTTAATGTTATCTTCATTAAAAAGCAGTGCTTTTCTTTCAAAAATAAGGAAATTTCTAAGTGAGCCCAAACTTTTGAACGGTAGTGTAACTGTGGTATTAACTTACTGTATAGGTTTAGACAGGACAGTTCTGAACTGGATATGACTACAGCATGTCATTCGGCAGTAGCATCAAATGTTGAAAAGATACCGTCCTGATATCAGTTTTAATCATAGCATAATTACGATGTTGATACTGCTACTGCTAATAATAATAGAGGAAAGAAGTGGATTTAGCAGTTTTTGTGGCCTACTCTCTTATCGCTGATTGAGGAAAAACAGCTTGAGTCCACTCTTCTCTTCTTAATCTGTGACCAAAGTGTCACCAGCTGGGTTGGCGTTGGTGTAATGTTGGTGCCAGGTCTTCTCTCAGGCAAATGCACAGATTGGTTCTGCTGCATTAATTATACTATCCATGCAAAGTTACAGGGATGCAATGCTAATGCGTCCACCTACGACATTCAGCTTTTGAGAATATTTTATAAATATAACACAGGGCACAATTAATATGGTCACTAATTATGTTTTCCTTTTTTTTTACATTTATTTTGACTGCTTGTTTTCTTTTGTCTGATTAGGATTCTGAAGTTGATATCACCATGTACGCTGCCACTGCACTGCCAACTCTGTAAGATACAGACACTTGCCCTCACTAACAACATAGCTGCCACTGGGGACACAAATGTCTGTCTTTTGAATACATTTCACACCTTTTCTCTCAGTGGAGAGCCTTTTCAGGCGGTTAACTGAAGTTTGTGTCGCTCTGTTAAAAAAGAATCAGCAATTTGCAGGATGGATTTGGAATCAAGGCGCACAGACACTTTGGATCCATCGATAAGTTCAAATGTGTTATTCAGTGACGTAGTTGTTTGATATAATTTATTTGGATTTAAATGAGTGACAAAAACTTGGCAAACAAGGCTGCAGTAGACCAGCAGCACCTGTGGGCCTGCGAGCTAAAAATGCTGATTTTCTCAATGGACTTTGGCACAGGAGTGTAAGCAACTTACAAACACAAATCACACTTGTTTTTTTTTTTTCTTTAAAAACCAAGACTTAATTTCTCCAAACGGACAAAATAAAAGCTATTTTGGTCTTATCCTGTCTTGCCTTTATTGTATAGGTATTCATGTTTTCATTGCTGGTGTATTTATTTGATTTTGAAAAGTGCTCTGAATGAGGAGGGATGGTGGGACAGCTGACTCTTGGTCAGGGTGTGTCTGTCTGCTTTTTATGGGTCAGCTCCCCAAATCCCTACGACACACATGCTCTCACTAATGCACTCAATCCTCCCCCCCTTGCCCGCCCTCGCTGTTAAATCCTCACCCTATTGTCCTTTTCCCCCTGAAATCCTCAAACCATCAGCTCTATTCCATGCACACGCACACACACACACGCATGTTTGTGCTTCTATCAGAGTGAGGACCCTCATAGATATAATGCATTCCCTAGCCCCTTACCCTAACCTTAACCATCACAACTAGATGCCTAACCCTAACCTAAACCCAATTCTAACCCTAACCCTAAAACCAAGTCTTAACCCTGACTTAACCCCTTAAAAAGCCATTTTAAGGGGTGAAAAAAAGTGAGGACCAGCCAAAATGTCCTCACTTTGTAGGAATTATTCGAATTTTCGTCCTCACTCTGCAGCAAGTACAAGAACACACGCACACAATCACCCCAAGCCTTACTCTCTTTCTTCAGTCTGTCTGCCGTCAGAGCTAATGCACTGGTTAATGGTGCTCTAACCCCCCACTTGCTCTCAGATTACTCTCTCATGCTCACAGCCACATGCACATACTATATGCATACCAGTACATACCAATATGCATGTGTGCGTTTGCACGTAGGCTAATGGCCTGTTACCCCTCCGCGTATATTTTTATGAGTGGATTAGGATTAACAATCCACCTGCAACACTACTACTACTACTACAACACACACACACACTTATGCTATATGCAAAGGTGAACCAGAACCAATCTCAAATGCACATGATGCTGGTGCTTGATAATCTCTCTCTCATACACACACAACTAGGCTGACTGCTCTCTGTGCTGCTGAGGTCACCAGATGCCATATAATCTAAGAGATTAAATCAACTCATTCAGGAACTCTCTTTCTCACTCTCTCTTCCCCTATGACTGGTTTATTTTTCCTCCCGTATCAAAAATTACTAGCTGTGAAGTTCTGAAATGTACTGAAACCTAAATGTTGGAAATTTGTCTTTTGTCTCATTGGCGTCTATTGGGATAGAACTGATAGAACTGAGAAAAATGCCCATCACCACTGATAACAAATACGTTTGGAGTACGATAATGAAGCCTTTGTTTTGGGACACAAGTGATACGTGATTTTTTTTCCCTTTAATTTGAACACATATGAATAATTTCAGACACTTCAGTAAGCGTCATTTGTGATGATGTGGTGAAATAACAGCACTCACACAAGAGGATTTCACATACAGTGCAAAAGGAGCCCTGATGTTCCGATCCATCCTGAGTGCGTCCTCAGATCCAATGGCAAAAACAAAAAAATACGTATTTGGAGGTGGTTTGAGGATGCATCAAGACTGAGCTGCATGAATGCCGGCCGTCTTCAGGATGGATTAGAGACCACCTTCTTTGGTAGCTGGTGTCCTCTGATCCGCAGCAGTTTGCTTTTTTCTTTTACACCAATCCAAACTCACCGATTGTCACGTTATTTCTTTTTTGAGAGAAGCGCGAGTAGAGCCTTGTTTCACTTGAGCTTCTCCACACTCCTCTCTCTCTCACTTGCTCAAACAAACACACACACACACACAGGTTGGCATCATTAAAAACGTCATTTTATGCTCGCAGACAGTCAGTCATGATGTCAGTGTGTATATGAATAAAGGGCAGGAAGCCAGAAGAAGCATCCAGGACACGTGTTAATGCCAGCTGCAAAAACCATCATACCAAACACTGTCCACGTGTGACTGGGTCACTGACGACAGATGTAGATACCAGGGCTATTGTTACAGTACACTTGTTAATTATAATGTCTTTCACACACTTGATCTCACAGACACACATCTATAAGCTCCAAATTATTTCCACCACAAATCTGTGGATAACAGTTCTCACAGGGATATAAAATGAAGACTTACAATGTCACAAATCGTTTATTTACAACTCATTTATCTTTGTCTTCCAGCGTACGACAGTTCAGCAGCTGAAATGAGGAAATAAACTATCGGATTTTACTTGATCTTGAAACTTTTTATAGCACACAGGACACGGAAACTGCTGTGTGTAACTGCTGTGTGTAACTGCTGTGTGTAACTGCTGTGTGTAACTGCTGTGTGTAACTGCTGTTCACCGCTGTAACTGCTTCACAGAAGCAAATCAGAAGGATCTGTTTGTTTTTTTCTCTCTTGGATGTAGTTGTGGGCTATTTCGGGCACTCCAAAAACATTCCATTTCTCTGCTGCTGTAACACCCTTAAACTCAAAATGTGAACTGTATAATTTTCCGAAGAAGATTTCTCATAAAGTGTAACCTAGTATGTGCATTTCTGTTGCCCTCCCTGCCCGATCCTGGAGATTACTCAGCTGATCGGCTGATTGCAGTAATGGATTCCCTCATCTTCGGGGTTAGCATGCACACATTTTCACAGCAAGGGTTAATCCACCAGAGCTGCAGCTTAGACACTCACATAACACTCTGCTTTATCCAGATGGAGGTGTCAAGAAACTGACATGTTATTACAAGTCTGTGCCAGCTATGGCAGCAGTGAAATACTGTAGATCATTCGCTCAGCTTCTCAGAATTAGTTGACTTTTGGTCTCCCTTCTGCTGTCATGAGGACGGAGATCCCTATAGATAAATGTAACTTCTGAACGACTAAGGATGAAGATCAACAAGTCTGAAGTAACATGACGTCTACAGTGTCTGTCACTTCAGTAAGTGTGGCTTTAGTGGTTTAGCATCTCTCCATCATCATTTAAACTCACCACTTTTTTGAGTCACTGTTTCATCAATTTGAAGTTTGGTCACTCTCCTCTGGTATCAACAAGTAAACCCTCGGGACGGTTGTGCATGAAAATCCCAGGAGATCAGCAGAGTCTGACATAATCAGACATCTGGCATCAACTACTCTTCAAGATTCAAAATGTCCAGGCACATAGGAAATTTTTAAAGACGGAGAAAACAAGTAATTGTGCAGAATAAATACATATAAAATCAAACACTGGATATACCCACACCTACCACCTTAATGAATTCTCCATTCTGATGCTTAGTGTGAATTTCAGTAGATCATCTTGACTATGTTCACGTGTCTAAAGTTGCTGTCATGTGATTGGAGGATTAGGTATTTCAAGATGTACCTAATAAAGTAGATGTGACTGTTAATGCTTATAATAATATTTTTTTTTTTCAACGCTGCAATGTGAAAACAATGAATTTCAGATAGTCTAGCTCTGGTTTGGTTCACTCTCACATTTAGCATCATTGAGACTGCAGCACTGCACTGCTCAGAACCAAACAACAGCAGCAATCGCTTTTACTCCTATTAAAAGCACAGTAACATTTGTATGCACTGTTTTTGTACAGGCTCAGCAAATGATGTGAAACATGTTAATTACAAAGCTTCGCTGGTGCTGGTGGGCAGACTTGTAACAATCAGACAGAACCAATGGACTAACAGTTTCCATGCTGTGCTAAGCCAATTAGTTGCATGCATGAGGCAAAACAGAGAGCAGAGATAGTTTAGTGAAAGCCAGGTGTTTTATTTTATTATTATTATTAGTTCTTATTCAAAATCAAGACAAATATCAGAGAGTTCTAACAAGCAGCCAGAAAATCCACAAGCCTCTTAGTGATATGCTCCAGCTCCATATGTAGACACTTTCTGATCAAGTTAAATATTGTAATATTCAAAGCTCCACTGATGCCACATCCATTAACCCAGCATTAATCCAAGCTCAGTGCTGCAAGATCAATAGTCACACACAAGCACACAACACATCACCCGCCCCATTTCACATAATCCAGCCAGATCATCTATGAGGTCAGGTTATGGGGGGGGGCACAACTTGACCTTGATGCCTGAACAGGTGGAAGTGGGTTTGCTGAGGCACCACTGACATCCACTTTAAAACACCTCATTAACATATGTTAAAATACAATTTACATACTAAACACCTGACACCGGTAGGCCTATCAGAGGACTTTATCTAACAAAACTGCTGTGTGGAACACAAGCTCTCTATCTCTGTCTTTGTGGATTCAGAAAATGCTTCCAAATAAACCTCAGGAAAAAAGGGCATTTGAACCATGGAATAAATGTTGCCTCTAAGACAGGATAATCCTGATTAATTTCCCCGAGACATTCTATATCTGCTTCTTACCAAATATGATCATCTTTCTACCACAGAGAAAAGTCCAAAGGAATCACTGAGCCTCGTGTAGCAACAGTGCCGTTTGCAAACCCAGTCCTGTGTCCTTGTGCTAAAACTAGGCTACACCAGATGGCTCATGTCATCCATGTTTCGTGGTTCCTTTTCGACAGGCCTGTTTTATGGCATCGCCCAACTGAAGGCGTCAAATCAGGCAGACTGGTGTAAAAAGGTTATGTTGCTGCTGTGGCAGCAGCTTGTGGAGCAGTGCAGCTCATTAATGTGGTTTCACAGGGCTAGTATTAAAGGTCACATAGAAGATCGAGATTACTGATGTCTGCTTAGATAAATTAAATAACATTTGTGATTGGCCAGCTACGAGCTGACTACCTGCTCAGCGGTGCTTCTTCTTCTTCTTCTTCTTCTTTTTCTTCTTCTTCAGGTTGAATGTTCACGTCCATGACCGGGAGTAGCTGTTGGGGGAGGGTTCGTTGCACGTCAAATGTGCAAGTTACGTAACTAAACTAGACTTTCCAAAACCGCTTGCTCGAGCACAGGTAAACAGAGAAGCCCTTCTTTCTCAGAAGTGGCTGAAGTGTTTATTGTGACACTTTAGTGATGTTTAGATACGGGAAGGATATAGGGACATACCAAAAAACATCAGAAATTTGATTTCTCCAGTGAATCCCCTTTAAAGATTCTAAATCACAAGATACCAGGAAACAAATACTACCTACTGTATGTTATGTATAGTTGCTATGTAACATGACTTAAGCAGAGAGTGAGCTCACACTGCTATTCCATTAGGCATAGTACCTGGTGCTTTTTTAGTACCTGCTTTGGTGAGGATCCAGGCGAGCCGAGACGATAATAAAACACGACGTCATCAGACTGTCAGCCACTGATTGGTCAGAGAGTGTCGTCACAGAGGAGTAATGAGTAATGAGTGCGACATCCGACACAAGAATCAAACCAGCCATTTTTAAAAAACCGACAAGAGCATTACAGTGAGCATCCGTCTGCAAAAATACACCGTGGTCCGTCGACGAGGTGAAGACATTCCTGTGCTGTGCAACGACGTCACAGCAGTTTCGCGCAGCTGAGCAACGACGACGATGCCCACAGTGAGGAGCTAATGTGAAATAATGGAAAACGATGTGTGCCTGATACCCAAACTGAGTAGAGTTGAGTCATGTACAACAAAAGTGATATTATTTTTGAAAGGAACCTCATTCTTTGCTGAAAGACTTTAACCAAGGAATGAGATGACACCCGGGTTAAAACTGGTTTAAATTCTGGATCTAACCCTTTTCTTCCTGGACTTATCAATAGCTTGATGACCACCTAGAACAGGCATTATAGTGTACTGGCGTTAGCGGTACAATTGCTTTTAACTTGGTCTTACATGCATACTCAACTACAACAAGTGACTCTGAAGTATTTGCATATTAGACCTTTAATATTCTTTGGACAACAGTGGAGGCCTACGGTAATGAGATGAATGGAAGCAATAAAACACAATATAGATGTAAAGATGACAGCAGGTTTTACAACATGGCCACTGCAGCACCACAAAGCTGTCAGAGAAAGGCCTGCTGTATCATGTTCAAGGCTGAACATGGAGAGGATACAAGGATGTGGCTCTGAGGATGTATGCACTCAGCCATGCGCCATCTGACTTCTGCTTCAGAGCATGAAGCAGGAGTATGGCCTTACAAGGAGAGGTCCCACGCTGACTGGTAAACATTAGTCATAACTCATCTCCCGTCTCTGCCTTCCAGTCAGTCCACATGTCCCAGCCTCCCTCACTTTGCTGCAGTCCCTCATCTCCTGCTTCCTACTTGGTGTCTCTCGAATATATAAATGCAACATTTCCACATCTTTCCCTTCCTGCTTACCCTCTGCCTCGTCCTCTCTTGTCTCCATGTGACAGGAGATATGGGTCACTCTCGGGGCACACTTCATTTCCGTAAATGAGGACAGAAAAAGAAACCCTGACACACTAGTTAGTTAACGGCACACTGCCCCTCTCTCACCCCAACACGCACATAAGCGCGCGGAGCAAGCCAAGACCTGTTTGTAGAGCTAATTAGCATTGACTCTTGCTGTGGGAGTAAGTGTGAGTACATGTGTTTAGAGAGTGTGTAAGAGCTGGTATAGGGTTGTGCTCTGTGGCCCAGATCTGACTGAATAAAGCAGAATACAGTAGGCCTGATGGGGAGGAAGGGGATCGACAGGACAAATATAGACAGGGGTGAGACGATGAGAGGGAGGAAGAAAGCGATGGAGAAGCTGGGGTTGTTAATGACCAAAGCAGCCCGGTCCCCCCGTGAATTTCCTGTGTCTCATCACTGTCATGTGTCTGTGCGCGTGTTTTTTCCTTTGTGGTGTCATTACCAGTTGTCCCGCTCTCAGGGGAAACCATGTTTACCCAGCACGGCCTCCGAGCTGTCACTGCGGGAGTCATGCATCCTCCATCACCATGGCAACCAGCAAGACGCAGCGAGGCTGCCTGAATGTCACCTTCAAACGCACCCTGTGTAGCACGTTAGAGGTGAGCCAGCTGACAAATTTGAAGGCACGCCAACATTTGTCGAAATTAAGGTTTTTCTTCAAGACAGTTCGGAGTCTATAGAATGTCTTGAAGGCAAATTTATGACCAAAATACGTGGTAAAAACAACAGTGTTCAGGGTTGTGTGTAGTTATCAGATTTTTCTAAAGGACAGGAACAACACAACGCTGAATTTAACAGGTAGCAGAGACTGTAGTTGTTTGTGGAGGTTTCTTTTAACACCGGCTAACAGCTTGCACCAATGAACGCATGTTAGTGACATTAAACAGTGTGAACTATGAACCAAACATATAATATGAAACATGCTTTTTATTTACACATACAGTATATAAAGATTCTTTAGTTACTAAAATTGGGGTAGACCACCTTGTGAAAATCAGGCCTATGACAGGAGACTTTGACCAATCACAGGGCAGTTGAGAAAGGTCACTCATGTTAGCTCTTCTAATAAGTCAATACACATCCCTCAGGGGAAGGTCGCTATTCCGGCATCAGTAACCCAATCTAGGTATGAAACTTAACAATGAACCATTTTCTGTCTTATGACAGCTTTAAGTCTGTACAGAAAGTGACACCCTCTATCCTTAGACCCTCACATCAAGTAAGGAAAACAAAAACCACAAAAACCCTTGTACAGGCAAAAAATGGGATGGATTAAGGGATTGTGTGGCAGTGAACCAGCATGCAACCTAAAACTGAAAACAGTTAAATGGAATTCAGCCAGGGCCACACGGTTGGTGTAGTGGTTAGCACTTTTGTCATTGCAGCAAGAAGAAGAAGGTTTCGCAAACCGGTCGGAACAAGGGCCTTTCTGCGTGGAGTTTGAATGTTCTCCCCAGCACTGGACTCCTTGTGACCCTCATGTGGAGGAGCAAGTGGTACACGATGGATGTATGGATGGATGGATGGATGGATGACATTCAGCCATTATTTAAGATTATTTGCTGTTTTCCTACTGTGACCTGTCAAAAAGTCTACATTTCAGATGTGGGGCAAAGAGAGGATGCTTTCAACAGCCCAAAAAAAAAAGCACTTGATTTGCTTTCACTACTGAAAGTTATACTCAGTGAATGAGGAGATTGTTCCAGTGACGCAGGGCTATAATTATGTGGACGGATTTATGTGTAAAAAAAAAAGGCACAAATGAAAATATATGAGAGATGTAAATTATAATCATGTAACAGAGTGTGTGAGAGAAGTGGAGGTCTTATGGCTCTCGGTAGACTCATAATAAAGAAAACCCCTGTGGGTGGTATCTATGACATATGTACTTGTTGCACTGGTGACAGCACACAGACACACACATCCATCCATCCATTCATCCATCCATCCATCTATCCATCTATCCATCTATCTATCCTTATCCCTTATTCTAACCATAGTTATATATGGTTAACTATAACCATACTTATTCTAACCCTTATTCTAACCACAGTTAATGCTTATCTCTAACCTGAACCTAACCACAATTCAAACTCTAAACTTAACCACTTCTTCCAAATGAGGTTCTGCCTCATTAGGACCCGTTTATGCCAGAAAAGGTCCTAAAGAGGTAACACACACACACACACACACACACAGAGAGAGAGAGAGGGAGAGAGAGCAGTATCACAGATATGCAGATGATACATTACTGTGGAGGTGTTCCTACAGAAAAATAGAAGGATTTTTCTCAGAGGACAAAGAGAGAACAGAGAGGAGGAGGAGGAGGTGGAGGAGGATTTTGGCCCTGCAGTTGGTGATTGCTCTGCCAACACCCCAGTTAAAACTAAATTTAATCACATACTCTTGTTTTTACGTGTATGCATCTATATATGTGTGATTTTTTTTTGCTTATGAAGCAATTTATAATATGTGGGGTTGTGATATAGCAGATTTAAAAAAAAAAAATCACTGCTTCCTGATGTCATCAAACTAGTTCTTGAGTACTTGAGAGTAGTGGTAAAAATGACAAACTGTGCGTGTGTGTGTGTCATAAATTAAAAAAAGACAATTTGTCTCGTAAGTCAGTCATAAGGCATATTCATAAATCTATTCCATCATAGCAACATGTCACTTATTTTCCTACATAATTCAGGAACCGTGCTGCCCAGTTTAGTTGACGTACAACGGCAGGATTGGAGAACGAAAGTCACACCATGGCTCCCTCAGAAAAGAAGGTCTTTTTGCCTGAGCGAAAAAAAAAAAAAAAAGAAGCCTGAGGAAAACAAAACACACACACACACACAAAAACATTTTAAATAGGTCTGTGTTGAGCCATATGTCCACAAATGCAGCATGTCTCAATAAAACATGGTGTTTTGTTGTTAAACTTTAATAGTTCTGTCCTTGAGAATTAACCCAGATGAATACACATTTAGGGCACAGCAACTCACACACACACATTGCTATTTTCCCCCCAGTCTCTCCCTCTTTCTCCTTCTCCTTCGCCCCACGTTCACTTTCTGACAATCCTCCATCAGCATTCTGTCCTCTCCCCACTCCTCTCCTCTCCTCCCTCACATCATCTTTCTTGCAGTAACTTTCCTCCTACATTCATGAGATTTCATCCCAGTTCCCAAATTAAAATGATCCACAAAAGAAAAGATTGCATCTGGTGGACAAACTGAGGACGGAACTAAATAGAGGTGTGTGTGAGAGAAAGGAGGAGAGGAGCGGTGGAAAGACCCTGGAAAAACTCGGCATTGAGTGATAGGTCAGGGGTAATTTAATCAAATATTTATGTCGCAATGGTTGCTGGGAGTTTTGTGAAGTGGTTACAGCAAGTGCATTGTATGGGTGCATGGTTGTGTGCGTGCGCGTGTGGGTGCCGTACATGGTGTGGAACAGAATGAAGGAAATGATAAAATAAATGAAATTAAACAGGTAGTCTTGTATTGCTGTGATTGTTGCCATGCTGCCACTTCAGCTGCCACCGTGTTCATGAGTGGATCTGTGGTTTTACAAGCACTATTCCTGTCAATCCCTTCAGTAGAAAACTTATCTTGATATCTTGACAGATTGATATTATGGTTTATTACTAATTGACGACTTCACCTCTTACACAAAACCATAAAAACATAGTTACTACAAAACAACAACAAAAAAAAACATAATAACTTGTGTTACGGTATTTAACATGAACTTACATTTCTAGTTTGCTGGCACACAATGATTTTTAACATTTGTTAAGTATGAATATTCCAGACTGTACAGACTGACCCTCATTTTAAACAACCTCTGGATAGTGTGATAGTGTTATTATCCTATGATTGCCTTTTGCAACGAGGAAATAGTATTAATGTCTTTTATGTGTTTCCCCATATCTCCACACAGTAAGCCATGTATGCTCCTACTGGAGAAGAGTATATAAGTTTGCGATTTTAGCTTTGACATGGTATATACGTTCAGCGTATGAGCAGCCAGAGCTATTCTCGTATCCCCTGGCTCTCAACAGTTGCATATGTTTTTCTGAGTGAACTCATTCACCCTCCATCCTTCTGCCTATGATGTAAAACCATCATGTGCAGCCAGAGCCAGTCTCCTGTATTACACAAATAATCATAATCATAATCAACATGTAAATCTTTGCTTCATCAAAAAAGGAACGTAACATGCTCGTATTCCTTATTTAGAGATTTTTTTTTAAATCTTGTTTTCCATCCATTCTGTTCAGTTCTTTGCTGCAGTGCTGTCTGTCTCTGAGTTGTCAGACTCTGCCCCCTGCTGACCACATTATACAATAAAGTGTGGGAAAACAAAGGTGGACGGTGTATATTTTTTCTTCCTAATTTAATTTATATAAAGGGAACACTTAAACAACACAATGTAACTCCTCGCACTTCTGTGAAATCATACTATCCACTTAGGAAGCAACACTTACTGACAATTTCACATGCTGTTGTGCACATATGTAAAGAACAAAGTATTTAATAAGAATATTCCATTCATTCAGATCTAGGATGTGTTATTTTAGTGTTTAGAGTGGTTCAGTAAGATATGTTTTCTCCCAGCCAAAAGGATGTTTGCTCTTTTATTCTATTATAAAAACTTGCTTATATTAGATCCTACTACTTACTTGATGTACAACACTAAAAAACATTCTCTTGGCAAACTTACGATTTAAAACACTGGTCTTCATAAATATAGCATGATATCCATATTATCAGTAACTAAACAGAACACCAGAAAATTAAAATGCATATTATAGTTATTGGCTTGCATTCCTGAGCAGAAAAAAACATGTTTTAGTGGTTGAATTCTCTGCTTGATTAATTTGGGTATAAAAGGGTGAATTCAGTTTTTTATTTGCCAAATAAATAGCAATTACAATGTTTAGATCCATTTCTGATTTCTCATTTTTATGACAGGTGGTCTAATAAATAAGTTTAGCACTGTTCATGTGCAGTTTGCATCATTGTACCATCACTCACTGATGGGTGGTGGTCTCTGGGACAGAAGCTGTTCCTCAGCCTGCTTTTGCTAAGGTAAAATCTATCAGTTTCCTCACATTTTTCTGGTGATATACACTACCAGTCGTTTTTTTTTTGCAATTTTCCGGACTGACTGACCTTCAGTTCTTAAAATAATGATGGACTGTCGTTTCTCTACTTAGCTGATTGGTTCTTGCCATAATATGAATTCTAACAGTTGTCAAATAGTGCTGTCAGCTGTGAACCAACCTGACTTCTGCACAACACAACTGATGGTCCTAACCCCATTAAGAAGGCAATAAAATTCCACAAATGAACCCTGACAAGGCACACGTGTGAAGTGAAAACCATTTCAGGTGACTACATCATGAAGCTCATTGAGAGAAAGCCAAGGGTTTGCAGTGCTGTCAACAAAGCAAAGGGTGGCTACTTTGAGGAATCTAAAATATAAAACATATTTAGAGTTATTTCACACTTTTTTGTTTGCTACATAATTCCCTATGTGCTTATTCATAATTTAGATGCCTTCAGTGAGAATCTACAATGTAAATAGTCATGAAAATAAGGAAAAACCATTAAATGAGAAGATGTGTCCAAACTTCTGACTGGTATGGAACAATATCAAATATACATTGTATTCAGTGATGTTCAATAGTATGAGGTGGGACTGGATAGAGACCTCTAGATCTCTGTGTCTTTAATTCAGAGTGTAAACTGGAGCCGTTGGAGCTCAGAGCTCACCACTGATTTACATGATCTCCGGTACTGGATCTCTATTATTTTCATCTTTAAGGTATGTATTACAAGTCATCTGATGTCCTGTCATCTACAGTATACACAGGTTGTTGATAATGGCCTCATAGTTATTAGTTTACGTACTGTACACCAGAACAGCCAACGAGATGCTGCATCAGTAATACAGCCATGACATCAGACATTAGTGATTGTGTGTCTGTCTGGATTTTGTTGTTCCTTGATAACCTGTCAGTGGATACATGTCATGAAGTGGTGACTTATCCTGGTTTGTTCACATTTCACAGTGATTCATCCTGGCAGATCAGGTGCTGAAATTACTCACCCAGGTTACATTTGTGTCCTAATGTCACTCTGACATTGAAAACACAGGATGTATGTACATACCTTTTAATTATTCTTATTGCTATTTTTCCTGAGGACTTTATGTATTTCATATTAATAAAAAATAGTGTAACAATGGCAGATCTACATATACATATTTACTTTAATAAATATACACTCATGCAGATATTTAATGGGCCTTCTAAAAAATTACAAAAAAAAAACAAAAAAAACACAGCTGTTCTGCAGAAATTCCAACTTAAATGACCTTTTGAGGTATTTATGACACACTTCTTAAAGTAAGAAAATTTACTACATTTAACGGTGAAGTTGCATGTTGCAGCTGAATATCCCTCACCTCAACCTTTTCCCAAGAGTGTTGGTAAAACCTATGTTGCCCTCAGTCAGCATCAAAACTCAGATGTTTAGTTTGTTCATTGTGAACATCAGCTGGCACGACATCTCCCTCTTGTGGCCAGATGAGTTTATGGAGAACAAAACTGATAAATATCACTCATCACAACAAGAAATGTATTATGAAGGGATCTAAGTTGTTAAAGGAACAGGCAAAATTTGTTTTGAAAAACATAATCTACATAATCCAAAAATTAATATCCCAAATCTAAAAGAAATTACAAATGAAGGCAACATTATTAAGTAGTTAAACAGTGAAGCATGAGAATGTTTTATTGTTTTTTTTTTTAAATACATATTCATTCAGAGCTTGGCTGCACTTTTTGGTGGAATTAAGTAAAACATGTGACTTTTAGTTAATAGATTAAGCACAACACATGAGTCCTGAGAAAAGATAAAGAGTAGAGATGGAGTCAAACTGAACACAGACGTCCCACAGCTGGTGACATGAATGTGGTGTGAGGAAAAGGACATCTGATCAACAATGGTGCTATGAAAGAAGTAAAGCAACAAATGTTAGATTACATGCCAACCCAAAACGTGAGGCTAAGATTTGGTTTAAGAAAAACTAAGGGAAAATGTTTCCAAAAAATGATCTTCATTAATTCAAACTTTTCTAGAATATTCCAACAATGACCTCATGACTTCTGCAGGATCTGTAAAATGATCAACTTCTGCTGTTTGACACATCATATTGTATTAAAACAAAGCCTGCGGTGTCTTCCTATTAATTGAAGATATGGACGCAATATAATCCCAAATCTGACTGGGATTATTATTTTGTGTCACTGTTTTTTCTTTCTTTTGCATCCCCAGCAGGGTTTAACATCATCCGCTTTCATCCATGATGTAGCATTTCTGCTCCACTGCCCAGTCCTTCATATTCTCTCTACCAGCTATCACTGTCATGTTCTTTGATCTTTTTGTGTCTTTGAGGGTCATCAAATAAACACTGAGTCAGAATTTGCTTTTTCCACATGGAACGTGAATGAAACCAAAAAACCGAATTCAACAAGAGGGTCTTCAGAAAAGTTCTGCTCGCTATAGTCTCGTCGGACATCACGAGATCTCGCAGCCGCCAGCGGAGCTTCTCTCGCCGCAACACCAACATGTCACCAAAGATGGCGATTTGCTGAGTGCTCATGGATACACACATTTCTCGGCTAGTTGCTAACAGACCCGAATTGCCAGCTTTGCAAACTAATTAACGGCTCAGCGAGCAACTCTTCTTCTCCTCGGAAGCACATCTGACGCCGCGTCAGCCGCCGCCGCCATGCAGATCACACTGAAGACACTGCAGCAGCACACTATTCAGATAGAAATAGACCCCGAACAAACGGTGAGTGGCTATCAGCTAGCGTGCTAACTTGGGCTAACAGTACGAGCCGCGGGATCCGTGTTTTAAGTTCTCTGATACAGACCCGGCAGCTCAACACAACTCCGCCAATTTAAAAGCATTTGTAGTAGTTTTGAACAATGGCCTTTTAGTAACTGTACGTATTTCGGTTTATTTATCCACATGAAAAATGCACAACATGACGCGAACTAGCAAAGGCTAGCAGCTATCTTAACAGCCTGTTGACAAAGTCGCAGCTACAGACGCATTGTTCTCGTTTATTTTTCATATTGGAAGCGATGTTACCTTTTCTCTCTGCTGCCCCTCGGTAGCGTCTCGTGCATGGACGTGGTTAACGCTGCTACTTATATGATGAGCACAAGCTGCCCACTATGCTAATGCTAACGCCTGTGTCAAATTTGATTAGCATTACAGGGAGTGAACTAAGAAACTGGTCAAGTTTGTTTGCTTGCTCGCGTCTTTGCCAGTGTAGTTATCTAGGGTCTATATAACGTGGATATTAGAGTGTGTTGCTTAGTTAGTTGACACACTAACATACATTCTAAGAGGAACATTTTATTATATTTAACCGAAGGTTATAGTAAGAACTGTCCTTCTTACTTTGATGCTACTCGGTGCTTTTATGGCAAACATTTAATCGCCATCTCTGATTTACCATTACAGACATATGTGACGTCATTTTGACGAGTCGTAATTTCATTGCGACTACTGTGACGTCATCCTCATTAGTCAAAACTACAGTTATTGCAGATATCTGCAATTCAGTTTTTACTTGTCAAAATGACGTCACAGATATCTGTAATTTTTTTTTTCTAGTCCAAATGACATCACTTTTGCCATTTATTTATAGTGGTTAATGTCACAATTCAAGTTTGAGATATCTACAACTTCATCCTATCTGAAACTTAATTCAAGATATCTAAAAATAACAACGTAGATATCTTCATTTGAGGATTAAAAAAGGGGGAGAAAAAAAGGGGAGGGAAACAATAAAAATATCTTGAACAAAGTCATATTGACGTTATAGATATCTGAAGCTGTCAGCAACTGAATTGTAGGTATTTATGACAAACCCTGTACACATGAATGGCAAAAGTGACGTCATTCTGACTAGTAATAACTGAATCACAAATATCTAGAACTTTAGTTTTACTAGTAACAATGATGCTGCAGATATCACTAGTGAATATCCGGTCTACCAATTAAATATTAAAGTCACTTGCTTCTCTAACAGAATGCATGTCAAAGCTCTGTCCATGCTTGATTTTATTCACTGGCCCATGTATTTAAGGGTTGGGATCAAATTGGTGAACATCTTGCACAGATCATGGATGTTCATAAATAAAACATTAGGGTGCCTTTGCAAATCCATGGATATCAAATGTGTTTCTTCTCTTCATCACCAGGTGAAGGCCTTAAAAGAGAAGATAGAAGCAGAAAGAGGCAAAGACAACTTTCCAGTGTCCGGACAGAAGCTGATTTACGCTGGTAAAATCCTGCAGGATGACACACCCATTAAAGACTACAAAATTGATGAGAAGAACTTTGTTGTAGTGATGGTGTCCAAGGTGAGAGATCTTGTTGAGAATATTAACTATAATGGGGTTATGGTTTTTGAATTTCCTTTCTAATCTGTTCTCAACAATAAGGGCCAATATATTATGGCCTCCACTAAGGAATTGTATGGTTTTTGGGAGGATGCATGTTATAGTCCAAAGAACAACTGGTTTAACTTTGATTGTATTTGGGTCTCATTTTTGGGGTCTTGCAAGATAGGGGAATGTATTGGGAAACTGAGCGGCCTTCACTGACTTCTGTGCTCTCTGCATGCTTTCTGTCTTTTTTGTTACTAATGATAATGTTGAGCAGCTTCTCTATAAAGTTCCTTGTCTGACAGCATCTTCTTTTTAACTGGTTAAAGCCTAAGCCTGCAGCTGCTGCTTCACCGTCAGTCTCAGACGCACCCAAGCCCCCTGTACAGGACTCTGGCTCCATGTCGACAGCTGTTCCAGCCACAACCCCCACCCCAGCCCCTGCCCCAACACCAGCAGCTGCCCCGATTCCCCCGGAGGAGGTCAAAGAGGAGCCAAGTGCAGCCGCCACAGAACCACAACCACCAGCCAGGTAGAAGTCGTCTACTAAATCGTGTGTAGTGTTTGCAGTGATGAGTCAATAATTGGGTTAGTTGACTGATATAATAATAAGCCTCTGTTTTCTGGATTGAGTAATCGTCTCAGTTACTGTGTTGTCATCATCTGTGTTGTAATTTTATAAATCCTTTTAACTACTGTGTTTGACAGCAATGTTAGAAGTGTAAGCAGATACATTGAACGAAACACACACCTGTCAAAAGTTGTGCAGAGGAACACAAATCATTCTGTTGTTGGGGATTTTATCCAGTTTGACAAGTGTCCATCTGACGGTGTAATTTTGAGATGTTGATTTTCTTTTTCTTTTTTTTCTTTGCTGATCCATGTGGAATCACAGAAATCTTGTGTAGACTGGTTGTAATACTTTTTACTTCTTCATCTCTTGTGTTTTACAGCTCCAGCGGCGGGAGCCAGGGCTTGGATGCCTCCTCGGCACTGGGTAAGTTATGGATGGGTCTCTGCCAGACTTGCATCATACACAAGCAATTGGAGCCTGTGCTCCTCGAATAATCTCCCAGTGCTGTAGTTGGGCCATTCCTCGCCGTTGTTAAACATGGAGTGTATGATTCCCAATGATGGGCAGTTTAATTACTGTGTTAATACCACAGTAGTGCATTTCCAAGGTTAAACTTGCTGTGCCAGAAAGTGATACTGCTATGAGACGGTGACTTCAGAGGCTGCAGTGCTATATTAGGCTGTGTCCAGTGTTATGGTGATGTATCTGAGTGACATTCAATCATTTGAATCAATCCTACATTTTGTATACATTGTATTGTGTGTCTTGTGATTTTTGTGTGGTGTTATGGGATTGCCTTATTTAATGATGTGTGCTTTGCTGGACTACAGTTTTTCCCCAGTGGGATAATAATGTCCATAATGATGCATATATTTTTTTTGTTTTGATTGATTATGCCTAGATGTAATCTGATGGTCAGCTAGAATTTACAGAACCATAATTATGTACTAAAAATTTGGGGAAAAAAAAAAAAAAGATTGAAATGAAAACTGTCAAATTTGATTAAGGTCAGCAAAGTGTCATGAATGAAATTCACAGACAAAATTTTGATACATAAAAAAAAATGTAACTTTGCAAATAAGTAACATGGTCATTTTTGTGTTTTCAGTGACTGGCGCCGAGTACGAGGCAATGCTGACAGAGATCATGTCTATGGGCTACGAAAGGGAGCGAGTGGTGGCCGCGTTAAGGGCGAGTTTCAACAACCCCCACAGAGCTGTAGAATATCTGCTCACTGTACGTCACACACACACACACATGTTACTCCTACTACACACAGAACACATTTTTACCATTGTTCTGTTTACATTAGCATCAGTTATGTTGGTCCTCATCATACAAATGTTGTGGACTCAGTGTTACGAACAACTGTATAATGTTAAAACTAATTAACGGCCTCTCAATAAGAGCTTTAATACTGTACATGTTGATCCGTATAGTTTAAGGAAAGTGAGGTTTTTATGGGGCAGATGGTGTCTATAGTGATGGACCATACCTGAAGGTGATTAAATGTGTACGTTTTGGGGAACTTCACCTGTTTTCTTAGTCTGTGCAGGAATTGTTTGTTTGCCCATGTACAGCACGCATAAGTCTTAGGCCACCGCCAGCTTTGTTGTTTTACTGTCAGTTTTGTGATCATTGGCGTTTAGATAGAAAAGATGTGACTAAAAGTCAGTCTTCTACTATATGATCAACCTGTCAGTTGAACTTGTGCAACATGTGTATGTGATGCTCACACATGTCTATAATATATAATAGACCTTTTTCACAGCAGCTATTTGTTGGCATGAAATAGTAGGAGAAACACAGGTTTGACCAATAACGTTAGGGTTCCATTCCAGGTTTTAAAGAGCCATGGTTGTTATTGTTCAAGTGGAAATGTAGCTCACACTAAATATTTGATATTATACAAGCATTTTTGTTGTTTGTTTTTTCTGAAAAAGATGTTATTTTCAAACTGCATATGTGTTTCTCCATATTTTCAGGATGTGTTCCAATAAAGTGACTCAGAAATAATTGTACAGGACGGTCATTATAACATTGCTAAAACAATAAATCTAATGGTGGCCTAAGACTGATGCACAGTACTGTATGTGATGTGTAATTGTACTGTTGTCTTTTCAGAGTATTCCTAGCAGCCCAATCCAGGAGAGTAATCCACCTGCACAGGTCCCCACATCTGGACCTACAGAATCCCCATCTCTAGCAGAAGGTGAGACACTGCTCTATTAAGTTCAAAAATATCTGTAGTTGAGCCTCATGTGTCAAAATAAAAGTGGTCCTCATTATTTTTGCCAATGTATTGTTCTTTATAAACAATGAACCTGTTTATAACACGTGCAAATGGCATGTAGACAGTACAAACTACATAACTTGCCTTCATAAATGGAAACCCTGGATGACTGTTCTTAATCTGAACGCCACGTTCTTAAACTTCTATATTCCGCATTGCTCATGTTTGTATATTTGTACGTCACCAGGAGATAACCCACTAGCATTCCTGCGGACCCAGCCCCAGTTCCTGCACATGAGACAGGCCATCCAGCAGAGTCCTGCTCTGCTACCTGCACTTCTCCAGCAACTAGGCAGAGAGAACCCTCAACTTCTACAGGTAACACTCGCACGCCGACGTGTGGACCGTGTGGACCGCACAGCAGCTGCAGTGCTGAGCATCTGCTATGTTTTACACAGGGTTTACCATTTCAAAGTCATAAAAATGACACACTTAATACTTGCGACAGACATGAACACCGACACTATTTCTCTTTCTTCCCCAGCAAATCAGTCAGCACCAGGAGCTCTTTATCCAGATGTTGAACGAGCCAGTGGGGGAGGGAGGGGATGCACCAGAGGTGGGAGATATCGGGGCAGCAGGGGACGAGGGAGCACCTGTCAACTACATCCAGGTCACACCTCAGGAGAAGGAAGCCATCGAAAGGGTGAGTTATAAACAGAGTCAAAGGCTACATATTAGGTCCATTTAGATAAAAAAAACAATTTACATTGCGGGTGACAGTTTCAGCTCCACATCTGAAGTAATCCGCATCTGTCTAGCTGTATGATTGGAATAGCACCAGCATTAAAGAAAAACACACACACCGACCGCTGTTTGCTGCTGTACGTCATTAAATTCCAAACAAATATCCATTAAACCTCGTCTTGTTGTTTCTCTGCTCAGTTAAAAGCGTTGGGTTTCCCCGAGGCTCTGGTGATCCAGGCCTACTTCGCCTGCGAGAAGAACGAGAACCTGGCGGCCAACTTCCTCCTCAACCAGGGACTGGAGGACGACTGAACACAGACTCCACTGCCGTCCTGCGCCTCCCTCCCACCCTCCCTCCCTCCCTCCCACTCCTCCTCCCCTCCTCAGCTCAGCATAGAAGAGACTGCCCCCCCCCCACAGATTTTACTGTACAGCTACCAACCTCAGCTCAACCCAACAGGAGATGGGGGGGGGGCAGTGTGGGGGGAGGGAGATGGGGAGTCGAGTTAAGGCGGCAGTGGGACAGGAAGGGAAGGGGGGTGGGGGTCGGGTTATCATGCTTAACGTACACAAAATGGAGGCCGCGCGCAGGAAGGTGGTCAGACTTGTATCATCAGAGGTCGGGGTGGGTGAAAATGTGTGGAAGAATTCTAAAGTCCACGTGAATTCCAATGGAATGTGTGGGGTTTGTTTAGGGGGAGACGTGTTATTTGATTTTAGACGCGCTTTGTGAACATGAGGGAGGGAGGGGGGAGGGGGAGGGGGGTCTGAAGGGATGCAACGAGAGCGTGTGCTTGTGTCTGCGTGTATGAGTCCGTCTTTGTTCTTGTGCAGATGGATACGTTACAGTAAAGCTGAAAAAAAAAAAACAAAACACCCCCCCCCCCAACAAAAAGTAATCAAAACATTTCGTTCTCCAAGTTTGTTAATGCTGTAGGTGGGCAGTATGGAAGCACATTATCTGGACTGCACTTGGACAACATCATCAGTGCGCGTAACTGCTCGCGTGTGCTTCTGTAAGAGCCTCATGTACGCACATACGTCCCAAGAATGAAACAGGCAGAGATGCACTGATTACGCTGCCCTCTGTCTGTGTCCGACATGACAGTCGGTGGGGGAAGAAATTGAAACTAAAAGTGTAAAACAAGAGTCTGTTCACTCTTTTTTTTTTTTTTTTTAATTCTAATCTGCTCGCCGTGACGGTCACATGCATCACAGCCAATCCGGAGCCCTCCCCGCCCCGCGTGCTGTGCCTGCATGGTTAGGTCACTTCTAATGTCTATGCTGATTTGCTTCTGGTGCTAAATCAACATTATAGCCACACTACTGTATTTCAAGATCTTCTGCTTTTATGACGAGAAGCTGATTATTTTTGATTGAATTCTGATTAGGTCCTGCACACTTATGTTGTGAGATTACATTAAACGGTTGAAAAAGCAGAAACCTTTTGAGGTGAGACTGTTTTAGTTTGCAGGATTGTTCACCCACATTTCTCGACCTAATAAACACAACATTTTTCTACAGGTAAATCTATAATACCATTAGGTGAGGAGTAAACTATATGCAGCTTTTTTTTAAAGCTGGATAAAAGCACAGTGACTGAGTCAGAGAGCACTCTGAAACCGAGGAAGCTTAAAGTCGGCCATCTTTAATGTGATAGTTCTCACCTGTGCTTTTACTACGTGGACCTGTCTAAATGTCTGCCATGAAGGTGGTCTGCTGCTTTAAGACGTTCTAAAGAACTACAGGAAACAGGGAAAGAAGTGGGGATTATATGTGAGACAGTACCTTTATCTGATTTAACTGGAGGCAAATCATACATTTGATTTGACTGAATCCAAATTTTAATGAAGATTAGTTTCAATTTGAAATAAACGTCCTGGCACACGCCTCTCTGTGGAGTTCTGGCTCCTGGTTGGACGAAGTGTTGAGGGATAATGGAAAAAGATTTACCATCAAACCCCACAAGGCAGAGGAACCAATGTCATAGAGCAAACAAGCATCTCACCGATTGTAGCTTTAATGGTTAATGTTATCAGTTCGACGTAAATGAAGACGACCATGTATTCTAGGCAATGATGGTGTTTGAGTTTGCTCTTGGCAACAAGGATGGATTAATGACTCGCGGAAAAACAATAACTGATGTGATAAATCACAGAAGCAGGCTCACTTTCCCCTCGGCTTCCATTCACATTGAGTTCTTTTTTACAGCTAGCAGTGTTGCCCCCTGGTGGTTATTCAATAAACTGTTACCTCCATGTTGAGACCCACCTGTCAAACTGGTAGTCCACTTGTTTTTAAATATACTCTCTGTGGTGTGGAGCAGGTGCATCTGGAACCGGAATGCCTGAAAACGACTTGGTGGCAAATTTAAAAAAGATTCGGCAAAAATAAACAATCGGCGCAAACCAACAACAAAGATATGATGAGCAGCTCCTGCACAGCGACCACATGAGGCAACAAGTACATTCGGTTCTAAAAGGTTTTTTAGGGTTTTTTTTGGTTTTTTAAATGAGTGCATCACATTCAAAAGCTTCCACGATGGGACCTGTGGTTTGTGTCCTCAGCCTGAGCTTAGACAAATGATGCAGATGGAATTAAAACGCCACCAAAAACAACAAATGAGAACAAAGTGTTGTGTGAGGAGAATGTCTGATCCTTCATTATCAATATCATTCTGCATGTGCAGATGGGCCGATGGTCCACTACAATGACTGTTTTATGAAGCTTAGCGTCGGCCTGGCTGTAATGTGACAGACAGGGACTGTGTGTGTGTGTGTGTGTGAGAGACGACTGTTATCTTTCTGTGGGTCCACCAACAGTTGAAGTGAGTGTGAAAGACGAGACAACTGTCATCGGTCGGTCTGTGCGCGCGCGCGCGTGTGTGTATGAAGGCGACTGTCTGTCCAACAGCATCACCATGATCTTGGACTGTGCTCTGCTACATTAAAATATCAGCAGTCATTCAGGCCTTTGACTCTTATGTTTCATCTCGTGCGCCGGTTTGTCCACACATGAGCTGGGAAACTGGGGAGGAAAATCTGAAATATTCTTCTAGTGTATATACGTGACCAGAGTGCATAGAAAATGAAACAAATGACAAAAATAATACAATAATTAGAGTCACATTATCTCTCATTCCGTCTTAATCTAATTTCACTATACCCGTGTCTGAAGTATATGTGAGGAAGAGGAGGATGATGAGAGAGCAAATGATCGTTTGAATAAAGCTGCCTCCTGTGAAAACCCCGTTGGTGATAAGTGTTACTTTCTCAGGTGGTACTTGGTATAAAAGTACCACCTGGGGAGTTCAACTTTAAAAAACTAAAAACTTTAAAAATCACAAGCCTAACATACACCTGTTACACTGCCAATAAATATCTAATGTATATTAAAGCTGACGGATTCATCATTAGTCATTACAAATGTTTCGTTCATCTGAGGTTTGAACCAAAAAAAAAACCCAAACATATAAAAGATGCTAAACAAGTAACAGTTCTAAACCAAATAAACCAAAAATTTGAACCCTTTAACTATACTTTTTTTTTTTTTAATTCATTTGACCCATTGTTTACATAAACAAGGTCAAAGGTTAGTGTACATGGTGAGCTACATGGTCATTTCTTTAGATTTGGAATCAAGTAGTGTCAGATTTAGCTCTTCAAAGTAACATTTCACATGGTTTTAAGATTCAGTAGCAACAAAGTCAGTGTAATAATAAGTCATGTAATTATGTCATGTAATAAGTAATACAAAACAATATGAAAGAGGAAAAAAGGTTTCAGCTCATTATGAAAGGTTGATTCGGTCAATACAGGGAATTTCGTTGGTGAATGTAATCCTCTACTGTATAACATCTAAAATATCACTTCTGCAACTGTTCTTATAAACAGATGTAAAAAAAAAAAAACTTATTTGACTGAAGTACTTACAGGCAGGAAGAAAGCCATTATCAGGAAGTGGCTTTATTTAGAGCAGGGCTGCCCAAAGTGAGGCCTGTGAGCCAAAGCCCACATACTTTCTGATGAACTTTCCCTCATTATACTCTGGAAAACTCTTCACATCACAATACAAGCGTGTCACATCGCGCAACGAGATGAAAACTGAACAATGGATCGTGTACCTGATACGACGTGATCACTACACGAGTCCTCGTCGCTTCATCTGTTCCTCTTCGCTCACTTTGATTGTTTTACAGCAGCGATCCATCACCTTCACTTTTCTTTATGGATCCAGACGGTGAAGAGACGAGCTGCCTGGAATATACTGCACATTTTGGGATTATAAGAGTGAAGCCTCCTGCAAAAAAAGGCTGTGTTTTGACTCTGACTGTTGCAGGATGGGATTATATAGTATATATATTGCAGTACTACACCTGTGCTGTACATACAGGTACTTTTAAGAATTGGAAACTCTTTCCTCTAGTTTAATGTATTCTATTTTTATTTGAATTGATGCCCAATGCATCTTTTCTGTAGGAATTTAAAAAAAAAAAGTTTCCTTCTGTGTTACCTCTGCTCTGTTTTTAAAGCCGCTTAAATTGTTTTCCATAAAGCACTTCTGATTTTTGCATGGAAAGTGCGACACAAATGAAATTGCCTTTTTTTCTTTCTTTATTTTAATAATTCATTTGACAATGGTTTATATCTAAAACAGCACCACTTTAATGCTACTTTTTCTCCTATTGCATTATTTTACTTGTGAAAGCTAGTTTTATATATATATATATACACACAGTACTGTGCATCAGTCTTAGGCCACCATTAGATTTATTGTTTTAGCAATGCTATAATGACCATCCTGTACAATTATTTCTCCATCACTTTATTGGAACACATCCTGAAAATATGGAGAAACGTATGCAGTTTGAAAATAACATCTTTTTCAACAAAAATGCTTGTATAATATCAAATATTTAGTGTGACCTACATTTCCACTCGAACAATAACACAACTATGGCTCTTTAAAACCTGGAATGGAACCCTAATGTTATTGGTCAAACCTGTGTTTCTCCTACTATTTCATGCCGACAAATAGCTGCTGTGAAAAAGGTCTATTATACCTGGTTTACTCCAGACATGTTGGAGCATTACATACACATGTTGCACAAGTTCAACTCACTGACAGGTTGATCATATAGTAGAAGACTGACTTTTAGTCACATCTTTTCAATTTGAACGCCAACGATCACAAAAGTGACATAAAAACAACAAAGCTGCTGGTGGCCTAAGACTTATGCACAGTACTGTATATATATATATTTGTGTAGATGAAGTGTGTTTTTCATTTGTCTAAATCAACGTCATGGCCCCTCAGATTAATCTTGTGACCCGTCGCAGGGACAGTCACAGTCAGTCAGTCACAGGGACCAGGCCTTTATTCTTCAGCAGGACATTTACCTGCAAGTGTGTATTTATGCATGTGATCTACGGACACGTACGGTATGTGAGGCAGACATGGGTCATGATGATGCAGCATAATAACCACAGCTGACAGTGGCAGGATACAGTCAAGAACGTCCTTTTATTCAATCAAGTAAAGGTGTTGATCTTCTCAAACTGTTTTTTATTATTATTATTATTATGGAAAAGAAACTGTAATTAACACATGCATTTCACCATGGGCTCTGGGAGGTGTGGCTGAGGATGGGACGCTGCTCTGAGGGGAGGAAGGGGAGGAGGAGGAGGAGGAGGAGGGCTGGGGAGCACTCAAAGTGGGAGGGGGTTTTTATAGGTCAGAGGTGAGGGAGACGGGCTGACCAGGAGCCTCAGTCTACACACAGACACACACACGCACACAGAGAAGTAAACACGGCCCAGCGCTCCTACAAAAACATCTTCAAAACAAATAAAGGATACTAAACAGAGAGAGAGAGATTATGGCGGATGGTTCGGCCACACGGACAGACTGGGCTCTTTAAATGTTGTACACACACACACACACGCTCCACTCCATGTGACCTTCTCCTCTCTGATATGGCTCATGTGTGGTGCGTTCACTTGTCAAGGCTTGGCTGATAATACTGCTGTTGGCTTCATTTGTGAAAATGATGAAAAAGGAAAAACTTGTATATATATATATACACGTATATATATATACGTGTATATATATACACAAATGCTGAACAAAAACAAATCTGATTTCTCTTGATTTTGCTGGTGGACGGTGGTCACGCTTCTAATGATTTTGAGCCTCTCAGCCTCCGTGTGACAGAACCGCTCCGCTTATAAGGTGCTTCCAGTTTTTTTTTTTTTTGTTTTTTTTTTGAGCTTTCATTTTTCCCTTTTTGTCGTTTTTAAAATTTTAAATAGCTGGTCTCGATCAACCCACTAGGAAGGTGCATAATTTCATTGAAGGTCTCAATGCAGCATCCGTCGGCTGCCTAATGTATGTACTGTAGTAACGATGACAAAAAGTAATCAAATAGCAAATCCAAATTCAATTTTTTAAAAAAAAAATATATAAATAGAAACAAAGGATTACAAAAGAAACCTTGCTTAAACGAGCAGTCCTACTGGTCATCTCTGTCGCCAAAGTCTAAGAAAAACCCCAAAACGTTCCCATGAGTGTTTTCATTTCCTTCCTCCACCTGGGTACTTTTGTCACCGACCTCCGCTCCCAGGGGGAAACTATTAGCCCTGACACAGCGTCTGTCCTCAGTACAGCCCAGAGCCCTGTGGTGTAACTTGTTCACTTACATTAGCTGTTGAATGGAGAAGCTGAAGAAGATGGGTATGGTAATACAATGTGAAGCGTACAGACAAGAATAACATGTGAGCTAACTGCATTCTGCTCAGACAAAAAAAAAATCTTTGCGTATTTCTTTTTTTTTTCTTTCTTTTTTTTTTTTTTTTTTTTAAACCCCGCCGTTCAGAGAAAGGGGAGAAAGGAGAGAAGGAGGTAGGGGGAAGGAAGGAAGGAAGGGAGGGAGGAATGAGAAGTTTACGCAGCTACAGACTACTCCAGTGTCCAAGAGAGACAGAAGACAAGATACAGGAAGTGGAAGAGAAGCAAGACAGAAAAGATTTTTTTTTTTTTGGTCTTTTTTTTCAACTTTTCTTAATTATTCAACAATAAAAAGAGAAACTAATCACACCAATTTCCTTTAGTACTATGTATACTGCTTTAAAAAGCTCGAAGAAGAGGAAGGAAGAGAGAGAGAGAGAGAGAGAGAGATTCAGGAGAATGAAGGAGGGGACTTTTTCTTTTTGAGATGGGCACTCAGGATTTTACAAGATGGAATCTGTGAACAAAAGGCACTTTTTTAGGGACAACCTTTAAGATGCTCTGAGTCTATCACACTACATCACCAAACAAATATTTATAGTCATTTACAGTGGGGTGGGGGTGGGGTGTTTTCAGAGGAGGGAGGGTGAGTGAGTGGGGGGGGGGTTAAACTGACGACGGGGGGGGGGGGGGGGGGGGGGGGGGGTTAAACTGACGACAGCATCACGCAGAGGTCGCTAACGTCCATCTCACTGAACCAACCAGAAAGAAATCTCTCTCCAGACCCGATGTTACTGTGATTTCTTGGATTATCTTTTTTTTTTTTTTGGGGGGGGGGGGGTCCATACTTTTGTTTTTGGGGAGGGGGGGATCCATACTTTTGCATCTTCCAATCATGGGGAAGATCTTGTCTTTGTCCCACATTCGGATCACGTGTGTTGGGTAGAAGATGATAAAGTCTGGATAAAAGATGGGTTTGATTCTTTTGTTTTTTTTTTCTTCTCCTCTACAGCTCTTCCTGTGCTGTGGTGGAAAGGTTGGGATGGAAAAATGCCTTTTGTCACAACAACCTTTTCATACAATGAACCCCTCCCCCCTCGGTAAATACAAAAAGAGAAATAGAATAATGCATGTTTTCCTAAAATTTGCTTTTACGATAACACTTATTTCGCTATTATTATTTATGTATAATAGAGAATGAATGTACTTTATTCTTAACGAAAGCACCAGTTTTCATATTGATATATATTTTATGAGTTGCAAAATTGTTCCTTCAGCCCTCCCTCGTTTTCAAAGCAAATCATGAGAAACTAATCTTTTTTTTTTCCTTTAAAAAGCATTAAAAACAAAGTAAAAAGGGAAATAAAAACGTTTTTTTCCCAACTTACTTACAAAGACTGGGATTTCTTTCTCAGCGCTCTTGTATTTAGAGTCCTAGAGCATGTGGACTTAGAAAAACAAACAGAAAAAAAAAAAAAGTTGCTGAGGGTTTTCTCTCTTTTTGTGTGACACCCTCAAACAATCGCTGACAAACAAAAACAATTCCTCTACCAAGGCATTGCACATGGCTCAATCAACATACATCATTTAGTTTCAAGAACAATACTTCCCATCAAAACAAGAAAGAAAACAACAAAACCTAATCTGACCTTTTTTTGTTTAATCCTCAACTACATTATCATCATTGTCGTTGTCTGTGTATCTATTGTCGTGTTTGCAGTGGATTTCCTTTTTCTTTTAAACGTCATTTTATGCGAGTGTGGATTTAGAGACTGGTACTTAAGCTCAAATCAGCAGTTTTCTGAGATGCATCCTATGACTGTGCGATGAACGCCATGCTTCAAAAAATAACTAGACTGCCACAGAGCTTATCTTGCAAATAAAAAAATGTATATATCTATAAATATATATGTGTATTATATATAAAGATGCTTGCGATTATCTAGTGAGCTGTCACTGTTTTTTTTTCCTCCTCTCCTGACATAAATTTTTCACTATAGCTTATATGTGAGAAAAAAGAACCTGAATTCATGTTTGACAAATTGCATAATGGGAATACAGAGGCACTTCCATAGATTAGAAAAGAAATCACCTTAGCCATCGTTAACGTCTTACTCAGCGGAGCTAGGTCTCTCTACGAAGATGATGAGATGGTCGCCAGTTGCGGGCCAACTGTGTTTGTGTTTTCCCTGCAGTGAAGAACGTGGCCAGGCAGTCCAGTTATTTTGTGAGGTTGGGTGGGTGAGGTGAATTTAAAATAAGCGTTTGACAGGAAATACAAGTAGGTCTGAACGTGTTTGGGGCGGATGATTGAAAGCATAAAGGCCTCCTCAGATTGTCTAGATTCAAGACTTCCCTTTGAATTCACTGGGGCAACTGGGGGTGTGTGTTTTTTTGTTATAAAGAAGTGGCGATTGCTGTGCTCTACACATCATAACATCCACTGGCTTGAAATACTAAGTGATGGTTGATCTACTCTAATTCTCATGAAGACAAATCACAAGGTTTGGCTGGCATGATTGTTTTAGTGCACTTTTGATCTATAAGGGCGTGTCCATTCACAATTGCAAGGGGAGTGCTGGTGTGTGTGTGTGTGTGAAGGGGGCAGCGGGGGTGGTTACCATAGCAACCCATATCCATTACCTGACCCTGTGCACCTAACAAAAAAACAAACTAAAAATGGGCATACTTGTGTGATCCTCCTACTGAAATCCCTCTCTGAAAAACAGCCAGATATGTCACATATTCATTTTGCTCCACGCTCTGCTCTTGGAGCGGCGGCCCGTCTGGGAGTGTAAACAACAGGGTAAACTTTAGGGAGACAGAAAGAAGAGCGACGTGTGCTCTCTTTTACTCTGGGTCCCGTCTTCAGCAACCTTCCCTCCTTGATTGAGCTTCTTTTTCTGTCACTCAAATAACAACCATCACCAATCGACAGCTGTATCGGGTTCAAATAGTTCACGAGGCCAATTTTCAGCTTTTGGTCGACCCTTTATGGTTCTGATTAGCTTCCTGTGATTGTCATAGCCCTGCATTGTGTGCTCCTGCAGTGCAACATGTGGCTAATGGGTTTATCTGCTACCAAGAACAAATAAACCATGGTAAAAGTGAATTTCTGACACTTTGGCTCGTCCGTCTTCTTGCTAAGAGTCACAAGACAAGACTGACGCCTCTCTTGCATCTGTATGGTAAAGAAGAAGCAACAGCCAGCTAGCTACCCTTAGCTTAGCCTAGCAAAAACTTACAGGAAACAATGGGGGGGGGGCATTGGAAATATTTGTGCTGTTTACATTGTGTTCAATGCCAAAAAAATGTAAACTGTGGCTGTGACAACTAATAAAGATGAAAGTTATTTTGATAAAACATAGCACAGTATCATGGCATCTGGAAAACCCTCAAATTCTTGGTTGCGGACATACAATTAAGTTATTTATTTATTTTAAAACTGGGTTAAAAGCAGAATGTTTTCTCGACTGTGACCAGGCACCACAATGTTGTAGCTTCGTACTCTATAGACACAATCTTCTCTGCATTTTCCCCCAAAAATCCTCAAAACCTTTTCTTTCGGTGTTTGCAGCTGCTAATTGATCCAGGTAAGCTTAACCACCCTGTCTATGCTGCCTTGACATCCGACTCCTTACTGTGTTTCTCTGTAAGGTGCTGTCATTCAAATATAAAACAGATATAAAATAGTACAAATCCAAACGGAATAAAGTCAAAATAAGAGAACACACACAAGAGAACAAAATCATTCATCTACATTACAAGAGGGCAAAAAAGGGGGGAATCAATCAATAGCTGCTGTCTATGGTCATGAAAACTGTCAGTAATGATGGACACACACTGGTTCTCAGTGTGTGGTGTTGGTTTGGACTAATTTAGAGATTGTTTACTGGGCTTTACTTTGTATGTACAAAGAAAATATGATAACACAACACCACCACCTACAAATTCTATGATCTAAAAGGTGTGACTGAGCAAATGTGTCTGTGTGTATGTATATGTATGCTGTGGGCATGGCACAGATTGTTGTGTGTACGTGTGTGTGTGTGTACATGTGTGCATGTTGTGTGGGGAAATGCGAGAGTGAGCGGAGGCCAATGATTTGCCAAACTGAAAGATGGGGGTTGAGGACAAGAGAAGGAATCTTATACCTTGATTTTTTTCCTCTTTAAAACTTGAAAGGTAAAGTCTGGTTTACCTCTCATGCCTTGTAGGTAAATAGTGCACATCGTTTAGTGTTAATTGATTCGGCTTGTAGTGCAACCTTTGATCAAGAAATGTTTTGGCATGGTCTCTCTCTAGTTAGTAGTAAGGTAAAAAGGGGCTTGTAGAGTCAATGGTCACTCTGAGAGAAAGTGTTTGAAAGAGACAGAGAAATGTTGGTCAATTTGATTTTTGTTTTGGATGATGACAGATGTAACAGGAGCATGGACTGCAGCTTTCATTGGAAACCTAATTGGTTCTTGGCCGGGCTGTGGATTCATGCTGGATTAAATGTTTTCATCTGGAGAGTTGGATTTTTTTCTTTTGTTTTTTTGCCATTCGTTACATGATGCATCCTCGCGTGGTCAGAGAAGAGGGCCACGCTCTCATCCTCAGCTTCCTCCTGCTTTGCTGCCGTGTTGTGCTGGTTTTTCAGGAGAGATGCCTGCTTGTTACCGTTTGTCTCTTTACTCCTTCCTCTATTCTGGCATCCCCTTGTCCATCCATTCATCTTTCCATCTATTCATCTTTGCTTAAATCAGGTCCTCCCTCTGATTGGGTTAATAAGTCCAGAGTTCCTCTAAAAGTGTCTGCTGCGATTGCCTGTGTTTGCTTGGTTCTATTTTGTATCAGGTGAGAGATACGGTCAGGATCGGTCGGTGGGTTGATTTGGAGGACGATTATCGTCCTGTGGGTTGTTTCTCTGTTTGCAATTTCCAATTGTAAAGAAAGAATTCTAGTTGCTGGTTTGTACACAGATCTTGTCAGAGGAACCAAGACTGTAAGAGAAAGAGAGAAAGAGTGGGCAGGTCAAGTTTTAGTAAATATAATTGACAAGACAACACAGTTGGATATAACTGAACAGGTTGCAATAAGAGTATAGGTGACTTCTAGTTGCAACAAAAGTGGCAAGTTTTTCTTTCTTTTCCGTGTATTAATGAGCGAATCAGCTGTGAGGAAAATGCCATGATGATAATCCACTCATCTTGGTTTTGACACGTCGGGAGCGTGACACTCAAGCATCTTAAAAAAAAACACCTCTGACGTCTTCTACCCATGACGTCTTTTCCATGTGTTTTTAGGTGCTGCACGTGAACGGGCCCTTAACAGTGTAAATGATTACTTATTATGACAGTTTCCTTGAATAAAAATTCAAGTATATGTGTCTGGATATAAACATAAAGAGGTTTTGACAAGATGCCTATCTTCTCAGAACAAATGTGTTCAAAACATTGTTTTCAGAATTTATCTTTTTGCGTCTCATCGCCAGATTTCTAGGAAACCGTTTAATTCTAAAGACAAATATCAAATACCATACCATGGTGATGTTAGACAAATGTTCCAGGGTTCATAGAAGTGAGTGGGTGTCATCCTCTTGGGAACACCAAAAAATATACGGCTGCAATGATTAATCAATTTTTGCATTCAATTAATCAGTTGAGGTTTTTTGTAATAAAAAAATGTTCTGTGATTTTTCTGTGATCCCTAAATTAAATATTCACTATACATTATACACTGCCATTTCAAATAGCCACACTCATGCCACTTATTAGGCACACCTGTTCAACTGGCTAAATATCTACTCAGCCAATCACATGGCAGCAACTCAATGAATTTAGACATGTAGACTTGGTGTTAAACAGAGAAAATAATTTTTATTATTATGATTGGATGGTCCTTTGATCAGATGAGACCAAACTAGAGCTCTTTGGCAATAGAGACATTGCTTATGTTTGGAGAAAGAAGGGAGAGGTGTATAACCCAAAGAACACTGTCCCCACAGTGAAACACGGTGGTTGAAGGGATACTTCATTGAGTCTCGAACTGGGAATCCCGTCAAAGTGGAAGGAATCATGAAAAAAGAAGGATAAGATTTTGAAAGAAAAGGTGAAGCAGTCAGCAGCAGAACTGGGTTTGGGTCAACGCTTTGTCTTCCAACACAACTCCAACTCACTCCTGGTGAAGAACTACCTCCAGAAGACCATAGTGAACGTTACTGACTGGCCTGCACAAAGTCCTGACTTAAATCCCATTGAAAATCTTTGGGGTGAACTGAAGACGAAGGTCCATGCCAGAAGGCCATCAAATCTAGAGGAGCTTCAGAGATTTGCAAAAGAAGAATGGTCAGGGATTCCTCAGGAGACGTGTCAGAGACTAAAAACTACAATATAACTGCAGGCTGTTATCCAGCAAAAAGGACAAAATTGACTATTACCATCGGGGGGCTAATACCCTGGTAGTTTTTGTTTTTTGTGGCATAATTTCATTTCTGTGTGCAAAGTCAAATAATGGAAGCATGCAAAATAAAACTAGGATGTTTGAAAAAGCTGAGTTAAAAATTATATGCTCTGTTTAACAGCATGTCGAAGATACTTTTAAAACATTTTCATAGGGGGGCTAATAATTTCATCCTCAACTGTATGTAGAAGATCATCTCTTTTAGCAAATGAGCTACAACAGCAGGAGACCTGAGGTTACATTCTCAGGTGTCGTCCGTACAGTGTGAGCCATGACCATCAACTCTGCTCATTTTTAGAGCAAAGTACAGTGTGTCTTAAATGTAGCCAAGCAGCAGCAGGGAGAGAGCAGTCTGGCGCTCTTCATCACTTGTGCCATCTTCATGTTGGGTTTCTCCCTCTCAGCATGATCAGGGTGCATGAGTGGGTCACCGTCGCTGTTGTTGGCTGCCCTGCTTGGCCTGCAGGATCTGGCACTGCAGGGCTAATGTGCCAACATTCTAGAAGTCAAGCCTTGGAAACAACTCTGAGCCTCCAGGGAAGCAGCCTTTTGTTTGACTTTAACAGGTCACATGATCCCCCCCCCACCCGTCACCCTTCTTAGTTACTCTCCCTCTCTCTTCATCTGTTTATGCTCCTACAAACAATCCATCTATCTCCTGTGAACACTCCCACTAAACCCTTGGCAGCACACAGTGACCAGCCTCTTTTCATTCCATCCCTCCACCCTCACCCCCTCTCGAGCAACCCCTTCTCAAATTCAAGATCAACTGGCTATGACATCATGTCTGGTTGCCAGGGGTAAACCAGACTGCTGGGACATGACTTCTATAAGGTCCAAAACTCAGATGCTCTGTTCCCTCCATTTGCCCTCTCTCTGTGCACTGTTGGTATCTTGTTTCCCCTTGCCTCTGGATGCAGGTGCCAACATTTACCACTGGAGGGCACATGGAACCCACTGATGTCACTGTAAACGGTTCTCCATCCTGTCCCACAGTCACCACATACTCACTTCTGACACACTCTTTGTTTAGTAATCTATCATTTTTTTAGTGGATCATTAATCTTAAGTGTCGTATTCTGACAGGCACATGCAAACAATTAGTGATGTGTGTTTGGAAAAGTAAAACCACACTTCAGACATTATGTCCCACTAAGTACTGAACATCAATGAGCTTTTAAGGAAAGCATATGAAGACATACTAAGGGGCCAAAAAGAATGTAGATACCTCTGTTCATAGGCTTTCATTTGCTTTTGCTATGGGACTGTTTTTGGTTTGGGTGGGGTCATTCAGTTCGAATGTGGGTAAACCTTAATGTTGCAGTATGCATTGATATTTTAGATAATGGTGTCCACTCAACTGTTTTAGGGAGATAATTTCCTGTTTCAACATAACACTTCTCTGGGGCAAAAGGCCAAAAGTCCTAAAAGAAATGATTTATCGACTTTAAAGTAAAACACTTTAAGTTCTACACGATCCTTGACACCACCCTCATTCAACACCTTTGGGATGAAGGAAACATCAACTCAAATTTACTTTAATTATGCTAAAACAGTGCCCAATGCTGCAGAATTCTAATGTGGCTAAATGGGAGCATATACTCACTGCCAGGTTCAGAAATCGGGTGGAAAGCCTTTCCAAAAGAGTGTCAACAGATCAGTGGCATAATTCTGTGATGTGTTCAATAATCACATACACATAGGTTTTCAAACACTTTTTGAGCATATACTGGGCATATAAAATCAGGGTAAATGCAAAAAGTTAGTAGGTTAGAGGGAATAAAGAATATAATGAGGATGAGGAGTGGGGGAAATGGAAAGGGAGAAAAAGTGAGAGAACAGAGGACAGAGAAATGAGGGAGGGGATCAGCAGAGCAGTTTTAGATGGTTTCCATGTGTTGACGAGCTGAGCTGAGCTGAGCTGGCTCCAGGCGGGTGTGGTTGGACACTAATGAGAAAAGTACTGGTGGTAATGGAGGAGGCATATGAACGAGGCACAGAGCAGCGAAAGGGAAGGAATGAAGAAGGTGGAAGAAGGAGAAAGTATAGTACAGAGGCAGAAAGAATCAGATGGAGGGAGGGAGGAGAGCAGAGGAGGACAAGCTAAAATGAGTTAGAGAATAGGGGGTGGGTTGGCAAGAAGAGGGATCGGAAAGGTAGCAAAGAGTGGAAAAGGCAGAGGGGGAGAAGAGTGGAGCCTGAAGGGTAAGCTCCATATGTGCCAAATAAAAATTTGAGCACAACCGATAAACACACACGTACAGTAAAATACAGATGTACAAATGTGCACGTTGATGTGCACTGTGAGAGGGGAGGTGATGGAAACCCAGCAGCAGGTTGCATGGTGCGATGGAATCACAAATATTATAGTCCCTCCAAGCTTTTTTTGTAACAGACAAACACTTCTGTGTGCTGCCCAGACTCCTACCTGTGTCTGCTGCGGGATGTTCAGAAAGTTGTTGTCCCGTGATCCGATGCCGACAAACCTGTTGGGAGCTGTGGCGCCTGGCGTGGAGTATGCTACAGACACACAAGAGCAAAACAGACATCAGCACACAAGGAGATAATCACTGCTGCAAATTCCCGAAAAATCTTCAAGGAACAGAATGACACACTGGGACAAACGTGTTATCTTTGGATACAGCTGAGCTAGCTACAGTATTTTCCCCTGTATTCAATCTCTATCCTCAGTTGTGTTTACTGAACCGACACAAGACTGGTATCAATTTGCTCATTAAACTCTGAGCAAGAAAGTAAGTGTGTGTGCTTCCCAAGATGTTATAATTTTGCTTTAACATGTGATGGCATACATTACTATGTTCAAAAATGTGAATTAAAATTCAATTTAGGTCATTAAAACTCAACAGAGAAGTTCTGCCAAAACATAGTAAGCAAACTTAGGTCTCCCAGAGTATGAAAAGTCTCACTGATGAACTTAGCTGGAAGTGATTGAGTACACCAGAATCCTGACATTGAGAATCAGTCGGGGACACTTCAAATCCATTGGTATCAAAGTCTCTGACAAATTTAGGGCAGTTTGAGGAACCCTACGGACTCCAGACTGTCAAACTCACAAAGGGATTCAGGATGCAGTGTGAAGACTTATGCATATGTGAGTGAGTTGGTGTGGAAGAGAGAAAGAACAAGAAGAGGGAAAGACAGGAAGTTCGCAACTGCATGTGTGTTTCTAAGGACTGAAATAACATACATAAGACATAAAAGACTCTGAGACGCCGACTGGGGGTAAACCAAAAACACTAAATTTGAAGGAAAGCTAAAAACAAACAAAAAACAAAGTGCTCCATCCAGTGCCCCTTTTACCACGGATGAGGAAGACCAATGTGTCGTGAGAAAGCCCAATGGGTGGACTGACTTCACTCCTACTCCTCATATACACAACACACTCTATTCTGCAAAATAAACCAAAAACCATTATCAAAACGCTCAAAACAGCCAAACCAAAAACAAGTCTCACTAAAGTGATTTATTTCACCAACGTTCTTATTTTTTATTAGAATATTTTGGAGTCCATGTAAATAACTGCCCTAAATTTGTGCCCTTCACAAGGAAGAATCAAGTCTTTTTGAGTTTTTCAGCAAGATGCGCCGCTGAGTCCGGCAGAAGAGGAGAAGAACGGAGCATTTAGAGGGAGAAGAAGTGGGGCGGTGACATAACTTCCACTCCAGACAAAGCAGACAGGGCTCCGTGGAGAGCCACTCAAACTGATGGGGCCTAATACAGAAGCCTGATCAGCACCACTGCAGTCCATTATGAAAGGTATTTCTCACCGAACATCTGTTGGGCTTGGTCTACTCTACTGAAACTCCACTGTAAGATCTGTGCTGCCTTCCATGGGTTAAGGAAGGTGGGGTGTTGGAAACACAGGAACAATGATGGTACGAAGTTGGAGGAAGAACATGGAGGGGGTCTTTTCTCTGGAGAGAGTAGAGATGTTACATTTTTTTGTTGTTGGTTTGGTTGTGAGAACGGTCGCTGCGGGGTCACTTACACGGAGATGCGGGCGAGGAGAGTCCGCCATCAGGGGGCGTGCTGTTGGGTTTAGAGTCGGGCATAGGGAGGGGCACTGGGCGGGCCACTGGGGGAGGTGGAGGCAGCAAGAAGGAGCCTGGCATTTTGCTCTGGCCGCTCCCGTTTGGCTGCAGACAATACAAATAGGGTCAGGAGGGCGACATGCGACAATCCGCAGACACGGAATGAAAAAAAAAAAAAGGACGTAGCTGGGGAAGCCGAGTCCAAAAAAATATCCATGACGGAAGGGGGGAGGCAATGGTGGAAGGAAGGATAGGAGGTGGTGGGAAACAACAACCAAAGGAATGATATATGTGGACGGCATCTTTCATGGAGGTGTGAAAAATAATAATCACCACAGGGACTGATAGGAGTGGGAGCTGGAAGTGACAGGTTCCAAAAGGATGATCCGTGGTGGGTGGAGGAGGTGTGGAGGAGAGGAGTGAGCAAATTATTGACTGGGTTTGTCCTGAAGATGGCAAGAAATCAAAACCATGGTAGAAGACTTGTCTACACAATCACAACACCAACCAACGATACCAGCACCAAACTCCAAACTAAAATCATAATAACTAGAGATGGGGACAGAAAACACAATGACACAACACAGGATAGGTATGCTGGACTGAAGTGTGCTGTGACTGATTCACCCTCGTGCTTATGGTTGTCACTTCTGAGGGGTTGGGTGGAGCAAAACAAAATAATAAAAGGGGAAGGGAGGGGAACGACAGGCTCTGAAACAGCAAACAGCAAAATGACACAGACAAGACGATACACAGATTTGTAGACCAGCTGCAGGAGCAAATGTCTGGTGTCTTCCCTTGTGTGATTGTATGGCTGTGGGGTGCATTTATCTATACAGAATGTTTCAAATCATACTAAAAATACTTCTATAAATAGTTTTACCATATTTCCATCAACAAAATTATAGTAAATCTAAAATGTGCCAGTGCTATAAATTCAGAGGGAGTTATATTTAATAGGTATAGATAATAGATTTAATATCAGTTAGAACAAAATGCAAATAATTATGGCATTCCTTTGCTGACATACAGATCCATTTTTCTACTATAATTTTTATGTTTTTTTCTGTGGTTTGTGTGTTTTATAAACTTTCCGTTTGCCTTTTATAAGCTGTTATACTGTCACAACTAGGAATGAGACAATACAATACTCCGTATCAGTATCAGTCTGAGACTGGTTAAACTCATTAGATCAGACAATGGGGAAAAAGAAAATGTGAACTACATCTTAAATATCACATAAATATCTCTCTAAGCACTGGACGTAAAAAAGTACAGTGTTTAACCAAGTCATGTTATTGCTGTTTACACAGAAATGTGCTCTTCACAACTTAGTAATGTAAAAGATGTAAAACAACTGTATTGATACCAGTAGATATTGAAAGTTGTGATAGTGGACAGTGTTATTGAGCCATTTTAATCATTCATAACTGACACTCCATATAAACAGCACTTTGTTATGTAAAAGAATTATGCTCCTCCTCCTCCCTGGTGACGAGCCTTACCTGTCCAGCGGCCTGCCCCGAGCCATCAGCACAGACAAACTGCACAAATTCCTTCAGGGGGTCCTGTCCAGGATGGTGGTGGTAGCGGATGGTTGGGTGGGTGAAGTAGGGGCTAGACTGCTGGATGATGGAGGGAGACGGGAAGTGCAAGGCCGAGGCAGAAGCACGGGGGCTCCCTATAAACAGAGATGTTGTTGTTAGAGTAAAAGACTAATAGAACTAATAGACAGGTAGAGAGCGAGAAGAAGTCATGACACACTGAAATATAACACGTTCTTATAGATGGAAGAAATGTATGAGGTCATTGATGCGTGAGAGCGAGAACATTGCATCACAAGTGGAAATGACAAAGTTCAAACCTGCTTTTAAAATGGTACACATGAAATGAATACCATTGTTTCAAACAAAAGCAGATTTCACATTAATGGCCATTACGGTGTGTTGCTCATAATGTCTTATAATCACTCGAGTAAATCCATAGAGCTTTACAGTTGACATTTACACATATTGCACTCATATGTGAATACTCAGTCAGAGACTACATGATATAAGTCAGCAACAACACCACGACTTAAACAAGGTCAGGCACTGCACACACCTGGAGAGAAGAACAAGGTAAATGCAAATGCTAAATTATAAAATTGGATCTAAATAGCCAGTAAAAACAAAGGGTTCACTGGATGTCTTAAATTAGCTGCCATTAACATGTGCTCACCTGTACTCTATTTTGAGGGTGTGATACGTTGGCATAAAAGCAAATATGGCATTTTGACAGTAAAGCTGTTTGTCATACAACTGGTTCCTAAGAGAGGATTAAGCTGTACATTCATATTGTATGTCTAAGTTGCCATTTTGCTGTTAATGGGCTTTATAGACTCACATTGCAGAAGCTTTTCTGGCAAAAACACTAAACTTGCCAGGAACAGTAGCCCTCATGGAGACCAAGACCTGGTCCTAATGAAGCAGAACCTAATTTATGAGGAACTGGTTAAGTTGAGGGATAAAATGTGAATTGTGGTTAGGTAAATTTGAGGTTAGGCATCAACTGTTTATGGTTAAGGTTAGGGATAATGCTTTGTTTAGGATGTCCAAATGAATGGAAGTCAATGCAGTGCCTTGAGAAAATAGCATTACTAAAAAAATCTAATTGTGGCCTAAGACATTTGATGCAATTTTCTGTCAAGAAAAACAGAGGAACCCCTGCCAAACATGGCTGAAGAACAACTTACTGCTGTCCTTAACCCTAACCCATTAGTTTGACATAAAATGAGTATTTGAATTTGAGTAGGTTTGCATCAACATTCAAAGAATGGTGTGGAATCTAGGGTTAAAAGATTTGGGGAAAATCTATCTAACTGCATTTTATTCTGACAAATGTTGCCATTGTGATTTGATTTGGACCTGTTTCTAAAACTGTTTCCTACTTTCCAGTCAATCATATAAGAAATAAAATACAGCAGCTGTCATTTGCTAATTGCATTGCATTTAAATTGTTATTTAAAAATAATTAATTGTTCGGCCCTAGTAGGAACTACATCTCATATATTAAGAAAACCTAAACCCTTATGTTCTAGACTGCTTGTGTGAGGTGTGAGAGGAGAGCAGTTGGTTGAGCCAGATCACCAAACACAAAGCTCCCTCTGTCAGACGTATATCCATTACTAAATGTCCTTGATTTGTATTAGAAGCCCGCTCTCTTCTCTTAGTTGTGCCAGTTTGACACCCCCCCAAATCCTATCCCATCTAGGCCCCCCAGCTGCCCATGTTGGGCTGCCAACACCACTTGGTGCTTGCATCTCACACATTGTGTATGTGAGTGTACTTCATGAGAGTGCCAACCCCAATGCATTATCCCCCATTCCCACCTATGCCTCTGAGCCCAGCAACACCTCGCTCCCAGGCCATCGGAGCTGTCTCCCTGCTCCTATATTCTCATACTAATCGCATTAGAGACTGGGTGAAGGCCAAAGGGTATGGGGGTGGGATAGGGTTGGGGTAGTGGTCGGGAGACGCTCATTGAGAATTCCTACAACCCTTTTCTATTCCCTTTTCCCTCTACATCATTGGCTCCCAACACTTTTTGTGTCTGGTCCACCCCCAACTCTGTCAGAACTCAAGGACCCCATCATTAACACTACCCCCATTTTTCTGACGTCTCCATCACTAATAAATTACTTCATTTTATCATTACACTGCCAGTGGTGTTTATGTCTCACTGGTCAATTTCCCATTTGTATCACTTAAGGGACAAATTTACCAAAACCACCCTTTTGCCATGGTGAGCAGCAAGCGCCTGCATGCTCCTCCCCACTGCTCCAAACCCTAAATCCCCTTGGATTTCATCCTACATGCAGAGCAACAACAACAATGCTGATGATGTGGTGAGCACTTTCACGCCAGTGTGGGAACAGGTCCGACATGTGTACTGTTTGGGTTTGTGTAAAAAGAAACAAATCACATCTGTATAAATCACAACTGCTGGCCACAATAAAGATGGGATATGGTGTATGTGTGTGTGGAGAGATTTGATGTGCTGTAGCTGTGTCTCAAGAGGCACGGGGCTTGTCAACAACCATGGAGGAGGGTTTAATGACATGGTGGTCAACCTCATTGCCTCACATCTGCTTGGTGGCTTAAAAAGCCTTTGATGTAGCTGAGCTACAGAACTAAAGCACATGGGCAATTATCTCCAGTGAACTCCTTTACTGGGTGAATTCTCAAATGAGCACTCTCCAACAAAAATCATCTCTGTCTCAATCTGCACTGTGGTAATACAATTAGGAGAGTGGTGATTAAATGTCAGAGATCCTTTGGTTGTGTTTGATATCTGATACTATCTTGAGCTGCAAGATTTGACCTTGTTAAGGATCAGCTGGTTCACACATCAGCTCAGGGGCGAGTACAGATGTGTTCGTCCCACAAAGCCATGGAACTGGAGTTCCCACTCCAAAAAAGAGACAGTCATCCTAAATTTGGAAAGAAGTAAAAGATAGATGGAAAGATATGGAAGAATGAAATGTAAAGACCTACAGATAAATCAGACTTGAGGGCTCTGTGGCCAAAAATGAAAGTTCCTTGGGCTGTAGTAACCCACAACATATATCTATTCAGCATTTCTTTCTGCAGAGAGATATATGAACAGATGAATATCTGGTATAATAAGCAACATTTAGGAATGTTATCTCTATTACCTAGAAATGTACACAAGGGCCACACTCACACTGATGAGTCACTTTCAAGGTGCACTTCACCAGTTTTACACACACTATGAAAACGAGTGAGTAACCTCCCTTGTGGCTCTGGAGAAATTACTCCTGAGTCTAAGAAAAAATAAAACCTCTATGATGTAATGCTGATATCATCCAGGTCATCTTGGCCTGTGCTCAAGACTTAAAAACACAAAGCCTTCATTATCATGACATTTACTTCTTTTTAGGAAGATAATGTAATGTAAAGAAAATGTAATGTAAAATTTTTGTATTTCAACAAAATTTTACATTCCCTATAACATCACATCTCATTTTATCACTGGAGTAAAATTTAAAGCTAATGTTAGTTAATAATTTTAGTGATGAAAACTACTATTCTGAAAAATAATTTCATCTCCTCAAGTGATCACACTATAAACCTGTGGCTTTAGGCGATTTCCTGAAATGTGGGGGTCCTGGACTGTAGCCAGACAGGCCTCATAAAGACCTTTGCCAAATAGTTTTAGTATTTAATGTGTCAGAGTAGAACATTCAAGTGCAATCACATACAACAACCCCAAATGAATAAATAAATCCAACTGAATTTATAATGTAATGACTGTTAAATTATCAATGTTTAATTGTAATTGTGAAATATTATAATTTTTTTTATGTAAACTATGCCTAATGTTGGCTTAGTTAACAGTTGCTAATGATTAAAATATCATTTTTGTTATTTACTCATATACTTATTCGATAGGCCATTAAAAAACATCTAATTTGAATTGAAAAATCAGCTGATGCACATCTGACCTTTTCAAAAAGTGGTAAAACCATATTTTTAAAAGACTAATTCCCACCATAGAGAAAATGCCAAAATAAAAAGAAGCCTTGCAACAATTAACAATTGTGCAATTTCAGCTGGGACAGAATTTGCCGCAGGATCCACCTTACCCATTGTTCCTCTGTAAGAAGAAGAGAAGGACCACAACCAAAAGCCATCCACCAATAGATAGGCCCAGAAAATCACACATGACAACCAGACACCCGAGAAGCTCCGACACCAGCTTGACCTACAAGGTCAGAGCAGGCAGAGGAGCAGGCGGAGAGGAGTACACACAGACTACACAGCTACCTGCCAGCTTTTCATTCCCGACCACTCTCATCTCCCAAAGACAACGTTCCCACACTTCCGAACCACAAAGGAGGGGTGGGGCACTGAAGAAGTGAGGGGGTTGGGTAGGAGGAGATGGTGGGTGGGGTGGGGGGGGTCGTTCAGGGGGGGTTGGGAGCTGGATTGGTCTCACCTGGTCTCACTCCCGCCAGCATTGGCAGTGGGTGGTGGGTGAACGCCATGCGGGGGGACCTCGTCTGGGAGGACAGGGCGCTGAAATCGAATTTCCCCGGCTTCTTAAGAGAACCAGGCGATGACAGTCCTGGCAAAAAGAGGGGATCAACAAAATGGCAGAACAGAGACGAGGTTTTAATCAAACATGGCTGCTTTTCTTACTTTGACTCTACTCAAAAATAAAACCTTATCAGACTTTTTATTTTGAGTGCAAAAAATCGAATGATCATGATTGGTTGAAATCAATGGATTGATTCATTCATTGATTTGTTTGATTGGCTTAACATACAGATGGGTTCTCACAATCTGTCTATCCAATATGTCTTTGTACAGTCAGTGGGCTTTTGGGTCACACTGGGAGAGTTGGGTGGGGTTGAAGACAGGTTCCGGAGAGAGGCCATGTTCTGAAGCAGCAGGGGTTCAGAGTGGGGGGGTGGGGTGGGGGTGACGTAAGAAAGGGTAAGGGGGCAAGGTTGAGGGTTGGGGTCAGGAAGCTGGGGGAACAGTGTCAGGAGAGAGGAGAGCCGGGAAATGCAACATGGCGGCTCAGCTACGGCCGCCACTGCAGACTATGAACACCACAACAGTGCCCTACTCACTGCTTTTTCTCCAGGGCAAAACACCAAACTGAATTCAAAGATTTGAAATCCAGACTATCAAAGAACCACAATGATTCTCAGAGTCTGGTGCAGCTACAGAAACAGTCAACACACAACCAACCTGCTCACCACACTTGTCAGGGTGCCTCTGTAGAACCAATGGGATCTTACTTGTCTTCATATCTATCTTTTAGCCAGCACGAGCAGTGCAACTACATATACCTGCAGGGGAGCATGCCAAAACATACTGTACATCAATCAATCTGCTGATGTAATGCCCTCTTACATATTTGACTGTCAAGTATTTCATTTTTATGTATGTTACTGCCTTCAGGTATAAGCAGTGCTGCTCAAACTCATACACACATACACAAGCTGTTCAGACTGGGTGGCAGGCCCCGGGCAAACTGCCAAGGGAAGGATGGAGGGGAGAGCGGTAGAAAGATGGAAGGAGTTAAGTAGAGGTACAGTGACGGTAAATCCGAAACACATCGACAAAAATATTATAATGTTGACTGTGGCCAGGGGACTGCATGAAATATCCCTCAGTTTGGTAAAAACGGGCAGAGTAACTACAGGCCCGGTTCACCAGCGGACCAGAAACATGGCCAAATGTGTGAGAGCTACAGATAAAAAGAGGTTCTCTTATATGATTAAGGCCTCCTGTGGCGGGCACTGAGGGCAATTATTTTGATGTATGGTAATCCAAAGGCACAATTTTGACTTACAGGGTTTTGAGGAGCAAAACCAAATGGTATATTTGACCTGAGCTCAGAACTGCAATGCTGTATAAATGCAGAAATAAAAAAACGGTGGAAAGAACAATCCATAAAACAGAGAATAATGAGAAAACAGACGTATAGAAAAGTAAATCAGCGTGGACACAGAGACCTCATTACTTTTTCTGAGCTTGTGTTTTGTTTGCTTCAGCTTTGGTTGAAGGAATACAGTGATAACCTTGGCAGGCAATTGCCCCATAAACTACTAAACAACACAATATTCACACATATAAAATACAAACACACTCAAATAAAGACGTGGGTAATTTCGACATGGCCCAAAGAGATGTGGAAATAGATTTTATGAGCTGAGCATATAAAGTCTAACAGAGCAGATTTCTGAAAAGCTTGCTCTTTAATGCTACATTGGGAAATGTTTTATCGCTATTTACCCACAATTCGCATAGGCAGCATGGGCGCAGCTGTGCTTGTGTGGGCACCGATAAGTATAGAATAAGGTGGGCGTCTGCACTTATGTTCAGCTTGGAACACCATGTGACTCTACATGTAGGTGGGAGGAGCAGATACACTAAACAGAATGAGACAAATGCTACTCACTGATAAAATTATGAAAGAAATTTTACATTGGATTTGTATTAGACGCTGTTGATTATTTGTTATCCTCTTGTTTTGTGGAAATGTGGACTGTCACTATGACCTGTCTTTAATGAAATATACATGACAAAAAAAAGAATAATGTTACAAATGACAGCAATACAAGGGAAAAAAAAAACCAAAACAAATCACATGCAAAGTGCAAAGTGAGAAAAAAAGGTGGTAAATAAGGTTTTCCTTTTATAAATTTTGTTTCATTGATAAAAGGAATACTGCTATATTTAGTGAATAGAAAACTATTTACTGCTAAATAAATAAATTCCGGTGTTGCAGATTATTGGTAATCAGCGGTGGGCAATCACTGAGTTGAAAGTCTAGTAAAAAAAGTGGAGTGGAGAACAGCTGAACACTCTAAAATAAAAAAAAGTGTAAAACATTACAAGATGATAAAAAAGTAGAAGACCATTTGCTGCAGTCAGCAGTACATTAGCAGCGTAGGTTTGTCATCCATCTGGCATTAATATTTCACTTCCGCTAGTGTTTGCAAAGTTGCTTGGCAACATAATACAGCCAACTTAATCTAGTGTACAGGTGGCAGACCTGCATATTACTATTGTCCAGAGATTAACATGCATCTCTAAAAAGGTTTTAATAAGTGAGGGAAACAGCAGTGTGTTCTGCTCGATTGTCAGTGTGTTTTTTTTTAATGGTTAATTAACTGAGTCATTTCTTCAGACCATTAAGTTGAACTATCCAATCCAATTCATTTATATAGCACATTTAAAACAACACAGATGACCAAAGTGCTGTACAGCAATAATGCAAATCACATATAACAGTGCACATCTCACATTCAAAGTGTGAAACAAAATATAAGATTTGACACAATTTGTTAGATGCTAATGTGAAGGCCCGATCGCCCCTGAGCGTTAGCTTCGCTTTTGCGGGACAACCTAGAGCAGCTGATAGGCTGATCTTAGGGACTGTGAAGCAGTAGAGAGCTGAAGCAAGATTGATGGGGCGGTGCAAGATTATGATGACACTTATATACAAAAAAGTAAGATTTTAAAATGGATTCTGTAGACAACGGAGCCAATGGGGGAAAGCCAGAATGGGGTAAATATGCTCATGCCTGTGAGCTCCAATTAAGAGGGGAGCAGCAACATTTTGGATGAGCTGAAGTTGAGCAATGGAAGCCATTCTAACCTCACCATAGAAAGCATTACAATAATCCAGTCAAGTTATAATAAAAGCGTGCATGATTTTTTTCAAAGTCATGCCTCGACAGAATAGATTTGACCATGGCTATTTGCCTTAATTGAAAAAAGCTGTTTTTCAGAAAAGAGATAATCTGCTTTTCAAATTTTAAATCAGAATCTATTATTACCCTGAGGTTAGTAACCATGGGTTTCCTGTGAGGAGCCAAGGAACTGAGGTCAACGGAGGGGAAGAGGTACTGCTTCGGCCGAACAGTTACATTTTCTTGTCATTAAAACTTAGAAGGTTTAAAGCCAACCATGCTGTTATGTCATTGAGACAATTCAATAGAGGGAACTAGAACTATTTAACAAATTTTGAGATATGTGTTAATATATAATAAAACTTTATGTGGAATGCCCACGTCTAAATACTTTTAACTATCAGTTTGTCCTGGAAAGATTTTTGAGACTGCAGCAGGCCATTTTAAACTATGGCGCAAAGCTGCTGTCTGCATATTTAATGGGAAACACTGCAATATAAGCAGCATTTTAAAAAGACGAATCCATTTTACATGGGCTGGTATATTCATGAGAAGTGCTAAGAAGAGTTATGGTTCAGATGGGGATGTTAGATTTGTCATCAGCGTGATCTTCGTTTGTACTCCACTGAAAATGTGAAGTTTAAAAGATATAGGCAAAGTTGAATTGAGAGAATGATTCTGTCTGGTTGCATTGTGGGAAATGCAAGATCCAGTGGTTGTGGAGCTTGACCTGATATGTATGCTGCTTTGAGTTTAAAGATTTTTTTAATACACTGATCAGCCATTTAAACAGAAATCTGATTTTAATGTTATGGCTTATTCTGGTAAATAAAAAAAAATATTAGTCATGTGATTACATGAATAACTGAATCATAAATTCTGTATGTTGTTGCTAATGTTGCTAATTGATGTAAACATGTATATTGTGAGCACTTTAGGGAAATGCAGTATGACATGACATAGCTGGAGTCGCCCTTTAAAACCGTAGCTGATAAAGGTAAAGCTAATCATTATTAGTCAATATAGTGTAACTGTATTATTATTATTATTATTATTATCATTATTTTGTGAGTATATAAAATAAACAATGTGTTTATATTACCTCTGAAACATTATAGCATTTAGCATCAAGTAACCATTTACCCATTTTTGGCTACTCCATAATCTTACAGAGGTACAGTAGAGTTAGGAGTAAAATATATTGTGTCAAGAGGCATTTGGATTTGTTGCATTTAAAAATCTGACTGAATTCCGGTATGCTGTGCCCTCAGTGCATCCCTGTGATAAACAGTATAGTGTATTTTGGCTGCAGTTCCTCTGTGGTACATGTAGGGACAATTGTGTCCCATAACATCCCGAGCTCAATTAAAACCAGCTTATTATGCATAAACAGCCTTAAATTATACATATTGTTTTTGTGATATTCCCTAATTAGTCAGTATCTTGCTGAAATATCTGGTAGTGTGTGGCTTCTCAGTGAGGAGCAGCAAATGAGGCCCAGATGCCCAATGAAAGCTTTGTCTGATAAAGCTAACAGAAGTTACTCTGATCTCTGCCTTAATCTGTGTTTGTGTGTGTCTGTGTGAGTAAGTGAGTTTGCGCACACATAAATATACACACAGTTGTTTGTTCTACATTATTTCTGTGTCCTGCTCCTGGCACACTGTATGAGCAGACTGGCAGGCAATTGCTCCCATGACCCTCTAGTTTTACCACGCTAACAAGCTGGCGACCACACAAACCCCCTGACTGCCACAGAACTGGTCCACGACCATGTGCACGCACATACACAATGAAGAGGGACAGAAAAAAAGAGCTCACACTCTTGTCATTCAGGTAGACAAAGAAAACAATGTACATATATTAACAGAGTCATGTTGCTTCATTCACTGACTGCATCACTCATCATTAGCACTCAGTGCTACACTAATGTTCTCCAGCACAGCAAGGACACTGTAACAATAACATAAACACACATACATCATTGTTTAATGCTGATGTAATTAGCTGGAATTCTTTATCAGCATGAAAGATACTTAGGAAACACCAACCCCACCCTACAACCCCCAACCCTTACTGAAAGGTTGATAGCAGGTTTTCCCACCAAGGAGCAGCAGGAGCAAGCAGGCAGAGAGAGAACAGAGCAGAGCAGGAGACAGCAGACGTAATGATGAATTACATGATCACCTGCTATGCCTCGGAGCCTTTCATTCAGGTAGAGGATCACCTCCAGAGCAGGCAGAGGCACAGGTCCCCCCCTTCCCCTCCTCCTCCTCCCTCCACTCATCCTTCAGTCCTCTCTCCTCTCCTCTCCTCTTCTCATCTTATCTCTCACTCCCAACACCATCACCACCATCACCAGAACAGATGTCTGCTGTAACCCAGTAGCTCCCTTCGCTGTAGACACATGGAGGCGCCATCTGGACTGGAACGCTGCTCCGGTCCAGATTGGGGAGTGTGTGCGTGTGAGCGCATGTATGCATGCATTTGTGTGTGAATGTAAATCAGGGAGCGAGTGTGCTTCAATTTAGTTATGTGTGTGTGGCTGCGTGCTGTTTGCGCGCGTTAGTGAGTAAGCATGTCTTGGAGACAGAAGGTGCCTCGTGTTCATTCATGACACACCTGAGTGCCTTCAGTTGTGTTTATTTGGGTCTTATATTGTTTTTTCCTGTTCTGCCTTTCGGAGAGGGTTGAGTCAGGCCTCCAGCAGGTGAGACACCACTCAACAGCTCTGTCTAAACAACCGACAGGATGAAGCGGCTAATGCTGATATACACAAAACCTGTGTCTTCCATTGCTTGCTTTCTCTCTCAGGGCTCAGCAACAAATTTACAACACCCAAAGCACTTAGCTGAATGTTTACACCACCTCAGACACAGTAATGTGGATTTTAGATATGATAATGCACATAATTACACATGTAAATGCAGTGTATTGTAAGTCAGACAGTGTACACCAGGACAGGAGGAGGGAGGATGTTTTACATGCACCAGGGATGTATTTATCCTCCTACATGTCTGATTTCTTTCACAGATTTACAACAACATCTTTGAGGCAGACAGGCAGTGGATGTTATGGAGCTACTGGGCTACCAAAAGGCTTTGGTAAACCCACAATGGACAACAGCAGACATCTGGTAGAAACACAACCCCACCAAGCGGCAGCATAGTCAGAGAGCAGCAGAGAGAAGAGAAGAGAAGAGAAGAGAAGAGAAGAGAAGAGAAGAGAAGAGAAGAGAAGAGAAGAGAAGAGAAGAGAAGAGAAGAGAAGAGAAGAGAATGGACAATGCAGAACAGCTCAGAGAACTCATAGGAAGTGCAAACAGACTTGGAATAAAAAGACAGAGAGATTTACAGTATAGAAGTGGAGGGTGGTGTGAGCTGAAGTAAAACATGTAGACATGTATATGACAGTATAATGTTTATAATGTTGTTCTAACCATGGTAAGGAAACTGCACTCCATCGTTCTCATGCTTAATCTTCCTCTCCTGCACACTGGCCAAATGGTGCTGCACTGAAAGGCCAAACAGGGGAGAAGGGAAGAGTTAACAATGGGGAGGAGAGGAGGAGAGAAACAGCCAGAGACAGAGTGAAAGATGGAAAAAATGAGAAAGAAAGAGACAGAGAGAAAGAGGAGTGGTTAGATTATCAGTAGGTGGGGTGGGGGGTGGGAATAACACTATAGAGTGCAGCAAGTGTCTATGTAAGAGTTACATCATTACTGCTGGTTGTATTAACAAGGCAGCATGTGAGTGGGAGTGACGGTTAAACATTGACAAAAACATGAACATTTATCAATTTTAGAGAATTCCCAAAATCAAAAACTGCACCCAGGAGATATACATGAAATCTCTCACTGTGACATCCATCACAGTGGTACAAGGTGTTGTAAGGGTGAATCATTATAACTCTAGGAGCAAATGGGTGGTTACCCATTTACTCTGATAAAATCCTCAGGAATAAAACACTGAAGGATTTCAATGGCAAAACTATAAAAGCAACTAAGAGAGGATAGTTTTAATCAATATTTTCTTAATAGTCTTACTCATAAATATTGTACAATTACTAAAATATGAATTAAAATATTACATGGTGGGGGAGAATCAAATTTTCCTTGTGTTTTTTTTTAACGCTATCTCAGATAGTCTCAGACATCACACGGATAGAGACAGACAGAGACACACTCACTCCTAGAGTTAAACTCTGAGTGATAGTGCTAATGTCATTATAAACTATTTCCATCCCTGCCACTCATTTAAAGCAAAGTTAGATAGAAAAAGTGTAAAAAAAAAGGTTTCATGGGTTGAGACTGCGATCATAGCTAAAAAAGGGTCAGTTCACCCAGAACAGAAACAGCACTATTAACCAAGTATTTTAAGTATACAGCTATCTTGTATTCTGAGGTGTATTAAAAGTTCTATTGGAAAACATAATTTGATTCCTACAGAGTTGATATTATAAATCTTCTTTGCTTTGTTTTTGGTGTTTGGAGTGTTCATTCATCTCTTTTGTATTTGGGTGGTATAAGGTTTTCAAAAGCTTTGCAAATAACATCTGTAATTTACCTGCATGATCAAACCACAAAGAGCCATTCAAAAAGCACATTTTCTTGTGTTTTGGGTAAACTGGCCCTTTAAGTCCCTGCTGGGTGGGATTAAAGGGTGCATTATTGCTATTACCTGACTGTGGCTAACTGATCTGCAAGGGGCATCATTAGGTCTAAGTTTATAAGTGGAGTAGAAGTAGTGAATAAAAGAAGGTGAGGAAGAGAGGGAGGATGATGTGGGGGGTGATGTGATAAAGAGAGGGGGACAACACAGGAAGATCTGTGCTGGTCGAAGGAGGCAAACTGTGGCTTTTGGTCCATTTCAATTCAGAGATTAACATCTAAATATTTCTAATAAAGTCACTGGAAATACAGTACATCATCATGCTGTCAGTCAAATCTAATCAAACGACGCCCACAAGGTCATGATGTAGCAGATTAACACAGCATTGCCAAATTAGTGATTTTCTCATTAGATTTTTGAATGACCTCAACTCTTTACCCTTAAAGAGAGAGTCCAGTGGTTTTTACCGAGCTACTGGCTCAAAAATGTTTCATATATATATTTTTTTTATTTAAAAATGTTTTAAATTCATACTGATGTGAGTGCAGGAGCTTGAAAAACTATGATTAAGCTCACCGGGGTCATTTAAATTCACTATGCCTTTTTTTACAACTGTGAAAAGCTTGTATTCTTTCACTCAGTGATGTCATGATTAATGCAAACAATTATAGACTTGTCAAGTGACTTGTGGAAAACTGTTGGAGACACATACACAATAATTACTTAAGGTGTTTTTTCTGAACTTGAACTGTAGCTTGAATTATTGAAAATTTGAAGGAATACAGAAATAATATTTACCATCTTCCTGAGAGTTCAGAGGATTGATACCAGTCTCTTATCTGTAAAGCTACAGCCAGTGGCGGTTTATATTACCTTTCAAAATACAGTCTATATTCTGCCTGTGTCTAACGAAAACAAATTGGATACACAAGGACATCTAAAATCAGTTCATTACGAGTAGGGCTGCAACGATTCCTCGAGTAACTCGATTTCAAAAAATGATCGAGGAATTTCCTCTGCCTCGAAGCCCCGTTTAATTAAATTTAAAGCTCACGTTTCGCACAGATTCTTTTTTGTGTGATACAACGTGCTTACGTCACAGGCTACGCGTCCCCTACAAAGCAGAAGAAGACAGAGCGGGCTTTGGGGAACGTGTGTGGACAGTTTAGCGGTACGGAATGGCAGACGCCGGGACCGAAAACAGTGAATACAGCGAAAATGAGCAAACGCAGCAAAGCGAGAGTAATTCCTCAGGAATAGGATAAAAGTATGTTTTATCCGATTACTCGATGAATCGATAGAATATTCGATAGAATACTCGATTACCAAAATATTCGATAGCTGCAGCCCTAATTACGATATAGGTTTTTTATTATATAGGACAAAATGACCCAGTGTAAAAAATTTAAATTATTTATTATAAGCATTATTTCATTAAAATTGAATATGAAGCAAGATTAAGTCTTAAGAAAAATCTTAAAGGAGCTGCATCTGTTGCAGGCTCCATAAAGCTATAACAATAAGATTAAAAAACATATATTTTTGCATCTGAATTGATGTGGACTTTGGCCCAGCAAATGAAAAAAACATCTGGAATGTGTGCAGAATTGGTTGGTGGCAGGACTACCTGCATCCACATCATTAGGCCAACCGCTGGACTGAGAGCTGCTGCCGGCCGCTGGGGAACGGCCTGAGTAGAAGACATCGTCCACCGGGCTCTCCATCTCACTGTCATCAATGGACTTGCGCTTGTTGGAGCTGAGAAACAAATAAAACATAAGTCAGATTGCTTAATTACTGTAGGACAAGGTGGAGAAGGTAAGGTGTTTGAATGATGCTGCTTTATTTTATGCAGATTTTTTTTTTTCTTTTTTGCATGATGGCCTGGGTCATAACTTTCCGCATCCACGTGTCCACTATGGTCCACATGATGTAAAGATTGTCTGCCAATGTCTGTGGTGATGTGTGTAACCCTTTACGGCTGAACAACAAGCTCGACTAATAATGACTGTACCAGACATGGACCATATGCGTTGAATGTGTATGTTCACTGTAGCACAAAACTTTCCAGCCCAGTTGGTGGAGCATTCTTGTTTTGGGATTGTCTTGAGTTGGACAAACAAACAAAGACAAACTCCTTGCCAGATACTGCCACTACTGGAATGCTAAACTGACACACACCCTCATTTTAGTATGAATGAATCTGTGGCCATGTACATGCATGCAGAAATAGGTAGTGACCTCTCTTTTGACACAGAATGCAGAAAATATGACCCAGGCCCAATGGTAAGACAAGGCTTTGATGAAAGCACACATTGTGTTTGAGCACATTGCTTGACGCATGTGTCTACATGAAATCAAGTGAAACAAAAAATTTTAATGTCAAGAATTCCCTTTAGTGTTTTGTTTCTATATTAATTTTTTAGCTCAAAGAAGGGCGAAGGAGCACATCTGGAGAGAGCAGGACAAACACAGGGCCTAAGTGTATTCAATGTCCTGTGTCCATACTGGCCTGAAGTACCATTGTGTTACAAACTGGGTACACAACATGTACATAGTGTTGCTGGAATGCATTCATGTGTGTGTTTGAAGATTCTTATAGACTCGTACATCTGTGACCAATAAAATAAAAGCGGGTTATGAATGTACAGTGATCCCAAATGTTTAAATTTGTGTGCATATCTGTGTGACGGCATGAATGTGTGGCTTTTTGTGCAATGTGTGATGCAGGGGTCTGTGTTACATTAGTATCAGGGGAGATATTCTGTACTGAGTGTAACTACCTCCGTGGGAGACTTGCATAAAGCTCCATTTCAGTCCTGCAGCGTAAGATGAGCGGTCGACAGAGGAGTGAGGGGGAAAAAACAGAGACAAAAGACACAAACACAGACAGTGTGACAGACGGATCGTTGGGAAAAGTGAGAGGGAATGAGAAGGATTAGTGGTGAAGGAGGAAAAGGAGGGGGAGAGAAGGGAAAGAAAGGCCATAATAAAAAAGCAGAGCAAGGTCAGCAGAAAGATTAAAGAGGTTAGGAAATTAAGAAAGGAAGAATATTAGTGCAGAAAAAAGTTCTATTTCAGCACAAGTGTTGTGTGTGTTTGAACTCATAGGCGTGCACTCTTGTGTGTTCTGTCGGGGTGTCTACCTGGTGGAGGGAGTGGAGGTGATAGAGCGCCGTCCAAGGGTCACTTGGTTGATGTTGTAGTATCCAGGACTGTCCAGGTCGGCCAGGGAGAAGTTGGGGCCAGTTGCTGTAGCCACTGGGGCTAAGGCACACGCACACATAAAGCAAACACAAACACACATCAGGAAATTTGCAGTGACACACTCACAAAAAAAACAAAACAAAAAGTGCATTCATTCATTTATGAATATGAAAACAAGCACAACAAGGACAGTGATTTTGTTCTAGCTGGATTCTTTCAGTTTGGTGTTCTGGAATTTATTAGCTGCTGTTTTCTGACATCAGACTGCAAGCTCCAACCCTATTAGTTGCAACAAAAAAAAAGTTTTAAAAACCAAAAGCTCTGTGTTTGAGATGAAGTAAGAAAATACAGTGTTTATGTGTGTGTGCACTCATTTGTGTCCAAAGTGACAAATGTCACGCACCACAATGTTATTTATAATTTTGGAATGAGCAATATCCAGATACATATCTGTCAATAATTGTTAATAGAATCAATAAATTGTTGTTGATACTTAAACTATATCAATAGCAAAAGGTTGCAATATTAAATACAATAAATCTGTGATTTCTGCCACTTAAATACGAATATTTTTTCTAGTTTCTTTGTGGCTTTATGACACTAAACTGAATATCTTTGGTTCGTGGACAATACAAGAAATTTGAGGACGTCATTATTTTGGGGTTTAGAAAAAAAGTGAGGAAGATTTTTTTCTTCAGTTTTCTGACATTTTACGGAAAAAACAACCAAATCTTGATTAATTAAGAAAACTATTAACAGACTGATAATCAAAAATGCATTAGTTTCAACCATAATATCATTTTACGCATATCAAGAATAATAAGTGCATGTTGTGGAGAAATTTAAGTTAGTAAATACTCACTCTGCGACACACGGACCAGCTCAGCTACGTTCCACACCCCTGAAGTCACAAAACAGTCCTGGAAACTCAAGTGGCCTGGAATGGGGGGGGGGTGGTAGAAAATTGTGTGACAGAGCAGACTGTGAGTATCTGCATTCACCAAACATACAAAAGAGTACACACAGAGTTGAAAAACATGTGTATGTCAAAGCCTAACTCGCTGCCAGTGTCGTCCAGAGGAACCATGTGTTTTTTATAAGACACAGCAAGCCTTGGACATGCTCATTTTGTTCACAACACACACACAGCCAATCATGTCTAATAATGGAGCATAATATTCACATGGACAGCTTTACTGGTGAACTTATGTATTATGAACCTCATGTATACAGTAAACTGAACATCATGAGCTCACAAATCTAAGAACATATGCTTGAGTGTAACAATATATACTATCTGGCATATATAAGCAACTTCGTTTGAATCAATTGTTGCAGTAACATAAACCTAAAAAGGAGTAGTGTTTAATTACAACAAAGTGTTTAATTACAATTTGGGTGTTGACTCTACTCGATGATGAGAAACAACCCTGCACACTTTCTTTCTTGTTCAAGTGCTGGATGATCGTCAACTGTTATGTATTCCATTGCTTTGCCAGGTGTAATACTAATTAGCTGACAGAGAATCGCCCTTCAAAAGGCAGCTACACTTCACGATAGTGACACTGATGAAGGCCAGACTGTAGACTATTTGTTTTTTAATAAAGTGATTTCATGGAGTGAGATACTCCTCTGCAGTCCTTATTCCACACCCTCTCTTGTTCCTTAATTTCATCCCTCTCTCAACATCTCCATCCCTTCTCTTCTTCCAGTTCTCTTTACCTCTTCATATCTCTTTTTCTCTTTTTTTTTTTAACTCCATCCCTTATTTTCCTCCTGTTCTCCATCCCGTCCTCACTCCATCCCTGTCCAGGGTTAACCACAAAGAGGACAGCACATGAGGTCAGTGCTCAGCTCAGCACTGGCCATGTGGTTCCCATCTTCCAATAACGTCAGTGTGATTTATGAGTGGCCCACCACAATCCCAGCACAACCCCAACGCTACAGTACCATCAGCTCTCCTTACCATAATAAACTCAGACCCAAACTCTGCTGGGACACCCTCACACACACAGAGAGGCCTGCATGTGGGGGCATGTGTGTGTATATACTGTATGTACATTTGTATAGTTGTTACTGCATGTAGGCAACGGTTATGTAAAACATTTTTACCCTTGTGTATAAGTGCAAAGAGAGCATATTTGTAAATTTACCATTTGGCGGGGGCTTGACGTCTGTGTCTCCTTGCTGGTTTGAGTTGTCTGATTGTCCTGATTGTTCTGGAAAACAACAAAAAGAGGAGGAAGAGATGGTCAGGTGGAGTGTCTGGACACTACACAAGGATAGCATCAGAGAAAACGTGCTGAATAGAGACAGACATGGACCTATGGAATATGAATTTCTGTTTAGGTTGAACCTCAGGTCAAAACCATTAAGTGGTTGAAAATGTTGTTAAAACCACTGTCAAATGAGTTCACACACTGTTATAGAAGCTTATCAGTTCCACACTAGTCTCTCTGTATTTCTCAGTGAAGCAGCTTTTAAATCTTGTTTTGCCTGGCGACATTCCCTTGCTGCACACAGAAGTGATTCATTTCATGTCAAGACAGACAGAGGGAACAGCAATGCTGCGCAAGGAAAGTAAGATGGTCCACAAATGCTCCATCAGTCAGGTCTGATAGTATTGCATGACAAAACACAATTTTCCAATGAAGGATGCAGCATACAAATAATGCTCTCTTCAGTTCATGAAGACCAAAACAGAGGTAGATTGATATCAACAAGAAGGAAAAAAAAAATCACAAAACATTATGCATTACAACTTTAATATCCTTCAAACAGGTTCACATTCAAGTATTTTAGAGGAATACACAGAGTGTAGGTTGGGTCTATTTTACAACAAATGTCAGCCTTTCAAAGAAAACATGGACATTTTTTTTGTGTTCTGGAAAATATTTGGACAGCTACAGTGTATGTACTAAAATCACAAACAATCTTCTCTTTTTCCCTACCCATGCATGCTTGTCAGCAGTATATGTTGGGTCGAGTTGAGGGCTACATGTAAAATGTACGTATGGGGTTCCTTTTTGGCTTTGTTTGGAATGCATCTCCTGTGTTTTTGATTTTACATCTATAGGGGCGGACAGGCACACAGCACAGAGCTGTTTCAGCTAGTTTTGCTTGGCTCACTTGCTGCCATTCTTCTTCAGATACGTGATCTAGCCTTGTAGAGTTTTATGGTTGTATCATATATACAAATTACTCCACAGCACTGAAGCTTTAAGGCCATCCTGGGCCAAGTGTCCCCAGCTAGAGCATGGCTCCCTTACAGCCAGTACAGGGCCCCCTAGTCTCAACATCTCCTAAGTCCAAATCAGCAGCCTAAGCTTGGGTGGCATTAGTGAGCTATTAGCCAGCAAACTGCTGCACTCTTCACCCGGTCTGTCTGCTGCCAAAACCAGGAAAACAGAACGAGACAATCAGAATCACCTCACAACTCCGTGTGTCTAAAACAAGAGGCATAACAAACAGTGAAAGAGTTTCTATTTTTTTTCCCCACAACACTCATCCCTTCATTCTGCGGTCAGTCCATCTTCATGTCTTTCTCCTTCAATTCCTCTCACACTTGTTCTGTCTCTGCTGCTTTTTCTCTCTCGTGCTGTCGCTCTGTGGAATCCTGGCAGCCATCTTAGCGCTTGGCAGCCATCTTAGCTTTGGCGGTACCCATGCATTCCTACTAGCTGACGGCACACCCACACACACGTGTACACACACACACACACAAATGCTTGCAAAGCACACTCTCTCAAACACACACAGGCCCAATGGTCTTAAAGATAAAAAGACCTACAGAGGATGTGCAATGCTAATGGAGTGAAGATAAAACCACTGGGATGTTTGTCTGCAGTCCTGCTAGTGTTGTGTTGCCTGCACTAATAGTGAGTTATAGAGGGTGCTCAAGTTAAATAAAAAATGAGAGAAGATCCCAGAGGTCAGACTCACTCCATTTAGTATAGGACGGAAACGGAAAGATGAGAAAATCACTCAAGACAAAAATTAAGTCATGTTGTAAGATGAACCAAGAACAAATAAAGCCCAGGGCCTGTGTTGCCAAGGTCGTGCCAACTCAAACAATCCCAATTATGCTTTTTTGTTACAAGCACAAACTGTTATAAATCATTTTAACCTGTTTGCCTCTGAGAAATCTCCAATATATGTGACAATTTCCAAGCCAAGTTTCAGTGACTAGTTGTCATGACAACAGAGATGGCACACAACCGTTAAAGTCCCCAGTGATGAGTGGCTGTTGAAACCTGGGTGTGCATATGTGTCGCTGTTTGGCCTGGCAATTAGTTCGAATGAAGATAATAATATAGCCCACTGGCACAGGCTCAATGTGCTGTTTTGTTTAAGTATTTCCTGGCACCAAACAGACTGGAGGCCGCTGTGCTACACTAGATTTTACTATATTAGTCTCTCTGCCTTTTAAGGTGTTAAATCCATTCCAGTTTCATTATTAAACTCATTTTCAAATTCTGCTTTCATTGCTTTTCACTTTTCTTGGCAAACTGGCAACAAAATCCCATTTGTAGATGTTATTAGACAAAAATGATCTTTATTTGCTTGGGAATTGTTATAGATGAACTAATTGGGATGTGGTGTTCATGGCAGGTTTCTGAGTGCTTCTGTAATTGTGTTTTAAATACACAGTACATATACAGTAAACTGGCAGTTCTGATTGCTGCTACCATTTTTAACTTATTTACAAGTCAAAACAAGACTCGTCTCTAGGCCCATCCACTGGGAATTAACACACAATACAACGGACAGAAAGAAATACACGCATCCTAATATGAATGCTAATGTGAAGTGTTTATTTTCAGCTTGGCTAATAAAGATCAGTGTGGAGGGAATGAAATCTAGGTGGGAATAAAGTTAATGAGAGGCTGTCACAGATTGAGTGCAGGTGCTTCTCCAATGAGGGACCAGTAAATTTGAAAAAAGCCCTCTCATTCTTTTAGAACAAGTAGCTTTCAAATCTATTGATCCCATGACTGTTTTTGTTGAGCTGCATTATGTGGTCTAAAAATCAGTGATTATTTTGACAGATATTTTGTTTGTGATTCAATTCAAATTGAGCTTCACTGACCGTTTTTTCATTTTTAAAAAATCTTTTTAGTCTTTTTATTTTTGGAATCTGTTCAACAAAACATTTTCTCATCCAATTAATTGTGCAAGACTAATGATAACACATTGATACTTGCCCCTGATGCATTAATAGAATGCACATGTTTGACTGGTGTTACAGATGAAACTTTTTTCATTTATGCACATTTGTAGATTAAGCTTGTTTTGTGTGTTATGCTTGGCACAAGTGCAAGGATTCATATGCAGTACATATATGGAACATAATATTGTGTGTGTGTGTCCACCTTAAATGCACAAAGGGGCCAGTACAGGAGTATGTGTGTGTTTCGGGGGGCTGACTGCATCAAAATGACAGCAGATACTCTACTCTCACCGTGAACAATAGAGAGGCTGTGTATTATTATCATCCTTCTGTTAATGCTTGATACTCTGTAGACCATCAGCAGGGAGAAATCACTGCCAGACACACACACACAGAGGTACATGAAGCCACATTTATTAACATGATGGTTCAAATGCCTGCATGTGCACACACCAAACATAGATACGCGTGCTTCCACTACACAAACATGTTATTACACACACAAACACACACTCACACATTTAAACACAGATGAATCACTCTTATCTCCTGCGCACAGTCGCCCCAAGGCCCCCTGCACACGCCCCATCTGAGATAATCGACACACACACGCACGCACACACACACGCACACACACACAGGTCAAATATACCATGTAATCATGCCAACTACACACACACACGCGCACACACACAAAACACTCTTTGCACAGCTATTCTTCTTAGGACGCTGCATGGGCCTCCAACCATTTAAATGGCCTAAACAAATGTTATCCCTAACCAGTTAATACCTAACCCTAACCTTAACCTAGCCACAGTTCAAATATAGCACTAAAGTTAACCAGTTCCTCAGAAATCAGGTTCTGCCTCATTTGGACCAGATTTTGGTGTCCACGAGGACTACTAGCCCTGACGAGGATAGGTAACAAATACAATTATACACACATTGTTCATTGGAGTGCAAGGTCAGTGTAGTCGATGCTTGATATCCTCCTACAGTGTGAGTGTGTGTGTCACAAAAGCTAACACTGTGTGCACATATGTCATGCTGCAGATGCAGGCAGAGGCTAACAGCTCACATCCAGGCTAATGGACACACAGAACGTCACACTCACTTAATTACACTATTCATCATATACACAAATACAAACAGAAACAACGCTCATACAAACACGTGCAAATCATTTAGAGACACTCAAAGGTAAAATTGCACACACATGCTCATTTGTCTGCTACACAGGCAGCTTTTGCCAGTGCTAATGGACTCATTTACTGCATGCACACCATATACAAGAGCACAAACTGCACGCTGCACACTTTTTGTTAATTTACCAAACAGCTTAGAGTGTTTGTTTGTGCATTACAAGCACACATGAGCAAACAGGTTCTCTGTGCACTAAGTGTAGGGACTTTGTCAGACTGGTGACATGATGTAAAATCAACATCACCACTTCAACACAGGAGATAACATGTAACAGCATTGGGTGTTAAACTTTATTAAGGGATGAAATCAGTCAAACATGTACACTGCCAGAAATTAGTTTTTCTGCAAATATCCTTCTCTAAACAGAAATGCTGTATATGATTTTACTAACCACTGCTTTCAAGTATTAATGGAGCTGTAGCAACCCATTTGATAAAACAAACAAAGCAAACAAACAAACAACCTTAGATACATACTGCACAGGTTCCCAGATGAGGCTAAAATAGTGTTGTTTTTAGACTTGGTTTAGATATATGCCTTTTATGACCCGAGTAGTTTTGAAAAATGAATCCTTTTAAAATTTAAATAAAAACTTAAAACAACACAAACAAAGCACTGGGTGCAGGTTTTATGATTTGATGATTAGGATTTATGTTATGCAGCACATTTGACCCAGGGTTCATTCTTTACTGTTAATGGTAATTCCTATTTTTATTTTACTTCTTACATTTGAATATGTATAATTTAATTTGATGATAACCTCATGTGGTAATGCTCCATCAAGTTTTATGTTTTATTACATGCCAAATAGGTTCAACATGTGTGTTGAGAGATGGTCTTCTACATAACGTTTTTTGTAACAAGAGGTTATTCTAGTTACTGTTGCCTTTCTATCATTTCTTGTTTCTGGTCATTCGATCTCCTCTGACTTCTGGCATCAACAATTCATTTTGACTATTCTCTGTAAAATCACATTGCCCAGTTTAAAGTCACTTGAATCACATTTCTTATATATTCATACACTTGGTTTGAACTTCAACAGGTTCTCTTGACTGCATCTGCATGCTGTGTTTCCATCATGGTACAATATGGTTTGGAATGTTAAAGTCCTAGGTCAGGCTTGTGTTTCAACTGAGAACAGTACCTTTATTTGGTAGGCAGAATGTGTGCCGTGCCCGATGGCCACATCAGCGAGATAGGTAGCATGATGTGTGATGACAGCAAACAATGACATTGAATGCAGCTCTTTTTTTTCCCCTGCTCAGTTTGTGGCTGTTTGTCACATGTTTCTCTCTGACCTTGCCATACGGTTACTCTGGTATGCCAATGGAACGGTACAGGCTGGTTATTTTGGTACTATTTCTAATGGCAATACAAAAAAGCAAACAGTACCAAAGCAAACAGTTCCATTTGATGGAAACACAGCTTAAATGCATTGAGTTGTGTGGAGTTCACATGTTTTGTCCATGTTCTTATGGGTTTTCTCCGAGTGCTCTGGTTTCCTCCTGCCATCAAAACATGTGTTAGGGTACAGCTCATTTTAGTACCCCTAACAAAAGCACTGATATTCAATCTGGAGTTGGTTCCCAGATGTTGCTTAGTGGCCACCCACTGCTCCTAGATGCAGGAAGGTTCAGAATAGAGGATGGGGGAAATACAGAGGATGGATCTTCCCATGGGGTCTAATAAAGTTACTTTAACCTAAGGGTGTTCCCCAACAAAGTAGCCAATGAGTGTAAATTGCAATTCATACTGCAATATCTGTCAGATTTAGGTTAATTACTTCATCAACGGAGCAATGGTTGTATTTTGTCTGTTGTGTTTTATCATAAAACAACCCCCTCAAAACATGACCAAGAACACAGTTCCTCTGTTCTGTAAATTGGGACCGTATTTTTTCCCCTCAAAAAATGACTCCCAGTGACTCAGATAACAACAGCAAAAGCAGGACTGATGGAGGAAAAATATAAATGAGGATGATGTTTTGTTTTGTACTGCCATTACACTGTGCAACCACCAGTTTAACAACATGACAGGTTAAAGCCAAAAAGTTGATAAACACCACAAATGTTGCTGTATACTGAGCCCCCACACTTAAAGCACATGCAGCAGTCAGGGGTTTAAAGGATCACTTCAGTTTGTGACAGCTTGGGGTTTGATTATATTACTTTGGTCAGTTTAACCATTGTTTAACATTAAACTGACCAAAGTAATTGCTGGGGTCTGGTAACATGAGGCTGACATTATTACTGTGCTGGATTATAAAAAATGTGGGATGCGGTGTTTTATGGGCTGGATTCCTATTTTTTCAGCCTCTACTTCATTTATTGTTACCTGTTAAAAAATATCCCTAAACTGTAAATATGTGTATTACTTTAATGTAGGAAATGATGCCATGTGAATTTTTTTTTCTTAAAAAATAATGTTCTTATTCACATTATTAAGTAAAGGTACTTAGGTCAAAGCTGGCCAATTATTGCAGTTTTTAATGATAAGCAGTTGTTTATTACTTAATTCTTGTGATCAATACCAATTTATATAGATTTACAAATGTTTGTCCCAAGAAAATTGATTAACACTGCTACATCATAGTTTTTATTTGACAAATTTTAATTTATTTTTAATGTATTAAATATTTAGATTACATTAATATAACGCATTGTTTTATTTAAAACATGTAGGTGCACTGCAGTGCTAATGCAAAGTGTAGAATGGAGGAACAGACCATAAGTGTTGTCACTATTTATGTTAAGAAATGTTGTGTATCATTTGAAATTATGAATCTGTCATATTTTATCAGATTAGATGCCGATCAGGCATCATATAGTGTATGGCTGCCCAATGGTCCATTGGTGCACGCACCTACACAGATATGGCTGAGACAGAGTGCAGCCGCAGCCTACAGCACATGACCCCTTTGACTCAGCCTCTTTGTCTCCACCCTCAGTCTGCTGTGTCATCTAAGGATAGCTCAGTTCACAGTCAAATGATAGGGGCCTCTTCCTCCAACTGTTCCAGAGCTCTGTGGACAAATCTGCCACTGTTCTCAATCTCGCCCCATCTCCCATCTCTCTGTCTCGCCTCTGCTTCTCCCTTTCACTCTCTCATGCTATGACAACCTGCTCTCCGCCCTCAGCTCCACAGCTGCACCGACTGTGGCTGATGTGGAGGAGTGGATTTTTGGCGCGCAGGTGGAAACTCTGTCTGTCCTTGTGGACTGTGGGTACCAGCAGCAAGTGGTTCAGGCTGCAGCTCTGGGTTCATGTGGGAATGCAGCTGTGGGGTTTAGTTTGTACATATGTGTCCACATGTGATGGGGTTAGACCTGAGAGAACTGCACTGCACATATACATGGAACACTAAATATAATGTAGCAAGTATGCACAGCTGTAGGCTCATTGGAGTAAAGCAGACCTCAGGACGGCAAAATGCACTGATGGACTTATACATGAGACAACACCCGTGTGTTTCAGTTTAAATATACATAGTTGTCTCAACCCCCCCATACCCCACATCCTCCAGCCTCTGGATGAAGGAAACAAACAGCCTCCCCAATTGGGTTTCGCTTAAGAGGTTTATCAGTATGTTGCTAAACATTCTGACCTTTTTTTTTTAATCTTAATGCGCTTAAAATGTTCCAAACCCTCCTAATCCCCATAGCTATCCCACACAGATGTTCATTCGGCTTTTATTGGACTTCTATTAGATTTTTTTCTTCCTCTTCTCCTCTTCTTCCTCTGCCTCCTTCATCCTCTACACCCCCCCCCCCTTCATTTGCAAATTTGTTATCCAGCTTTTGAAAACCAATCATCACCCTCTGACCAACCTCCCCTGTACTTCAATCTTCTACAAGCAAAGCTCAATCTGAGCCTGGTTTTCCTTAAGCCAGTGGTTCTTATTGGACACTGTTGTAGTTTGGGAGTGAAGTGATGATACAGTGTGTCTGTCCTGTGAATGACCCGGACTCACTGTGGCCACCCTAAGCTGTAGACTAATAAACACAGTTGTGACAGGATGCCACTTCCTACAAAGGTGCCCCACAACTATTTCATGGGAATTTGTATCACCAGATAACATGGAATGGAGTGTAACATGATAATAACAGGGGATGTCATGAACAATGTGGTTTTCCTGTGTTATTACAGACAGGACAGCTGTTTTAGCCACCATATATGTGAGTCATGCACTTCAGCCACTGCCCTTTAATTTTCATCTCTAACATGAAGATATTTTCAGACATCTTTGTTATATGTGACATTTGGAGGGACGTTCCAACACTGGATTTAGATTTAGAATTAATATGAATTTGATCCACTGCAATAGCCTGGGTTCAAAAATGAAGGGACACTATAAAAAGTAAACACATCTACAGACATGACAAGCAGGTGGTTGTCATACAGTGGAGAGAAATTGAGAGCAATCAAATGCTTCTCTGTTTGTACTATTGTAAGAAAGACATGTAAATGGAGTAGAGTGGTATGATTAGTTGCACTTAAATCTAGAAGATGAGTTATGATGACATTGGTTGTCATACTTTCATTAACCTTAATAACAATAATAAAGGAACATAACCTATATACTGTATTGTCCATGCATTAAACTAACTAATACAGAAATTGTATTTACATATTACGTGCAATAGTTTTCCTTAAAATAACAAAAAAAGACACACGTACAATTTAAACAAAGCAGTGAAAAGCAAAAAAAATTAGCAAATTTAAAAAGGGCATAAAATACCTCAAATCATTATTTACTCTACAGTACCTCTTAAAGATTCATTCACCACAATCAATCTCCACAATGACAAAACAGAAAAGCCCACTCACTGCTCTAAGTCTAAGATGAAATAGGTAAAACATCAACGTTTTTGTCAACTCTCCTAAGCTATGTTTTAGGTCAGCACACGGTGTTTCCTTATGTTCAGGTTGCAACATGGAGAATATTGGCAGCCCTACAAAATGACAGTGGTTTGGGCCCATTTAATACCAATGGGGTACCTTGTTTCTGCTAACAAATCAAGACTGAGCTTTCAAAGACTGAAAGAATAACACTGGTGGTTAGAGGATGGATTTTTCCCTTCAGCTATTTTTGGCACTTTCCTGGGAAGTTTATTTGGCCACTGGATCCACACCCTACCTATTAAACCAGCAGCTCCTGATTCTGGCAGTTCCTCCGGCAATTTGGTGGTATCAACAAAAAAGCAGTTCCAAGCTAATGGGCTGACAAATTCCCATCTTTTTTGGATCCACTGAAACATCAGTCCAAGTCTATGCAATCAAACACTGTTCTCACATTCAGGGAATTATGACAATAGTGTGTCTCCATGTAGTTTAGAAGTAGTCTGGTATGTAACTGCATGTGACAGCACGGCATGGGGCGATGTGATTAATTGTGAAATCTGTTTTCTGTTCTGGTTGTGCTGAAGTGCGAATGTATGGGCGTCAGTCTATAAATACATCACATGGTGTCTTTGGATGTATGACTGTGTTTTATATAAGTTTTTGATAGCGTATATGTGCAAAAATATCTGGAGAGCACATGTTGAGGCGGCGGTTGGAGATAAGCGTGTAAACAGCTGTGATTGACAGGTTGAGCAGCACAGTGTGGGAAGGAGACGGCGATCTTTTATTAAAACACACATAAGCATGTGTGTGCATTAGCTTGTGTACTAGTTGGTGGGAGTATTCGCACATGCATGCTCCCCGCGAGTCTCTGTCTATACAGTATGTGGGAAAGTTCAATAAATTGAGAGGCATAATTCTGTATTAGTTGCACATCTGTGTTTTTGTGTGTGTATGTGTGTGTGTGCGCACACTGCATGGCCGCCTGGCCAAACCCTGTGCCAGCAAGGAGCAGGTGTGGGGAGGCAGCCCTGCATTGCCCATTGCCCATCTGCGTGGCCGTCTGTGTGCCGCCTGCGCCCTCTCTGTGCCAACGCCACACAGAGCCGGGGAGCCAGAGGGTGAGGGGGGTGAGAAGGGGTGAGAGGGGCCTAAAGGGAATCAACCATGGGAGAGAGATGAGGGCATGGGGTAGAAAGATGGAGGGGTGTGTGGGGGCGGAGGGAAGTGGCTGGCTGGTTGCCCATGTACAAACCCCCACATCACCACCCCACTCTGTTTCTTTTATCTGTGTCTATGCTGATGAGCTGATGTATAGAGAGAGCATATGACAGTGAGGGAAAGAAAGGGACAGAAAAGTCTTTTTTGCTTTATTTTCAAGGCACTAATATACTTTTTTTTTTTTTTTTCTTAAATCCAGATATAATTCTGATGCCAGTGTGGTGGTCAAAGCTGTTTTTATTTTACCCAGGAAAAAAGTGACCTCCCCTAAATTTGACATCCCTCCTTGCATCATCTCTGTGTTGGCATTAAACTGGAAAGGCATACGGAGAGGTGCCGTTACTCTATTTGGCCAGCAGATGTCACTTGTTGGCAATGGGGGCATGAAAAACTGCAACAACACATGCTAAAGAAATCTGCCTCTCAAAAGGAGAAGGAAGGGAGGGAGGGAGGGAAAGAGAGAGAGAGAGAGAGAGAGAGAGAGAGCAGTGGGAAAGACTTTCAGCAGAGCTGCCTTGACTTTAGCATGAAGGGAGAGAGGAGGAGGGGGCACTGCTCTCTGGCATATTTCCTTTAGTTTTTAAAAGTTCTACCAAAAAAATCAAAATCACTGTGGCTGCAAAAATCTTTACTCAAATAGAGTTAGTGGTCAAAATAGTGTATTTTTCTTATTGCAAATAATAAATGCCAAGTCCCCCCCCCCCCCCTCCGACTTTCAGTGTTCCTGATCACATCCTTGAAAAATGCTTGACAACACTAAGGAGTCACAGCTGGTCTGAAGAAATGGAAGATTAACATGGACTGAGATATATTAAACGTCCTACACTGGCAGGCTTGTTTAAAGTGCACTGATGATTTGTGTATATTAAGTTTCATGCGAACAGAGCTGAGTATAAAACGAGTCGCACAGGGGTTCATGGGTGAGAGTGAAAGACATGAGCCACCCTTGGTAACTTGTGATATACGTGTGTGTGTATGTCAGAGTCTGGGCACAAGAGGGAATGGGGATCATGTGATGCCAGTGCCTGCCAGGAGGCTGACAGAAAAGGAGGAGGAGTTATGGATATAGGGAGAAGAGGCAAAATGAAAAAAAAGAGGGAAGAGAAGCAGACAGAAGAGAGAAGGGGAGACAAGAAAAAGACAAAAAGAAGTGAATGAGAGAGGACGAAGGGGGGGTGATAGACTGAGAGAACTGTGGGGGGGGGGGCATAAGAGGGGAGGGGGTGTTTGCTGGGGAGAGATTGTGAGAGCTGTGGGAACATTTTGCCTGGCCAAAAAAGACGTGAGCAGAGAATAAAAGAAGGAATGGGAAAGAAAGAGAGACTTGTTGGCAGAGAAGGAGGAGGAGAGGAGGGATGTGAGGGGGAAGTGGAGGCAGCGTACAGTGGGCACCAGCGAGGGAGCAGACACGATCAAACCCAGCACAATGGGGGAGACAAGGAAAAGCAAACACACACAGCACCACTGCTACACAGACACAGTGCCATGACTTTGCTACAAGTCAAATATTCTCACATTATCCATGACTAACAATCATCATACAAGTAGCACAGCTACCTGCCAATCAAACCACAACTCTGTATGTGTGTGTGTTTACTGCAGGAACTCTACACAGAGCAGACAGCATGACCTTGTGAACTTTTGGCAAACCTTGTTATCACCAGTCCCCACTGTGTCAGTTTCTCTCGGGACAAATTCTCAGAACCTGCTCTGACTCTCTGGATGTCCATTATGGGTATAAGCCTGCCATTGGTCGTGAATCTCATGCTGCACTCTCCTCCCCTTCTGCATCCGGCCTGGTAATGTTTTAAAAATCCCTTTCGCCATGGAAGATAAGAACCATCTCAGCTACAAACTGTGTTCTGGAAAAGTTTGGTCAAAGATTTGGATACAGTAGTTCTCTTTTTGCTAAAGGCAAAATATAGTATTGTTTAAAAAAGAGGGAAATCCAAATAAAAAGCTATTTGGATATCCCACCCGCCTGGACACACACATAAACCTTAAATTATTTATTGTTATTCTCTATTAGTCATGCGGGGTTGAACTCTCATTGTGCTCATCTGAAATGAAGACTTCAAAGTGAATTTCATGTAAACAGTGCAGAACACAAATCAGAAATTAACGTAATCATGGAAGGAAGCATTATGTCATTCTTCTCACATTTTAACATAATGTCAACAAAATATTACTCAAATTACAAGACAACATTTCTTGGATCACACTGTATATTTACACTCACAGGCTTTCAGTCTGATCCAACCTGGGCCAGAAAACACTGACGATTTATTTTGGGTTTGTGAACCATGCAAATAAATGCTCCAAAATCTATCTCGGGCTTGGAGGACGTGTTTTATGAGGGTTGTAAAACTCCATACAAACACATAAAGCAGGCCTGTAAAAATAATGTGTGCTCTGCATAAATGCTCATTTGGACTAATGAATTAGGAGAGCAATGAAACTCCACGTTCTCCCTGGGTGATGCCAATGGAGGCATAATGTATGATGTGCATGATCTGTGGGGAAGGCTGCATATCAGCTTTAATGCATATGTATAGATGTGTACAGTTTGTGCTTAAGGAGCTGTCAGCATAGGACTGAGTGGTGCCAACTTAAATTCATATGGTGGTATAGTTTGAAGATCCAGACAGTAAAAGTATATCCCATTATATTCTTAAAACTAGGGCTGAAGCTGATATTTTCAAAATGGAATAATGTGTCTATAACTTTCTTGACTAAATTGTTAGTTGTGTGGTCCACAAAATGGAGAATATGGTATAAAATGTTGATTGGTGTTTCCCAAACCTCAAAATGACAGCGTCTTGAAATGTTTCGTTTCGTCCACAGACCAAAGATATTCAGTTTAGTGTCATGGAGGAGCCTCAACTTCATTCAAGAAGCTGAAATTACACAACTTTTAATTGAAAAAAATCAAAAAGTAACGCACTCAAATGGATGAATTTGCTGTCAATGTAGGCAATTTAATTTAGTAGATTAACAATCTATTAATGAAGTCCTCAATGTAAATGTTTTTGAATGGGTAAAACTTGTACAGAAATAGCATTGCAGCAGGTAGTTAATGTTCGACTGTAAACTCTATTTTCACTTTGCACATTGCTTCATTTACATATGTGAATATCTCATAGTCCTCCTTCTCACCATCTCTGGTGTCAAATCAGGACACAGAGTTAAAAACTGCACACATGCAAAAGGTCTGTGAACACACATGCACTCTGGGGCACCAACAGCGGCTTAACATCAACTCGAGTTCCAGTAACTGAGGAGCTGCTCTGCCTACATCCTCCTCAGATGGCGGGGGCTTTCCCGGGTGAACCGGAAAGATGTCCAAATTCAGTATTTTGAGGGAATAAACAGCCAACTATGCATATCTACAGCTTGAACCAAAGATTTATTCTTTCAGCTGACAGACACAGAAAGAGAAAAGAAGGAAGAGGCAGGCAGAGAGAGAGAGAGAGAGAGAGAGAGAGAGAGAAGCAGATGAGGTCTGAAAAAAAGAAAAAACAATCAGCCAAATGAGGGCACAGATAGAAAGGCAACCTTTGACCACCAGCTGTCTGGGAGTCACCGCCCAGCCGCATTTGTTAGTCTGTGTCCCTAGATGAACCCAGCCCAAGGGTCAGTGGCTCGCAGCACAGCCGTGTGTTTGCGTACTTCATTTCCATGTATGCACACACATAAACACACACAATCTTTGCTGCAGAGGTATGCACATACATGCTTGTGTGAGTGTTTGTATATGTGTGTGCCCATGCGTACAAGCTGCCTACTCTCTGTGTCAAAGTGCTAGCTGATAAATGCACCCGCCTTTATTAAATGTTCCCTGGTGTAAGGCCCAAGGAACTGGGGACTCTGACTCAGGCGAGTCCCAGGATCTAGCAGCAATCACAGGCCTGAGGGTGAAAGTCTACTTCCAAGGACACAGACACTGTTCTTATTATTCAGTCTTGAAGCTAGGGTTTCAAGTCTGGAAAGGCTACCAGTGGCAGAAAAATCCCACCCCTTTTTGTCAAACCTCCAGTCCAAACACTGGAAATGGTTGTCTGCAGTGGCACTATGATTTTTGATTGTACATTCTTTGCCATTTTTCTGTGACTCGCTCATTCACTTCTTGGTTATCCTCTCTGCCTGAGCGATGTGTGCCACTCTGACATGAAGACCCTTGCAATATACTGTGAGTGTGAGTGTGAGCAGGGAGTGTGCAGGCAGGCAGCGTGCTTCTTGGCGGACAGGTACACCAACCAATCGCGTGGTTTGAATCAAATGATTGGTCATGTTTGTTACAAAGTAATTGGGGAGGGCTACAGAAATTGGCTTTTTTCCTGAATGGCTTGTGGGTAGGGTGGGTCATGGGGTTTGATCCTAGTCTCCTCTAGTCTAGATATCTTTATGCAAGACACCTAAGTCAAAACTGTTCTGTGGTGGCACTACGTGAATGATGTGCATCAGAAGAGAGGGCTGCATATACTGTAGATACAATGTATGTATGTGCATATAAGTGGGTGTGCATGGATTAATGACATCACCCTGGTGTAAAGTGCTAAAAGTGGTCATTAACATTAGAAAAGCACTACATAAATAAAGACCATTCCCCATTTTCTCTGACATCTTTATTAATGTTCATTTGAGTATAAAGAGGATTTTAATCAATATGACTAAAAGAGTTTCAGAAACAAATTACTGACTCTAGCTTTGATAGGAAGCTCCATATGAGCTACATGAATAGTATTTAGGCTACATGATTGGAGGCACAGCCTAAGTGAATCAAACAGCACATCCATACATGTTATACACACAGGATTAGCCTACATCAGACAGCTTACAGTGCCTTTCAAGCTCTGCCTCTGTCAAGCTGATAATTGGAGATTTAGTCCTACCATCTATCAATCCATCTATTAACTTATCAACCCAGATAAAAGCTTTAATACCATCTGTCCATCCTCACCAGAGTCAATGCATGCCAATCCACTTTGTGAGTTAAAAAATCATATTCATAAATAAAAAGGCAAAGAAAGCTTAAAAAAACTTAAGCAATACAGTCCATGACTGTGAGGTGATCAGTTCATGTGTTGAGCATATTGAGCATATTTCAGAACTCAAATGTTAAACACATCTGCCACCATAACATTCAGATAAATAGGCTCTTTGTCATGGTAACATATCATTTTCATCAGGGCATCACTCATGATGTCCCTGAACAAGCACAGCGGGGGTAACTGATCATTCCATATGTAAATTTAATTGGCAGCTAGTGTCAGTCTGTTCATCTGTACAGTGATGAAATGTCGCTGCCCTGTTGCTGATGGCTCTGTGGTATTCAATGAAGAGAATATTCAAGTCAAGGGGCAGAGCAGAGGAGCCTGCATCTGTTTGGCAGTCCCTCAGAAATGTCTCGCGTTTCACACAACGCCTCTGGGATTGCTGGCCCAGTCTCAGCCACAAGTTTATGAAAAACAGAGGGAACCAGGAAACGGAGAAAGGCAAGGGAGGTGAAGTGATGCCGCAAGAATGAGACGAGAAGAATTTGCTGGATGACATGAGAAGACAGAGAGAAAGATAGCGGAGGAAAAAAAAGGCTGGACAGCTGAAATTAGAGAGGGAACCAGTTTGGATGATGATCTGATGTTTTCCATTCTGTTTGCAGTGTGAGTGTGTATGTTAAGGGGGTTCTCCCGAGGCCCCTGAGGAGCCTGAGGGCCCCTGGTGAAATCTGTGAGTGGATTCAGGTGAGAAACAGGTGAAGCTGCATATTAAAACACAAATCCGTGACTGTGGTAATCACACACAATTGACAAAGGACAATGGCGTGTGTGTCTATGCATCTATAACTATGAACACACATGAGCAAGTATAATTCATGCATAATCTGAAAGTTAACCATGTGTGTAAGTTGCAAGACTCCTTTTCCTCTCTGTATGTGCTTGTGTTTTTACATGTGTGAGGACATTTTGGTTGGTCCTCATTTATTCCAAAAGATTTTTGAGGGTTAAGGTAACAATGAGGTTTAGGCTAGTGTGAGCTTAATAGTAGGGGTTAGACATCTTAGCCCTGTTTCCATCAAGTAGTACAGTTTGGGTCAGTCAAGTAATTATTTGCATCAACTGCAAAACATTGTAAAAGGCACCAACTTGCTCCGTACTGTACCTTTCTACTTTATGGCCTCCCCCGTGTTGGGGTACTGAGCACAGTGATCAGGCACCTAAAGGTTGGGGGTATATTGCAATATATCGTGGTATGGGCCACGTGAGATATATTATTTAATATTGCGAACATTGAGTACAAAATGTCACATGAATATAATTATTAAGCTGTTTCAAGTCTCACATCTCTCTCTCTCCTCATGCACCTCTCACAGCTCACTGCTCACTCCCCTGCCCAACTAAAGTTCTAGGATGTGCAGTGTTGCCAATGTAGCAACTTTGTCGCTATATTTAGCGAATATTCAGACCTTCTAATGACTCTTTTTCAAAAAAGCGACAAATCTAGCGACTTTTTCTGGTGTTATTGGAAACTTTCGGAGACTCAAAAGCACGTATGTTCTAAAGGTCTTTGCGCACTGGATGGGACACTCCCTCCCATCTACATAAAGCAAGATGCAAGGAAAAAAATTCTGAGGACAAGGGAAAAATATCACGGTCTGTCTACAAGCAGAGCCTTAGGCTTCACACACACAGACTCGCGCACAGCTGCTGCCATTGCTGCTGCCATTGCTGCTGCATTGTGACACAGAGAGGTTTTTCACAAACACAGCCTGTACTTCAACCACTGTAGTAGTTTTATTTTACTGTTTTGAAAATTATCTGTTGTTGAAAATAAAATCAAGCAGAAAAATGTGCACTTTAATTTACAGAGCTTTATATTTTATTTCTTAGTGATTGTTGTTGATGGAGCTTCAATGATGTTGTTTCAAGCTGTTTGATTATGGTATTGAGAGCTACTACATATTAGAAAGGCCTACCATGTAATTATTTATTTTAATTTTTTAGTGTATGAGTATATGAGTTAAGCTACCTGGTTCAAAATAAAGAGTTTGCTGTATTTAATTTGATTGAAAAAAAAAAAAAAAAAAACCTAATACAAGAGTCAGTGTTATGCATCCAAGATGTCAATTTAACATCTATACAATGATATAGAGGAGATTTCAAAATATCAAGCTATATAATGGTTATAGGCCATATTGTCCAGCCCTAATTGGTATAGAGCCACATTTATTTACTATTGGGAAAATTCCTTTACATAGTAAATGCTAAATGCAGCAGCATTTACTATGTTGCTTTGTTCATTTTTGTTCAATTTATAATTTTTAATTCACTAACCTACGCACCTCACAGTGGAATTATAAGTCAGAATACAGCATACCATCCCTAACCAAGCCCAGTCCTCCACAACAAACCAAGTCCCCCAAGCTCAAACTTTGATTTGGACTCTGTCTCAGCTGTCACCACACCTGAACCATCTGCTTCACTGGGAAAATACACAGCCATTTATAACTGTAACATAGGTTGCGGTCACAGATGCGGTCATAACAGATGACCTATTGTGCATGTAAAAAAGTTATTATTTGTTTTAAAGAGAAGACAAAGAAGAAATTGAGAGATTTTAAACACCCGTATAGTTAAGAAGAAATTAAGAACATTATATCTAGGTCGATTATATCCAAGTTATATCCAGTTATATAGTTAGAATATGCGCAAGGACTCTGTTCTGGCTGCTGTAGAAACATGGCAATGCAAGATGGCAGATTCCGTAAAGCAAGGTCCTTACCTAAAGTAAATATAAAAGGCTTATTCTAAGGATATGAAAAATCTTTTTTCTTCTTTGAAAGTCATTACACATAGTATGTCCTGGTTCCCGTATTTTATTTTGTCAACTTTTGTTTCCTTTGTAGTTTTTGCTGTGTTTCAGGCAGCTGGCTGGTCAGCGAGGCGGAGTCTTTGAACCACACACCTGCTACCCATTTAGATACTGGTCTTCTGAGCCCTAGTCGCCAGTGTGTCTCATCATCTCCGTGTGGTATCTCCTCCGAAGTTTTGCTCTCTCTCTCTGCATTGATTTGACCTTTTTATTTTTATCGCCAAGCTGTATCTTAACTCTGAGTTTTTGTCTCCTCATTTCCAGAACTCTGATCAGAGCTCTGCCTATCAGCCGGCCAGCCTCAGCACCTTTTGTTCCCTAGTTTTCTTTGGCTTTATTTTTTCCGTATAGATACGGACCTCTTCTCCATAGATGTTCATGAAACCTCCCCTGGAACCAGTCTAAAGTGCCCCAGCTTCTGACTCACCAGTCGTCACCATGAAACCTCTGCAGATTGGCAGCACCAGACTCATCCCCACTAAGCGTGACTTTGTATCTACTGTGGACAGACTGGACACTTTAAATGGCACTGCGACTCGAGACTTTGCAGGGGAGGCTCACCCGGGGAGGAGAGCATCCAGGTAAGCAACACAAACTCACATCCCTGCACTTCCAATAGAAAAATCTTTCCGCCACACTCACTCACCTTGGTACCTCACATTTACTCAAGGTGTTAGTCAATTCTGGTGGTGACGATAAATTCATTGACGCAGACTTTTTAAGACAGATGAAGGTAACAGTTACTCCCATAGATTCTTCCAGACCAGTCACTGCTATTGATGGCGGTTTCCTTCTTTCTGTGACCCAACAGACCGTATCCGTTTCCCCTGACCTTTTCTGACAACCGCCATGAGCATGTCACGTTTTTGGAATTTTCTCACGCCTTTCAAGTGGACACAAGAGGAAGAGGCCGGCTTCGATGCCCCCAAACAACTCTTCAACACCACACTGGTCCTCACCCACCCAGACTCCTCCCTACAGCTTGTGGTTGAGTTTGACGCCTCGGATAGTGGCAATGTGCTATTCCAGAGAAACCTGGTTGATCAGAAGCTCCACCCCGTGCCTTTTTTACTGTAATTTGACCCCAGCTGAATCTAATTACAACATTGGGAACCGTGAACTGTTGTCGCTGCTCTACAGGAATGGAGACACTGGTTGGAGGGAGCTGAGCAGCGGTTAATTGTCTGGACTGATGTCTTATTTTTGCTCTGCCAAGAGGCTCAACTCTCATCAGGCCTGCTGGTTCCTGTTCCTGAGCCAATTCCAATTCACCCTTTCCTACTGCCCTGGCTCCGGGAACATAATGCCCTTGCCCATATTCATGACCCGGTCCACCAGGAAGAGAACGATCAGCCCATCCTGCCTGCTTCCTGTCTCATAGGTGCCACTTCCCGGGACATTGAGGTAGATCATACGAAATGCCCTAGACCACCCTGTGTGCTGAGGACTCTCCATTTCCTTCAGCAGCAGTTCTGGTAGCCCTCTATGGCTGGGGATGTGCGAAGGTTTGCCACTGTGCTCAGCCGATCTCCTCCGTCCCTTAGCCATCCCTAGTCGTCCCTGGTCTCACACTGCTGTGGACTTTGTCAATGGTCTCCCCCCTTCTAATGGACTTACAGTAATCCTCATTATAATTGACAGGTTTTCTGAGTGCATCCACTTTGTACATCTCCGTAAGCTCCCTTTGGCCCTTCGGACTGCGGATCTTGCACATGTTCAGACTACATGACAGAGCTCCCCAAATCTCTTCCCAGGTATGGCAGGCATTTTGTAAGGCAGCCGTTGTAATTCCCAGCCTCTCCTCTGGCTACCATCCCCAGTCAATGGATCTGGAGTCAGCCCTTTGCTGTGTTGCTGCTCGACACCCCACCTCCTGGATCACTCACCTTCTGTGGGTGGAGTACGCCCACAACCTCTCACCCACTTCTCCACCGGGTTGACTCCCTTAATGGCCAGCAATGGCTATCAGCCCCCTCTGTTCTCGTCACAGGAGGAGGAGGTTTTGGTACCATCCATACAGGCCCACCTACATCGTTGCGTGCGGTTTCAAGAGCAGCCCGAGGAGCCCTAACCCGTTCCATCCAGCAGAACCAACATCTGGCGACAGACACCACTCTCCAGCCATGGACTGCCACCGTGGTTATCCTCAAGCAACCTCCCCCTTCAGGTGGACTCCCAGAAGCTGGCACCTCGTTTCATCTGCCCCTTCGAAGTGGATCAGGTCATCAACCCTGCTGCTGTTGGCTCAAGCTCCCTCCTTCCCTCAAGATCCAACCAACTTTCCATGTTTCCCTCCTGAAGCCTCTCTTCACCAGTGACCCTCATCACAGACTGCTATTTAGACTCTAGTCTTCTGAGCCCTATTGCCAATGTGTTTCTTCATCTCTGTGTGGTAACTCCTAAGGAGTCTTGCTTTCAATCTGCATGGATTTGTTCCTTTTTATTTTCCTCTATCTTAAGTCTGGGTTTTGTCCCTTCTTTTCCAGAACTCTGATCAGAGCCCGCCTCTCAGCTGGCCAGGCTCTGCACCTTTTGTTCCCTAGTTTTGTTTGGCTTGATTTTTGGTTTTATAATAAATTTGTTTTTCCTTTTTCAAACTTCCACATTTTTTGGGTTCAGTTAGTTCATTCTTCCACAATCATCATATAGTATTTTGTTTTCCTGTCAGTAAGTCATCATAATTGTTAAACACTGGACCTTTAAGTGTTTTAATAGGGTGAAGTTTGAAGTTGAGAAAGGACTGATCCTGTGGACTTCTGTTTTTATTTTGTAAACACAAAAGATGTGTTGTGTTCTGTGTGCATGTGCAGATGAAAGTAAACATGAACACATTTAGAGCATAAAACCACAATCCCAGAAAGCTTAGTTTCAAATACAATTTGATTTCCTCCTTTGAGTCTGTTCAACTTCTTGACCCAAACTGAAGGCCATATTCCCCATCCATCTGGATGTTAGAAGAAGTCACAATCTCGTGTCTATATATTACACAGTGGCAGTGTTTGTTTTTTTTTTACCTTCTTCCACAGAGCTTTGATTCAACAAACATGTTCATCCAATAAAACAATCATGGGGCCATATTTATGAGGACTTCAAGAAGTGAGCTGAGCCTTTTCCGCTTCTGTTTGGACCCTCCTCATTGACAATGCACACTAACTCAGGCTTGCAGGAGGGAGGTGGCAGTGTGTTTATTTTACTGTGGGCTGTATCTGGCCATCATTATCTTACACTGTAGAAGGAGCACTGTAAATGGATGCTTGCGGCCTACTCAGCTGCAATAGTGCATCTGGCTGAGGCTGCAGCAGGGGTGGGAAAGAGGATCTAAGGGTTGGAGGCATGACTGAGTGGGGACAGACTGTGGCAAAAGTAAGCTGTCCTCGGGCTGAGGTTGAGACTCAATCTTGGAATGAGGACGGAGCTGATTTTGAGGTTAGGAGGGAACAACTGTCATTCCTACAGCTGGCACTACAGTAGAGATGTGGCCAGGAGATGAGACCATGGGATCAAGGTGGGGCTTGGTGCTGTGGCTTCAACTCTTTCCTACAATATTATCACATTAAAGCAAGGTTGTTTTGTATTTGTTATAACACAGAGGGAATCGTATCATTTCAAGATGCTCTTGCCGGAAAGCTCAACAAACACTGGCAGTGAAGTTTTTACAAAGCCGCGTGGCCTAAACAAACTGCTTTAGAAGACACAGAGAGGGGGAAGAAACTCAGAAAAAGAGGGAGGGTTGGGGGGAGAGAAATATGAAATGGCGTCTCTCTTAGTTACAGCTGGAAAAGAGGGAAAGAGAGAGAAGAGAGAAAAGAGTGGGATCTGCTGCTTTTTTTTTTACTTTAATCTAAAGCAGAGACGCTCTGCAGTGGAAAAAAGCATGACGAAAAGCAAAGTTTACATGAGCTACAGGCAGAGAGGGGGGAAGCAGGGGGGAGAGAGACGGGCAGAGACAAACAAACAGACAACTACTGACGAACAGCTGCACAGCCCTTCACTGACAGAGTGGGAAAGGCAGAGGGACTGAAGGGAAGGAGAGGAAGAGAGAGAGAGAGAAGCCTGGTTACAAAAATGGAAAGTCCACATTTTAGCACAGTATGGAAATATGGTCCTCATTTCATGATTCAATTCCTGCCCCCTCCCTTTTCCCCTCACTCTCTAACTACCCCTTTTCCCTACCATAGTCTCTTGCTCTTTTTGCAGCTGCAGCCAGGTTATAAAAGCCTGTTAAAACACAGGAAGACCAGTAAAACAGATTGAAAAATAGCAGGAGGGAGATGTTGGGCACAGCCAGGGAATGGAGCAACTATGAAGAGTGAGAAGTTGATAGAGAACGGGGAAAAAAACTAAATCAAAGTATAAACAGAAAAGTGGCCTAGGCTTCAAATGGTTTGCACTTTACAGACGTGTTCTTAGTAAATCTTACTCAATTTTAGAGGTTATTTAGCAATTGTAAACCAGTGTGCAAGACTGTGTTATTTCAACTGTGCAGCTGCTAAGCTCTCACAGATGACACAAGTCTGATTTCTTCAGCTGATTCTCCAACGTTAAGATTGTTGTACTTGCACAAAATCACAATCAGCCTCCATCCCCATCCCTCGTCTTAATCTCCAACTCATCTTCTCTTCATCCTCCCTTTGCATATGCAGTAGGGGACACACAAAATTTCAGGCCTGCTGCAAAGCTCCTTGTTGACTGACTGTAAAGTGAAGAGCAACCCCGGCAGCCACAGTCTCTGTGACCCTTTAGGGGCTCATCCCAGCCTCGTCTCCCATGTCTTCCCCTCATACAAGCCTAATCCTCACAATTTTACAACTTAAAACTTTGCCCTCTCTGGCTCAGGGCCGGCGCCAGGGAGAAAATAAAAATTTACCCTAAGAGGCTGAAGAAACAACCTTTTACATGGAAACTAACATTAACCCTGGTGACATTACACAGCCTACAACACTGAGCATGTCCCAGAATATCAAAGCCACCATCAGATCTGCCTACACATGCTCTTCCCATGCAAAGCCTTGTCCTCAAATTGCATTCTGATGCATGTCTTCTGCCTTCATTTGCTTTTTTTCACTCCATTATCCATACATGTTATTTTCTTTCCTTAATCTCCTCCTTCAACAGGTCGTACCCAGTTCTTCTCCACAATTCACTGCACTTCCCTCCCTGCAAAAATCACCAAGTTAGGCTAGGCAGTTCATTATTTCAAATTTATGGCCTGTCCACTTGGCCTGCCTTAAGGAGGAATAAAAATCAGGCTTTGGTTGGCGTGGTGATCTGCGGCCAAAACCAAATTCCTCCTCCTACCCTTTTATAGTTTAATATAAAGTCATATCAAATTAAATTTAACGAATTTAACTCTTTAATGTGCCAAGAGCTCTACTTTGCAAAAACACACAAATACACACTCCATCTTAGAACATACACACACACAAAGCTTCAACTCAACACTTAACTGCCCTCTTCCCTCTTTAGGGAGAAATAACTTAATTTGGCAAGTGTGCCAGAGTGAGTGTGTGTGCACATGTGTGTCCATGTAGAGGCTTCTATGTGGGGGGTAAAGTGAAACTGAGGATCATTCATCTAGTGGAAAAAAGCATAAATTTGGGCACATAAAGAATATCATGTATGAGCAATCACTCTTGCTATAAACCTAAAGGAAACAGCAACATCAAAAAACTCCATGTGCCTGTGGAGGACTACCATGAATATGTCAGTGGTCATAGTTGAGTGTGTGTGGTTTGCATGCATCTGTATTGACCCACATCTATTAAACTGTCACCATCACGGGCACTATACAAAATAGAGAAGACTGTTTTTAAATGGATCAGGCTCCTCAGTTATACAAAAATAATGATGGTTACGCTCTAGCAAGGCCCTCAAAGCTTTGCTATCCTCGTGCTCATAGGCCCTTTGGGGATTGAAGCCATTTGAAAATATTTTAAAGAGGCCCGATTGCCTCCAGCTCAGAGGCTCAGAGAAGCCTTAAAACCCTGCAGCTAAATCCTGGGGTTATGTAAGGTAAAGCTCTAAATCTCACCGCTCCTGATGTTACATATTACTGTAATTGCAAATGAAAAAAATACAGAAGGAAAATACAGGGTGGGGTGGGGGTGAAGAAATGAAGAGAGGACTTTAGGGGACAGCAGAGTGAGGACAGACAGGGAAAAGAAAGAAGTGAGGTGTGAGAGGATGGATAGAGTTGTGGTAAGAGGAAAGATAAAATCAGTGAATGATCAGAGGGAAAGAATGAGGAGAGTACATCTTTAACACAAAGGGTCCCCGGAGTAAACTTTCTTTCACTCTCTGTCTCTTCACTTTTGCTGTGTTTGTCATGAGCTCACTCATCTGCTTTCAGCAGACAGAGTGGACTCTAAGGGCAAGTCAGAGCACTGGCCAAAACCGTGGACTAAAACGGAAATCCAATAAAACCTAGTCTGCATTTATCATCTGTCCACCTTACATCGTCTGTCATGCTCCAACCCAAACCTCCAGGGCCAGACAAAAACAGGCCTACACATGTAAACAAAAATGCAGGCCTGAAAAGACAAAGCACAGCCATTAAAAGAAACCCAACAGGTCATGTTCAACCCCACGACTTTTTATGTCTGCACAGGCGCTTTATTTTTTTAAGACTGTGTGTGTGCATGTCTACATGTATAAATCTGGAATGAGCATGAAGTCGGATAAAATAATCCACATTACTATCCCAGTGCATGATGCAATGCAACACCTGAAGATGTAAACAGGCTCTGAGTCACTCAAATGAAGAAGAATGTGTAAAGGGAGGTTTTTACTGTGTGCGATGCCTGGAGGAAAACACAGTCTACAGCACACGAAAAAAACATCCCTTTAAATCTGCCATTGCAAAATTTACACTAAACTTAATCTCAGGTTGCATTAAGTGCTGTTAAATGTTTGTGATTATATATGTGTAAACCAGCAGCTTATTAAATAAGAGAGTTTATAGCCATGTTAACAGTTCTGTAAGGTCAAATATAAGCACAGTGGCACATGATACATTAAATGCTTTGTTCACATGCTTACATGCTCAAAACTACAATGCTGTTGTACAATCTGTAATATTTACAGAAACATTTGCTAATTAGCTCTGACCACAAACTAGAACTGAAGATGATGAGAAAGTCATTAGCTTGGCTGAAGACCACGAATGTTCATAATTTGTGGAATATATTTCAGTTCAGATCAAAGTGGTGGTTCTTACAACAAACTGATTTTGTCATCCCTAGGGCAAAACTGCTGCAATGTTAAAATTGTGATCTCTGAGTAAAGTTCAAGTCCACAGAGAGCAGAGATAACAGATGTAAAAGAAAAAAGGAAAGTAATGGTTTAGGACAGCAAGAGCCTCTGGGAACTGTCCCCAGAATAGGACCTTCACAGCCTTAAAGTAACCTCATCTGTTGGTAGGCTCATCAAACATAATGAAATCAAGCCAGCATTACCACTGGCACCAGGGGACTGGATTATACCTCACTGTGGATTACAGGACCGTCTGCTTTGTAAATTCAACGAGGGCAGGCTGGTGAAGACGAAAAAGGTTAAAAGAGGTGTGGCTTAATGCCACACACTCATACTGTCTCGCTGGCTGCCATCCAAGAGGCGGCCAGTCAACATCGTGACAATGAAAATAGGAGATGTGCACTTGGTGTGTAACGGCTGGGGACATCAGGTGAAACATGTGTACATACTTTTTAAAAATAAAGCTCTAGTTGAGTAAGTATATAATAAACTATTCCTTCAGTTTTCACTTAATTTTCCACAAGTGTAATCTCTGTAACATTGTTGTCCTTGTATTTATTTAGTTTGCCACACTGATAGATTGGGTAGTCATTCAAAGAAAGCACTTGTTGGGTTAATTAATAATGTCAGAAACTCTTTTTTCTCAAGACAAAATGGACAAAAAGATAATCAATTGGCCAGAGGTGTGGAAAAGGTTTATACCTTTAGATTTTATCAAATGTAATAATGCAGTTAGGACATTTTTAATGCTGTTTAATCCTTCAGAAAACTCTACTTAAAGGAGAAAGGGATTTTCTTCATCACTTCAAACCTCAGACAGCATAAGAACAAGTCTTAGATTATCAACCTTCATAACTGAAAGCCTCAGTCAACTACTGTAGACTGTGTCTGTAAGTCTGTCCCTAGCTGTAATGAGGTCACCTGACACAAACCTCCATTAAACATCTGACTTGGGGGCTGTCCACACAAAACAAGTCTCTGTGAATTCGCTAAACGTTTTCGTCATATCACCATCTTATCTGTGCAGAAACAGTATTTTGAGAGAAATTCTATTTTTGCTTTTTTGAAAATGGGTCTCAGAGTCATTGTCATTGTCTTCCTCTTCTTGTGTTTGGAGTTTGTGTTTGGTCTGTTGGCTTTATGATAATGTTTAGTTTCTTTCCTTCGTCCCCCTGGCTTTCTTCATTCTGTCCATTTCTGTAATTATATACATTGTAAAGTATATAATTATTATTATTATATACTTATTCAACTAGAGCTTTATTTTTAAAAAGTATGTACACAGCTGCAACTTTACCATTGCAGCTTGTTTCACCTGATGTCATTCTTATTGATCATGTGATTATTTGAAATACTGTACATTAATCACAAGCAATTAAATGTTCATTCTGACAAACGATACTTTACAGTCCTGACAAGCTTAATAATGTCTTTATGGTGTTCAGGCCTGTGCCTTTATCACGTCAGTTCCCATAGCACTGTTTTCTGACTGCAGAAGGAAGCTGCAAGAGGTCCTGGGTGTAACATTTAAGAGGTTTACTGGCAGACTGGCACTCAAGAATCCCCATGATCGGGCAATCAATAGTCCCCATGATTACATAGTTTATTTAATGTTTTATACATAAACATACTGTTCGCATTAAGTCAATGTGAAATAAAGACAATTGTTGCAGACGCAAAACAATACTTTAATAGCTTTAAATAGCTGTATGCATATGCACAGATGTCTATGAATCCCCAGGAAGGTTTCATGTTCCAAATTTGAGTGAAATATGAACAAAATACTAAAATTCTTCCAGTGTGTCTCTGTGCGATTATTTTTTAACCACATGAATTCCTTTTTAAAATCAGATCTATCCTCCCGGCCCCATTCCTCCTCATCTTGTGCATCATCTTGAAACTCTTCTTTCTATTCCATCTTTTCCCCCAGAACTGCTGCCAACATGTGATTTCACTTATCTTCCAGTGAAATTAGAGTGGAGAGGAACAGACTAATGGTCATCTCTCTGTCTCTACCTCTTTTCCTCCACTCTCTCCTCACCATGGCAGGAGTTGATGAAAGGACCTGTATATTTTGCTTTAGTTTCAAATTCCACTGCCTGAATAAAAAAAAAAAGACTGCAGATGTGGGCTGATTGCCACACCTACACAAAAATGCTGGAATGAAAAAAGTACAGACAAAGAGAGCAGCAAAACGATGTGTAGCTCTTTCTCTTTTCATGTAAAGATGAGCTCCTGTTGAATGCATGGGATTATACAGTATGTTAATGCAATATTGTATCATAATATAAAGCACTTGCAAAAAGTTGATTGTGGTGACTTTGCATTAGTTTTCACATTTGCATGTGACTAGAACACAATGGTATTTTGTAAGATTTTTGGTAAGCATTCACCTCCATATTAGTTCCAAATTATTTAAAAAAGGAAATATAATTTAAAGGAATTTTCCTTTTACATTTATTGCAATAATGGACCTATTGTCTTATGCATTCTGCTAATTTTTTAAAACCAGAGTTCGTGAGTACTTTCTCATCAACAACATTTTGTTTATTTTAATCAAATGAGCTTCATTAATGCCTCAGATCTTTAGGTTCCAAAGTCAGTTGATCACGACTTCTGTGACCTGCGAGGATGGTATTCCCAGATGTGCAAACGAGCTGAACCAACAGTAGGCTCATCAGTCAAGAGATAACACAAACATATTGTTCATCTCTGCCCTAAAAACATCCTCTACTTTCTACTGGTCCCACAGAGGGTCTGCTGTTGTCTTCAAGGCACCGTAACCATGATCAGAGAATACCACTGTGCTCTCTGCCATTTCTCTGCTCCTTCCTCTCATCCCTTTGGTGTGTTTATGAGCCATAGAGACAGTCCTACATCTGCATCAGCCATTATCCCTCAAGTTGGGAGTCAAAGATCTTGGACAGTTTTGGAACAATTGGCGGGAGAAAAGTTCTGTGATGTGGGATTTACAAAACTGATGTCATAAATTTATTGTCAACATGGCTTTTGGGTTACATGCAAACACTTGTGTTTGGGCAAAATGATTTTTTTTTTTCTTTGCTTTTTGTAAATGCATTCAAGTCAAGTGAAATCTCAGCCGTGGATGAGTGGACGATTTTGGTGGAGACAATTCATCCCATGAGAGAGTGAACAGGCAGCCAAACTAGACAGAGCCAAAGATCCATTCATTGGAGCCAGGAGAGTTTCCGATTTCTCAAATGTAAATAATTTACACACACAAGAGTACACTAAATAAAGATAGTCAATGAATTATATTTTTGAAATGTTTTCCAAATATAAAATTCAGCTTTGGAGATGAGGTGTAGCACTAAAATCTTCTGGACTGTGTGGAAGAGGTAATACAGTACCTATTTATGATGAAGCAGTGTCCATGGGACTTATATAGTATATGTTCCCACTATTTTGGTCATCTCTAATGGATGCGGGCCCACGGTTGGTGTAGTGGTTAGCAATCTTGCCTTTGTAGCAAGAGGTCCCGTTCAAGATTCAACAAGGGGCCCTCTGCAAGGAGTTTACATGTTCTCCCCGTGGTGCGTGGGTTCTCACCAGGTACCTCGGCTTCCTCCCAAAAACATTGGGGATTAGGTTAATTGGACACTCTAAATCGCCCGTAGGTGTGAATGTGAGACTGAATGGTTGTCTGTCTCTATGTGGCCCTGTGATGGACTGGTGACCTGTCCAGGGTGTACCCTGCCTCTCGCCCTATGTCAGCTGGAGTTAGGCACCAGCGCCCCGCAACCCTCAGTGGATAAAGCGGTAGAAAATGAGTGAGAGTGTAATGGATGCTATCAGAGTTTAGGCTTATCTTCCTCCTACTGTGACAAGACTTTTCTCTATGAATAACACTATTTCAAGATGTAGAAAAGACATAGTGTAATATATAAGATACAGTATAATTCAAATTATGGTATAATCCTCAACCAAAGATTTATAAATAACCAAGTTAAAAATAACGAAGTAAACATTGACTATATTTAATTGCAATAACTTATAACTGAATACTAATTTCACAACAGAGAGAAATTAAAAAAGAAATGGATGTAGTCTTCTGGCTTTGAAGCCTCAAGATTCACGATTTAATCTGCACCAAGAGAAGCCATAACTGCAAGCAGGCAACTATTGGACAGTATTAACTGTCAATCACACTAATCTCCACCGATATGCGCCATGATTTATTGTCTATTTTAAACTAAATGGGAACAAAAGTTACAAAACTGGCACGATGTTCTATTGAAAACCAATTGAGTGGATTTAATCAAGTGATTAAAAAGGTGTACTTTCCCACAGACCCCTTCTTTGAGAACTAATGAATGATGAGGAGTAAACTATGTAGACTTGTTTGTCAAATGAGTAAATAAGTGTAACTACAAGTAAGAGAGAAGAGCAAATGTTCATTTGTTGAGCTTGGTTGAAGAAAAATAAAATAAAATATTAGTTGCACTGCAGCTTGTTCAACTTTCTGTTGCTCCAGTAAGCTGCAATGAGGCCTTGAAGGCTCCAGTGCTCATTCACAGCTCCCTGGGTGTTGTGAGAAAGAACACTTGAACATTGAAGGAAAACTTACTGCAGGAAGCACTACCTCACCAATGGTAACCCCACGGGGATCATAAGATAAAATGGAAAAAGAAAAAAAAAAAAAAAAAAAGAGGGAGGAGACACGTAGAGCAAAGAACACAGAGAGCGAGGGGAAGAGACTGTGGAACGGCTGCTAATGCTTTCTCCAGAAACTGGCTCCTGAATGTTCCTGTAATTGGTGCGATCTAAAAAGTTGGATCTCTCCATTTCAGCTCTCCTTGTCTTTCTTCTCCTCTTTTTCCTCTTCCACATCTTTTTACAAATTCTCCTTCTCCTTCATTTAGCAGATCAATGTCAAAGAGGAACCACAGAACAGGAAGAGTAACACCAAACAAGGGTACAAAAAACTTTTCTGTTGAAGGAAGGCCCGGACTATTCTAATCAAAATGTTTAAGTCAGCAACCTTTTAAATCACCACCTAAGAGAATTTCTACATGAGCAATAGTTTTTATGCCTCCTTCATGTTCTGCTTACGCGGTCAGCAGTCCATACTGGTGAACCAGCTACAGCAGACATTCTTATAGGCTATACCATAATATGTGTTAAGTGTTTAAAGGGATATTTCAGTTTTTTTGAAGTGTGTTTGAATGAGGTATCAACATATGAAGCAGCCCAGTTCACTGGACTGATGCTCTCACCAATAACATGGCTGCCAACAGGGACAGAGGAGAAAATTTATTCTAACTTCTTAACAAAATGCTTGCCCAATCTACAACTGCTTAAATCTATGATATCATAAGAATATGTTTGCCACATTTCCTCACAGGAAACCTGAAATTTTTTTAATGTTGCTTAGTTCCTAAATCAGTAATAAGTCCTCAGATCATATCAGCGGCACACACAGACGTTTTTCAGCAGTTGTTGATCCACTGGTGCCTCCATTAGTAAATTCAAATGTTCAGTCAGTAGCTCCCGCATTCATGCGAGTCTTTGGTGAGAGTGAGGGAGCAGTTTACAAACTCCAGTTTATAGCAGGAAAAGGCTGTCTAAAGGTGATACAAAGCAGTCTATATATTATTTTAATGTAGGCATCACAGGTGTAGATTTAACTAGATTAGGCTTTTGTTAAGTGGCTAAAATAATTTTTCTGTATGTGCTTCTTAGCATGTTATCAGTGAGACTGAGTGTCCAGGTCCGAGGGTGGATCACACAAAGTTGCAGTTCACTCAGTCTGAGAGTCTAAAATGTTCCCTGATTTTAAAAAAATAATAATAATAATAATCTTTTGATGGTTGACATTGGTCTATTATGCAAATCCTACACAACATGAGTTCAGAGCATTTGACACTTAAACACTAATCTGACAAATCCAAGTCTAACTCTGGGTCAACCTGAGAGGGCTTTTGCAGGCACAAGCACCTTTAAGACCTATGGCTTTACAACTGAAAGAGAGGAGATAAGCTTACTTAGCCAAGCATAAAGACTACCTTCACACCATTCTAAGGAGAGGACACACACTCTTAGATTATTCAGCAGCTACATGATTCATTTATGATCCTTTGTGTGTGTTAAACCTAGGAACAATAAACTACACTTGTCATCCAACACTGCTTTTGAATACCATTGCACTGCCTGTCGGATACCAGAGTTTGGCACAAAACTTTACCAACAGCACAAAGTTTGTGTCCACATTTTGGAGTGTAACTGAAAAAAAATATTGTAAGAAATCTTTTTGACTCCAGAGGGAGCTGAAATCTTACAATGCGCTTGAAATGATGTCACCTGAGTCATCATCAGTAAGGGCTCAAGACTGATGACTGAAAATGAAAGTTTAATACACTTCCTCCTCATCTCTACTTGGGAACAGTGGCTTGAGGTATTTGAACAGTTAGTAACTTGCATTGATCACATAGGATGTGGAGCATTCAAAAGCAAAGAGATAACAATTGCCTCTGGGAGCAAGGGTTTAAAAGTGTCACCAGTTCACTCAACCAACCTGAATCTCTGAACAAACTCTCAACATTTGGGTTGCAGTGTGATAAATGTCGGCTCTAGATCTTCACAAGAGAATGAAATGAGAGAGTGTGTGTTTGTGTAGAGAACTGGGGGTGAAGATAAAGCATCTGGTTGTGTATGGATGCAAATCATTCCCATAATAATTGAAAGCATATCAGCCACCGAATACCAAATGCTGACTTTAATCACCACTAAATTCTATTTCATCAAATCTTAATACTTGACTCATGGTTGTGATTATGTGGCTTGTAACATAGCGGCTCACAAACCGCCTCTTCTGCTCATAGTTGAAAATCCCAGAGGCAGACGATAACCAGCTTCAGGATGCCAGTTAACAAGGATCACCAGTGTAGCTTTAAGTGAACCAAGTAACCCAAAGTGAGACACAGACCTCAGGACTACAGCTACTTGCCCTTGAGAAATCTGTAAATAATTAACTGAAAACTATATAATACGTTGCCAAAAACACTGTTTGAGTACACAAATCCATCACTATACCAGTCTGCCATCTGAAACACACACATGGACGGATGCCAAGAGAGTATATCTTCTTTTTTGGTGGTACATCACTGTGCTTAAACAATAACCAAGTGTGCTAAATAAACACACAATAGTAGTTTCAACCTCAAGGCACTGAAGAAATGGTACCTAGTCATCCTTGGAAATCTATATGTATGCCACTAACATTAAAGGAGTGCAAAGTACTTTTCTTGTAATAAAAATTTAACTGTAAATCAATTTAGAATATAGTCCAAAATCAAAAAAAGAACTATCCAGTTCCCAACAATCTAGCCTGACCTCTGGCTGAGATTCTGTCCCTAATCAAAAAAGCACAACCTTGCCCTTTAATCCAGCTGCATAATCACAAATTCTCCCATCCACATCACCATGGCCTTGCTGGCCTTTCAAGCTCTGTTCAGAGTGTGCAGGACTGAGCGGTCACTGTTGTATTACAGCAAATGAATATCCCTGCTGATTAAATCATTATGGAGCCTTTTTTTTCCGACAAGCCCTAAAACCCTGTCCTCTGAATTTGCCTGGGCTCCTCTCCCTCTGTGCAGATCTGAGAGTTAGGGCAGGGACGGGGTGGTGTTGGGGGAGTTTAGCGATGGTGGGGATTAACTTGTTTGGGCTGACCACAGGCTCAAACACTAAGCGCTCAATCACTCAATCACCGGGATCCACACGCTCTTTGGGACTTAGCCTCACAGATCCCACTGACATTGACCATGGTTGGACTGCTAAATCTATCCGCTCCTGAGCTGACTCACACAGCCGCTGATGATCCTGTATCTCTGACTGTACTGCTGCACTTACCAGTTTTCAATCACTCTCAGCAGCTTGCCATGCAAGATGATACCGAGCACGGGGAGGATGACAGTGTGGATAGGTGAAGGATTACTGTACAAGCATACTTGGTATCACTTGGTATGAACACACACACACACACACACACACAAAAAGGAGTGAGTGCACATGTGGAAACATGACAGGGTAAAAACAGCTAATGTCTCAGGGATGTTGCTAACTGTATTGTAAATGATTTAAAGCCATTCATTTCACTAGAGTCCAGTTGTTTAAACAGGAGACTCAAGCCTCTGGTTATGAGGTAAGATGTATGTACATTCTTCCCTACAGCTCTCCTCCACGTCCTCAACATCAAACTATGGAATATAAATTTGAGTATCAATAGGTATCAGTCTTGATATAGAGTGAGCAGTATCAGTATCACATACCATCCCTACCTCATCTTTACTGAGAAGATCTATATGACCACCTGTGCCAGACCTTAATATCACCTTTCCGGAATGCTTTTGTAGTGCCAAAAGGATAACACACTTTTTTCGTTAAAAACACAGAACAAAAATATAAGACAGAATAAAAATATGACTTCATTGCTGCCTCACTCCCTCAGCACTTTAATGTTTTTTGTATTGTGAGTGCTGCATTCACTCACAGGCACCTAACAGACCTGCCAAAAGTATTCATCTGAGAAGGATGGTGTTCTTATTTGAAAGAGAGATTTAAGAGACAGGCCTAAAAAACAGTAAAAAAAAAAAAAAAAAGTTCAGCTGTGTTAATTTCCTTTCCCAAAAAACCCATTTATAGCAGTATCATCACAGCTAACATCATCCATCCTTTCTCACACCTCATATAGCACGTCACATTTTAAAAACTACCTCCATTAACTGTGTAGGAGATATGAAGGCAAACTTGTTACCAATGTCTTTGGCTTAGATGGGCCTTCTCATCCTAAAATCTCTAAAATAAAAAGCACAATCAAACACAATGCTTAACACAAAGCTCATCTGTTCAAGTGTTCCAATTGGGCTGAGCAAATTCTTACTGTCTTAACTACACTAATGACATATGTTTTCTTATATTGTTTCTACTTGATGAATGCCCACTACTTATGAGAAAATGAGATGTGATCATTCATACATTTGTCACCTCTACACTGCTGTAGAGAGAGACTCGGGCACCAAGGTTCTTTTTTTCCCCTGAGGTGAAAAAGATGAATTTGTCATCTGAAAGGAAGTATTTACAATTTGAGACAATAAACCGACTCTTGTCGTTTTGTGTGGGGCAGGGGATGATCCTGAACTGCAGCAGTCAGAGCGATGACTAAACTGTGTAAGTTCCTGCTTTTTATTTAGTTCAATTTTATTTCAGTTGATTTCAATAGATTCAATTAGAACAAGACAGAGTCAAGCCATTATTCTCCATCAGTAAGATGTTGTTTTTTTTTTACGGCCTTTATTCAGACTGACCTGCTTAACACAAAGTTAGAGATCAAGGCAGTAATAGGCCAACAAATCCTGTGTCCAGCTGGTTTAAAGCCTGTGATTTTTATGAATTAACACAAACTTTACCTCCCATTGAAAAAGGCCATTTGACAGCGAAATAAACTGGTGAACATTATGACAGGGAACACTTCAGCTGATCACTGGGTGAGCCTTTTAGTATGTGGCTATAATATGTCATGTCCATGTTTTTACTTACTTGCATTAACACCTGCCTACAGCTGATTCTTAGCAGAGGGAGCACACAGAGCACTGTTCACATGAACCAATTTCTTTGTGTGGTTAAAGGTACAACTAGTAAGAAGAGTCAGGGCCACTCACAAGTTTAATTCCTACTTTAAAGAAATGTCTAAAAACTGTTGCCTCTTCAGAGCAAGTCTGCTACTATGAGAGGTTCCTGCTCCAACACCTATTTATGCTAGAGAACAGATCCTGATCTAACGTTGCTGCTGGGTCACTGCACACACTCATGCACACACACACACACACACACACACACACACTGTAGGAAACATCAGGCAGTGATTAAGCTAATGTAGCTGTCTAACGAGCAGAAATACTGAAGGCCGTTCAACTTTGTGACAGGACTTTTTTATTGTCCAAAAGCTTTATTGTCCAAACCTTGAAGAAATATTGCCCTGATGAGAGCGGATTGTTGATTCGGGACTCAGGCCAAACACAGTCAGTGTTATAGCCAAGTTCTACGAGTCTGCCTTTATTTATTTCTGGGTTATTAGTGGGTTATTAAATTTTCATTTCATTAACAGTGCCTTCACTCTTTGTCTCTAAATGTATTCATACTTTTATGTATGTCATTATCTAAACATCTTATCTTTATTAGCCAATGAGAGTCTCCACCGGGCTCCTTTCTGCTGCTGTGATGTGTGTTTTGAAATGTTTGTTTCTGGAACTGATTTTTCTTGTGGTTTATGCTAATCTCTACACTCTAAATACATTAAAGATGGGCATAGTGTTGTAAGGGACTTTCCGTGCCTTATATGCAACGCATTTCCAGGGGAGAAAAGTAGCGAGAAACAATAAATAGAAAGAAAAAAGGAAGTAATAAAGTAAGAGCCAATGTGATAGAAGAAATCTTCGAGAGCTGGAGGTGAGAAAAGCTTATGTTGAGGGTTTTGAGGAGAAGGAGAGAGATGGAGAGCAAATGAAGCAGTGCTGGTGTCTGTTTTCCCTCTGGCTGGTGATGGGCGACTGCAGCCAGCATAAACACATGCCTTCATGGCTCACACATTTCCTGCTTCACTCCACATCCCACCACTGGGCCACACAGATGCAGGACACCACGAATTGTGTGTGTGTGTGTGTGTGTGTGTGTGTGTGTGTGTGTGTGTGTGAATTTGCATGCATGCGTGTTTGGTATGCATCTTAACTGCTCTTGTGGTTAACATGGACATTGCACACACCTCTCTACTATCATCGAAATTTTGACTGTGCGTGTGTGTAGGCATAAGTGCACATCACCACTGAAACACAAATCGCATTGTCTCATTGAATGTAAAGGTAAATATATTTCATATTGGTCTTAGGGGGAGGAAGGAACATGTGTATTCCCATCTGATTCTAACATATGTGGTTTAATAGGCATTTTAAACTATTCATATGTGTGTGAGGGAGTGTGTTGCATCAGTCAGTTACTTTAAGGGGGGGGTGTAGTGGCAAGATTGTCTAATGTGTTGATTCCACACAGCTCCTTTCATGTATAGAGTGTCTCATTTCATTCACAGTGAGAAGCAGCACTATCACCTTTCAGACAAAATCAGGTGGAAAAAAGAGATTTAAGACACAATGACACGGGCTAGGGTACAGACAGAGGAACAGGGGGAGATTAAGTGGCCAGGAGGTAGAGAGAGGGAGAGAGATGGGCTGAGGAGAACGGGAACCAGATAGAGTGGAGAAAGTAAGATGGGGGAGGGAATGCATGGATCCTTGCGACACATCATTCTACAAAGACACTTCTAAAGAAAGAATGTAATTTTTTCCACTCTCCCTGTTTTGTCTTACAAGCAACACGAGTCTGCTGGAAATCAGAAAACACATTACCAGTCAACTTCAGCTGCATTATTTCCCATCCCTACACCACTGCTTCATTCCTAGGCCTATTCATGTAAGCTTAACTTTAGGTATAAATTCCAAGAAATGTCAGAGGAAGATCTCCTCTCACATCCATTCCACCAGCAATGGCTTTACAACTTCAAAGCAAAGGGAGTAAAACTGGCCTGGTGCTCAAAGTAGTTGTAGCCCAGAAGGAGATGATTATCTGGGGCTAATTTCACTGACACTGGGGGTCTTACTGTCCCTTCAGGATCATATAAGGACTTCGGAGACACTATATAGTTAGTTGTAGGATAAGGTGTCTTCATGGTGCTCTAACAAGACAGTGGTTCGTTGATTGATAGTATCATCTCTTCATAAATTTGGCTAAGGAGAAACTAAAGAGGATGTTCTGTATTTACGCCAAAAAAAAAAAAAAAACTTGCTGAATCCCATTCAACGGCCGTAAACATGGACATTAAAGTCATTTATGTTGCGTTCACAAAACAGGTTGATTTGCAGTGTGGAATCTGACCACTCTTCCAGCCTGGAGGAAAGCCTTGGACTACATTAGTCCTCTGAGATTTGTTGTTCATAACTAGTGTTGAGCAGGTTACTTGAATATATAACTAAAAACATTGCATACTGCCCAATGATGAAGTCATTACATAACTTAGACATTTACTCAACAACAAAAGTGATTTTATAAATTATATGTTACATTTTATTTCACTGCTGAGCCAAGTTTCTGAATGCATGGATAGAGAGTGAAGACAAATTTTTAAATGGAAAAATTTGTGTAGTTACAAAGAAGCTAGTGTACCAAATGTCTGTAATCCACTCTTCTCCTTTACTATGAGGCTAAGTGAAGGCTACAGTAACTGTTAACATAGGGATGTTCAATTTGGGCTTAAAGTTTGTTGCATATATTAATGAATACATAGATAAGTAGATAAACTGAAAATAAGTAGATAAACACGATAGCATAATATTTTAGATCTGTCAGGTTGCCTGTCATGAATGTGACACTGTAACAGCATTGCATACAGCAATGTAAAACGGAGGGAGCTTCAAAGTCCCCACACCAACATGCTACATATTCAGACATTCACACATTTGTAAAAGTAGGACATTGTGCTTTAACAAAAAGTCAACCTACGTATTTGGAAGCATTCACTGACTAACATCTATCCAACCAGTCTGTTCACTGAAAACACAGAGAGAAAAACTGGAAATAATTCTCCAAGAAAACGTCTAAAATCTCAAACTAACAAGGCACTACTGGAGTGTATTACTGTAAATCAAACTTGGAATTTCAGTATGTAATTACATACACTACTTGTTACTGCTACGACACACATTTTAACCTGGTGTGCTATTGTCTCTTAGCCTGTATAATCATACTTATCAATGTGTGTTAAGTATGTTTGCTAAGGTCATTAGAGTACACAACATGAAAGCTGATCAGTGGGCCTATCCGCTTACATGAAAATGAATATGTGCCACACAATCTCTCTCATGTGACATTTTGTCTTTCTCTACCACCCTCCTCCCCGTCCTTCTCTTTCCCTCCCTCCCTCTTCCTCCCTCTCTGTCTGTTTTTCATTCTGCCTCTAGCCTCCTAATGGCTCAAGTGAGGTAATTCGTTTTGGAGAATGTACCGAATAACCTCTCTCAGTGCATATGTGTGTGTATGTGTGCATGCGCATGTGTCTTTGCTCATATATGTGTATATAAAGTACATACCACGTAAGTCTGTGCATGCATAAAAGTGTGTATGTGTATTTCTGCTGTGAGCAAATGCGTGCTGCCTAGAGCTGCGATGTGGGCTGTTTCAGGCTGTGGTCTAAGTTCAATAAGCCAGGTTTGACATATGCTAACGTTCTGTACAAACACTGTCCAGTGGTCGGCCCTGCACTCTAACCCTGCCATTATGACTACTCTGTGTGTGTGTGTTCCTGTTACAGCGAGTGCAAAAGCACGACGCAAGAGAAAGAAAAACAGAACAAGATGGCAACTAAGAAAAATACAGTGTAACCAAAGTCCTGAGAGGATAGCGTGGTCATATGTGCAGCCCAGCCCTGAAAATGTTCTTCAATAACAACTGAAGAAATGTTTCTGGTGTATGGATTTGGTTTTATGGTCTGTAAAAATATGTAAATATATCAACAGTAGAACAAATTAAATACAAAGTGAAGACGATGGATGAACATGAGTCTAGCATGGGGCCCCATTTATGTAACATCAGGGTTATCACAGGTGAGCTGAAGAGCTAAAATGAATGAGTTCTCACATACTCCTGCTTTGTTTTGTTGACTCAGAGTGCATTGTGGGTGAGGACCAGTGAATCCAGACAAGATTAATGAAGAAAGTGACATTCACAGATGCTTTGGAAACCAGACTTGAAGAAAATGTTGTTTTCTTATCTTATACACTGAGATCACGGCCTAATTTGTTGTTATGGAAAGCAGGCTGTGATTAAATCCCGGATCTTGATTTACTGTGTAATGAAATTTGCCGAATGGAAAAAGTGATTTAGTTTAGTGGTCTGAGAATCCGGTGATGATGTTAATCCAGAGAATTAACTGTACTTTGCTGTACCATGCTGCAATCTAATCAATTTTTCCCCTAGGTTTGCAACCTTGGGGGGGTTGGGGGGGTGTCCTTAAATAACGTTATGTGATGCCTAATTTGCATGTCCTGTTGATTCTTTACTTTTTAGTGTTGGATTCACAACTAACGAGTTTTGCTACACTTGCAAATAATTCTTGTAGTCCGTCTTTGTGTGTGTGCGCGCGTGCATCGGGGTGGAACTCTGGTGTGCACAATACAGAGAACAAATGCGTGACCGTGTAGAGACCGAAATACATGCCATTATGTAAATAAGATAAATAACAAGACTATTGAGTTTGTTTAATAAAAGGGCAAGGTTTAGATCTGTTTTATATAAAAGGTAACCTTAAGTTAATTTTAGTTTTAATTTTAGTTAGTTTTAATTTTTTTTTTTTTTTAAAAATTAAAGCCCTTAATATAATGTCAGGGAAACACTGCTAATTGACCAGTGAAGGCTATCAGAGAAAAGTCTTTGATTTAGTGCTCATCTGCTAACATCCTAACTGTGTGCCTGCCTCTCCATCACCGACTACATCTTACCTGCACACCTACACCCACAAACTATTTGTCAAACAAACTGCCTGTTGGCTAATTTGACAGCCTCCTTCTCATCCTTACAACCTGCCTAACTATCCACTTGTCTCACTTACTGACTACCAGACGTCTGCAACACTGTCTTACTGTTGGTTCTCCCATAAAGAGCTCCCATAAGAGTGTCTGCCTGCTTGTCTGCCAGCTTGCTGCTCCCATAAAGACGCAGGAATGAGGGACCAATCTCATTAGGGGAAGATTAGACCAACATCTGTTTGCTGTCCTGATGCTGCTGCTGCTGCTGCTGTGGAGCTATGATGAGTGGTAATTCCGCTGTCAGGGTATTGTACCAGTTAACATGGCCACAAAGTAACACACCCACTTTCCACACAATCTAAGCTGTTATGAGATACTAATCACAGCTGTCAGAGGCGTAGAGTGGGAGAGTTAGCAGTGGCCTGACCAAGACTGTGTGTATGTGTGTGCGTGTGTGTTGTCTTTGTTCTGTTGTATGGTCCAAGCCCACAAACAAGTCCCCAAACACCCAAGGGAGATGAGTAACAGACCAAAGACAGAACCCAAACAGCTGTAATGTTATGACAGGGAGAGTGAGAGACAGAGAGAGAGGGAGAGAGAGTAGCGACTGAGTCTGAGACATAACTAGTGAGGGTTGGAGGGAGGGATTGAAGGAGAAAGGGAAACACGTGAGGAGGTTAAATGTAACAGAGGGTTTATTGTTTGTGGTTCTTTGGGGAGGCAACGAAGCGAGCGAAGGAGGGGAAAGGGAGCAGGATGAGAGGAGGAGACGAGGAGGAGGGCAGGCAGTGGGAATAGTGGATTGGCAGAGGCCAGGACATCAGGCAGACCCACTCAATCAGCCTGCAGCGCGGGCCTTCCCACCAAACAAGCATTGTACAGTATAATCAGACTAAGTCTGCTCAGGAGACAGCCAGCTCACTGGAAATCAAACACAGGAGTAAACACTGACTATCCAGTAAGGAGGTCCATTTCCCACACACAGGTTCTTCAGACTAAACAAAACACACAACCCTTGGTTCTAGATGTCCAACTAAGAACAAACCCTCAAAATTATCTCATCAGGTTGTAGACAACCTTCTTAGTTATACATTTTTCCCATAAATTTGGTCATTAACTTACCTGTAAAAACTTTAAGAATATCACTCTTGACTGTGCTTTGAGCAGTAGCTAAAGCCAATATAAGCAATTAGCTTAGCTTAGCCAAAGTTTGAAAGGGTTAAACACTAGCCTAGTGAAGTTCAAGGTCCTCTTCAGGTGTTAACATCCGTCCTGACAGATCCAATAGATGAGGACAGCCTAAAGTATTACTGTTCACACATGGCACAACATGTGTCCTAGATTATCTCCTAATTTGTATTCATATACACACTGATATAATGTCTCTTCATGAGAACAAAATTATGTCTTTGATAAGTCTGACTGTACAGACCTGTCTGATATAAACGTACCTGTATGTTTGTAATTGCAAGGGACAGAGAGAAGGGGCCGAGTCGATCAAAGCTCTACTCATGCTGCCGTGACATGAAATAAGATTTTAACATACAGAAAAAGAAACCATATGCAAAACAACTGTTAATGGGTGGGTGGTAGGAGAATAAATAAAGGTAGACTGTAGGCATTATAACTGCAAGTAATGTTTTTTTTACTAAATTAAAATTCTCCAAACCTTGTTCCCAGTGAGTTTGTCATGATAGTTAGTATTTTTATTCCTGTGAGAAATGTTGCTGCAATGGACCTGCTGTGTTCTGTCTGCTTTTACTCTCCAGCAAATACCATATTCTGACACAAAGTTCAATATGCACAGTATGCATTAAAACTGATACACATCTCCCCTGTCAGCAGGAGTCAGAGTACCACAAGATAACGACTTGCTCTGGGGCCGAGTCTGTCCATCTCCAACTCTTGCACTTGCTCCTATTCTCTTGACAGATTTTAAGTAAATACCAGTAAACAAGCAATTATTTCTGGCAGCCTGACCCCCCTCATGCTTCCAAAAGACATTCAGCAGAGGGAGAGGAGGTGGATGAAATCACCCCAACTGATGTGATTTAAATTGATACTGCATTGTATGTGTCTTGACGTATTTACAAATAACACACAGGGAACCAAACCAAAAAAGGGTCCTGTTATGACTGCTGCCCTTCAATTGATGAAATAATTGCTTTTAATACATCAGGGTTTTAATATTTTAATTTCCTTTTAACCCCCTGCTTATCCTTCTTCTGTGTTCCTACAGGTCTGAGCAATCCCCTGATGTAAAAATAATATTAGAGAAAAAAGTGAGCCGAGCTGTCAAACGCAGAGTTTAACACAGACCATCTGGTGGAACGATGGTGGTAAACAGGCGCAAACAGAACTGGGCTGGGAGGAGGAGGAGGAGGGGTGGAAAAGCAAGCAGTCAAGGAAGGAGAATAGAAGAAGGGTTCTTAAGAAGGGAGATTGGGTGAGATAAACCAAATATTAGACAGGATGAGTTTGAGTAATGGAAGATGGAGCTGGTAGAAGGGGAAGAAAAGTGGAGAATTTGAAAGTGAGCAGGAGGAAAGGTGGAGGATTAAGAAGAGGAGGAGGCAGAGAGATGGATGATTGGGAGAGGTGGGGGTGGAGAGGGTGACAAAAATGTAGTTTGGGAACAAATTAAGGTGTTGTAGTAGAGACTTGGCAGAAGGAGAGGAGGAGTGGGAGCATCAGACTCTCTTCTGTGTTGTATCCATTAGAAGAGAATTCAGTACAATGGGAGGGCTTCATTCCAAAATGCTATAAAAACCATTATGAGTATGAAAAGTTTGCTCAGAGTAATTATAACACTGTTCCATTTATTAAATACACTCATTTATAATTGCTGTAGGGTACATTTCTTATGCTCATACCATGGAGATTTTACAGTACAATCTGATATTATTAGGTATCAGTACACATGGTGATCTTTTATGAATTTCTATGGTTTTTAGTAGGTCATACACACATGTTTTAAATACAGAATGCCAGTGTTTGAACAAAAAAAACAATGTATATTTACAACATGCACATGTGCATGAATGGCAACAAACAGGTTAGGTTTAAGGAAACATTCACGTTAAAGCAAATAAACCCTGCTTAAAAGGGGCCATGTGGAGATTTTGGCCAATGGTAGCACTGCGGGTTACACAAGGAGCACATTAAGGCGAGGGAAAATTCAGGCTTAACGTTTATTGTTGGTCTGCAATGGGTCGCAAAACCTCTGGTCTCCTGCATGGATGATGTCCATACACCGAACCAACCAACACCCTAAACACAGAACGTACTGCTTCCTCCTCTCACACCAAACATGTACAATGTCACTGCAGAATCATATAATGTGTGCATTATTGTTTGGTTGGACAGGGTTTCCACAGTTTGTGTTTGTGCCAGCACAGTGATTAAGAAAGTTGTAGAAGGAAGTGATAAAAGGACTAGATTTCTCTAAGTAATTAGAGTACAAATGTAGTATCGGCACTTTATTTCCTTTAAAATCAAATGCTTCTCTCTATACCTGTTTCCACATAGCTGTGTCTGTGGATTTCGGACAAAGTACTAACTAACTAGTTATGAGGCCAATTCATTCAATTCAGTTGTTTGGCATTGTTGACAAACTCTGCAATTGTATAATTAAAAATATATATGTATCAACTACAACAATATGCTTTAACCACCACTCATTTAATTATGTGCATATATGTCTATGCTGCACTGGAATCTCTATTCATCCACACTGAAATATGAATGAATATCTTTTTCATGCTAACAGAGTTCATAAATTATGGACATGAAACAAAAGTGGAAGTAAGGCATCTGAGTTGTGATACAACATACATGGTTTTTATATGATATCAACATTTTCAACATATGCGACCAGCTGCGCTTTCAAATGGTTTTCATTTTAGGTGCCTATCTGCATCAAGGGCTAGGAAAAAGGTTTTAGTGAATGTCAGAGTTTCCAGAAAACCCAGTGCTAAGCCTATTTAATGGGTCACCCAAGACCCTAATGCATTATAGGAATAATAAAAGGGAGATTAGATATCCAGAATGGAGAGTGGGGTGTAAAAAAATGTACACTAAACTGCTTCTCTTTTCAAACACATATAATTAAAGATGTATCTTACCTTTTGGTGAGAGAGCAGCAAGGCAGCAACAGAAACATGAAAGAAAAGACAAGAAAAACAAACATGAATGTTGTGGTGTCAGTTAACACAAAGCTGGCAAACTGTGTGTACTCACATTACTCCTCAAAAAAAGAAAAAAAAATGGCATTAAGTGTAATGTTTACATGCACAGCAATATTCTGACAAAAAACAACACACTTTCATGAAAACAGCAATTTCTGATTACCTTAATCCATATAAGGTCATGCTCTGAATCAGACATATGAAGTATTCTGATTGTAGTTGTTGTAGTTGTATTATGTAGACATGTAAACATTAGAAAATACTCGCATGTTGGAAGTTTTTACAGAAGGGACTACAGTGTACTGTAGCCATGAATGTAAAATATTTTTAATAAAATATGGTGTGTAATTTGGGGTCCTATAATGAAGTTTTAGGAGTCAATTGCATTCATTTCCTGTGTGGTATAGACACCTGTTGCAGAGGTCTATGTGTTTTTTGTTGTAAACTGAAGCAGTAGTTGAAATAAAGTTGTTCAAACAATCTTTGAATGCTAGTTGTTAGTTGTGTTTGGAAAATGTTGTTTATTTAATCAACTCAAATATGATCCAAATGATTTTATAAACTAACTTTTTATTTAAATTACTATTTAGACTATTCTAAACTATTTCCAAAAATGAAATAAACATGTATTCATGTATTTATTTATTTATATGAAGCCTTAATCATAAGCAGACTGTTCTCTAACATATAAACAGGATTATGAATGTATAGAATGTAGCAACTCATGTAAACATAATAATGTAGCACCCTCCTTCATAATGTCAGTGACCCCCCCCCCTTGCATATTCCTCTTTGTGGTGGCATGTGCCCTGTCAGGTGACACAGGAGCTGATGAGGCCTGACAGAAGGTCAGCGACCTCACTTCCTACACTAATTGGTCCTGGGGTGATAAACCTTCCCCCTGAGACTGGGAGAGATGTGGGTGATGAGAGGGGTAGTGGAGTGGGGTGAGCAACTGGGGTCCAGTGAGGCCTCTTCTAACTCAAGCATTTGGTAATGCGCTAATTAATTTTAAGAGTTCCACATCTCCTTTTTTCTGGCCCTCACTGAAAACAGATGTTGAAGCAGAGGGAGAGGGGGGAGACAGTGGGTGATACTATGAGCCCTGCCTGTCGAAACCCAGATACAAATCTCCAGAAGTGGATTGTAGAGGATGACAGAATAACAGAGGGAAAGAATGTTTCCAAAGATCTGAGACACTCTGTTGCCCACCCCTTTGACAGGTGAAGCGGATGACAGTGCAATTTCACACCTCACTAAGTCAACGACAGATTCCTCTGTGTTAGTGAGGAGGAGAAGTAAACATCCTCCTGAGAAGACACGTGCCCGCGTGTAAAAGCATGCACACACGGAAACAGAATGCAACACAATGGATTGTGCTAATACTTGTGGGTTACACCCAGGAAAAAGAAAGTATAATGGCCTATTCATGAGATGAAAGTGTATATGATGACATATGTAACTGAAACGGCAAAAAAGTGTGTGTGTGTGCATGTGTGGACTTATAATTGTTAACTCTTTCGGACTTTATACTTAACAGGATAGGTAGCTGCATGAACCTGTGTGCATGTGTGTGCTCATGTGGTGGGAAGCATTCAACATACATGATTTAAAAGGTAAACTGTCAGAAGCAAGCCCACAATAAGAGGAAAATGACTGTTTCTGCCTAATGTGTCAGGGGGATCTGGAACTGATCTGTGCCCCTGACATAAAAACAGGAGGGGTAGGTCATATGTGTGAGTCTGTGTGTTGGTGGTAGGGGGTTTAGAGGGATTTAAGGGGTGGGGGTGGAGTTTGGTGTGGTCCAGGGAGGCCCAGTTGTTGTAACCTCTGACCTCCCGGCACGCTTCGGGGCCTCCCAGAAGCTGCTTCAAATGCACCCTACATGGGAGCCCCCCCCGTGCAACGGAGGGAAAGAGAGAACAAATGGGACAAGAGGGCGAGACTCAGCTGTCATCACTGTCACAGAGATGCATGTGCACCAAAAAACATACTCACAAAATATTTCTTTATCAAATATCTGTTTTGTGCTCCACTTTCTGTGACTTTTGTTAACCCACAGGTCCAGAGCAACATGCTAACTTTGAGTCCCCATGGACATAAGCTACCAAACACAAACTGCAGACATTCATCTGCACTTTCATCCTTTCAGCTCTGCACTCATCTGCAGTTGCTCCCACACTTTTCAATTCACTGTCACTGTGCAGCTTTTTGACTAATCAGATAGGAATCAGGCACAAATCTACATCAGTATCTCAAGACAATCTCAATGATCTGTAACAGGCGGCTGAACTTGAAAGCCATTGGCTACAGCCCAAGGAAGTCTTAAGCATCCTGAGAAAAATAAGTAGATCACAGGTGTCAACACCTGGAGCGCTAAACAATGTGAGTCGGTCAAACCTGACTCTGAAGAGACAAGAGGACAATTGTTAAATCAAAAAGATAAGGAGTAATGCTTGAGTTACACTTAACAATTTATGTAAAATAAAAGTAGAAGTGCTCGACCAGGTTTTTCTATGGCCACATGTCTTTATTAAATTAAGTTTAGTGGATTTAAAGGTTAATTCCTCTTCAAACACTCCTGCCATTCACTTTCCCAAAGGTCACAACAATAATCAGTGTTTTTTTTTGTTGTCTGACTCGACCCTCCCACCCCCTGTTGCCCTGCAGAGAATCACACACACACACACTCCTATCTCACCATCTTTCTCCTCTCCTCTTCCCTGAGTGTGTGTGGTCTGATTAGTCAGGCCCCTGCGGTTTCCCTCTGACCCGGGGAGCATGCAGGTTTGCAAGTATAGATGGGAGGGTGCCTTGGAGTTGTGCAAGTCTGTGTGTGTGTGTGGGGGGGGGGGCACAGTTTGATGATGGTGATGTGCCAGTGTAAGGAAACGTGATATCATCCATGAACTGTCAGCCTCCAGTGAAAAGGCAGCCCATGAGCTGGGTTGTCATGCCAACCCCATCCTGCCCCACTTGATCCCCCAATTCCTCTCATAGTCCTGCGGCTATTTCTGACCTATCTAAAAACCACCTCACAGTTGACAGGAATCTATCATCAGTCCTGCCGACTGACTGTGCACATGCACGTACACACTCATACACATAGTTCCTACAAACATATATATCAATGCACATCACAAGTGCTGCATGCTCAGTATTAATCCAGCATAAGGGAATTCCCTCCCAGCTTTGGCCTCCTACAACAGTAGCACACACTTCCAAGAGACTGAGGGCGGAGGGAGTGTTGCTCATTTGCTTTGGCTGTGTCAGCAGGCAGCAGCCACCTTGGCCAGACCGACTCTTCCTGGGTCTCTTCTGGCTCAGGGAGCAGAAACACAACAGCAGAGACACAGAGAGCAGCAATCAGATGAAGAACAGAGGAAGAAATGGCTAAGAACGTTTATTAAAGTACTGAACTTAAATGATTTTGAGGTCACTTAATACAATTTTTCATTTGGCCAATTTTCTTTGCAGATTCAGACAGAAAACAACGTGTTCATGCACATCATTGCATATTACTATATGGTTATATTTTATTTCATTGTATATCATCATGTTATTTATCTATTTATCCCCTACATTTCATTTTATTACCCATTGTTTCTGTTTTGCAGCTACCCTTTGTGTAATATCTTACATCTAAACACCAAATACACAACTGAATGCATCCCTTAAAATAAGGTATGGCAGGTTTTTGTTTTTTAAGCACTTTTCATACAGGAAGGTACTGTACAGATACATTAAAAAGAACACATAAACAACAATGAAAGAAATCACTACACTGCATAGCAATGTTTTAAAATTAGAACAAAATTAAAGAAAGAAGAAGAATTGAGATTTAAAAAAAAATAATTACTGAGTTATAATTATTAAAAGATCATACAAATACAATCTAACATTAAAATATATTATTTCTGAGATAAGATGTATAATAAGGGCCATAATGGATACCTTGGTGCATAGGCAACAATTCTATACTTGGGTACAATTTTGAATTTAATTTAGATGTATATATGAATAAAGCAACTGCATTTTGACTTATTTGAGCATTTGGAGGGGTTAATGGAAGATGAGAAACATACATATGTATATAAAGTTGTTAAAACTATGTTAACGCAGGAAAATACTATTGCCTCATTAAATCATCAAATGTTAATAATGCATCAGGTACAGATGGGGGTTGTAGAAATACAGACCCTCATTTCCTGTGAGGCACGCTTGAGAAACTAGAAGTGTTCTGCAAATGTTACACAAACAACTGCTGGCCATATTGCTGATCACAACTGGCAACATTCCTCAACTGGGTTGATTTGGGATCGTCACTCAACAGATTGAGCTGTGCGAGTCTGTGTGCATTCACCATCGCACATGTTCAAACTGTCATACCAGTCATCTGCTCAGGACTCTCTCTCTCTCTGTATACACTGGGCGCACACACACACACATAGTGAAATATTGACACAAGCTGCTGGAAGCCTGGCTGTTCTGTGCAGCAAAATGCAGGAAAGGCCTTGTCTTTCCATCACTCAAAACTTGGCCCCTGGTTCTGTTTTGGTTAATGTCTCGCTGCTTTCGTTGGGCCCGAATGTGTAACACATGCTAAACGTGTGCGCTCATGCAAGGCAATCTGGATAGCGTGCTGCTATGTATGCACTAAGTTTGCAGTGGCCTGAGATGATGATGTAGACTCTAGGAGATTTAGAGAAAACAGGTCTTCAGCTTCGATCATTTTCTCTATAAATACAGACCCTAGAGAATATCCCAGGGACCTATAATGACAGACACCATGAATTCTGGAGTCAATGAGCCTAACAAATGTTAACAATGCAGCCCCTTTCGACGTTGCCCCCTTTTCAGCCCCCAGCCGCCGTGACTATTGTAGCAATTAGTATAATGAATGTGGTTTTGCTGGTAGGTAATCACATACTGTACGGCACAGCCCCCTCTCTCCACATACAGCCACACGGCTATGCATGCTTTGGTTTTATTAGTCCTCCCCTCAAAAAAAAAAAAACTCACTCCCACTTTCTCTCCGTCTTTCTCTTCCTTGTAAGCTTGCCTTCTAACTCCTACACCCTTCCTTTCCGCTTCGTTCAAATCTAAACAAAAGACACATCTGGTCTGTCTCTTACCCCTCCTTTTCTCCCCCCTCGCTTTAACTCCCTTTTTGTTTCTACTCAGGGTCTTTTTCAACTGTTTCTATCTGCATAAGAGCAGCACTTTGTTGGTGGGAAGAGTCGGGTGAAGGAGCTTTGTTAGAGGGTCAACCACTCAACTTAATATGGTCACTGGGGTCCCGTTCTGTGTATAAGATGACTTCTGTGTCCCCCAAACCTAACTTATACAAACTTCTAAAGGACTGTATCCTGATGTCTGTAGAGTTCTTAATACCCAATACCTTAAACAAGCTTTGGCAAATGAGAGGAGTGCTATCTTTTAAATTTGATGTGCCTCCTCAGTTGGTAGTATCCTTGGTGAGAAACCCCTTCACAAACGCGTCACTTACCATGTACCACCTGAGCTGATTTTGGCTTATGACATCAGTGGGACATCAGTTTGTGTCATCATCATCATGTTTTTTGCCATGAGGTGAGTTGTGTAATGGCATCAGATGTAGCCAAAGGCTAGAACAGACAGTGACGTTTTGTCTATCTCTCTTCTGATTGGCTATCAAGGCTTCATGTTTACAGTTACATCACCACCTATTGACATGGCATGCTCTTGACAGCACTTATCCATTGGTTTTTATGTTTTCAGGTGAACGAAGATGCTTTTGAGAACTTGGTGTGTGTGTGTGTGTGGACAAACCTTTTTCTTGCCTGGTCACTAAATAGTTCATATTCCACTAAGGAATTACTAAAGTGCAGGATTTTCAGCTCGCTGATGAAGCAACTTTGACATGGGGACAACATTTTGCTTCTCAAATTCAGAGTTATTGATTATCCCGTCAAAAGATACATTTCTTCAATTTGTTGTGCCTGGTCAGGGCCCTTGAGGAGTCGCTGGTCTCTAACATGCTAAAAGTTTCACACAAACACAAAACGACCTGTAAGTGTGCAGTGCAAGTTATAATAAAAGCACTGAGATCTGTATGTAGGTGATTATTGTAAACACAGATGTGTATAAACGTCTGCGTGTGCGTCCCAGTAATCAAATATCAAACACACAGACTTAATATTCCATCCACTTCAAGGTTATCCAACTGTCTACCTGTCCTTCACAACGAGGTTAAAGGTCAGCATGACTCATAAACTGCCTGACTTCTGCCCCATGAGCTGTCAAACTACAGCAAACATCTGGACCCAAGGTGCTATTGTCAAACAACAATTATTTTCTCCTGCCTTCGTTTTGCTGATTTGTCCCCCTCCTTTTTTACCACTTTGTTAACCATATATTTCACTCTCTCACTCTCTTTCCTTGATTTCTCCCTCCCTTGGTTTTATATAGAAAAACATTCCTGGTGTTCTACTCGGCTCCAGTGAAACCTGGTGCTTATTTTCAGGGCCCTAAATTGATAGCAAATGTGAAGACAGATCCCTCCTCTCATTCGCTCTTCCCTCCCTTCATTCCTCTACCAAGCCCCCCCCCCACACACCTCCTCCCATTTTTTGGCATTAAGAGTACGGATACGTGGAACATTTTCGTGACCATATTGAACCCTGGGGTTTTATGTTTTTGAAGGTGTTCTCCTTTATATTCAACTGCATGTGTTTTTGTTGAATTTCTGGGGAGAGAAAGTCTATAGCCCAAGAGTCTCCTTGAGAGCAAGACTGAGTCATACACTTTTTGTTTTTCAATAAGCCCCCCACTGCACCGTGGAAACCAAACCTGGTTAGCCTCAGCTGTCTTTACCCATAATTCAACAATCCCTATGTGTTTGTTTTCTCTTTTTGCCTCTTTCTCTCCCTCATGCTCAGTTTCCCTGACTCAGTAAGTGAAACCCTAACTGCTCCCTTCATTTTGATGCAGCCAACAGATTTCTGCTGCACCAAAATGCCCTATTGTTGTGGATGCATGCCCAGGAGAGAAATTGAGCTGCACGGATAGCCCCTCTGTGCGTGAAGCTCATAATGGTTTTGATTAGAAACTGGGAAAGGGAAACCTAGTATGCTCCTTGTGACGTCTGTTGGACTTTGTAGACAAATGCAAAGGCATAACTTGTAACTTTTATCAAAAAGAATTGCAAACAAAAACATTAAAATCATTTTACGTTTTGCTTTGTGGCAATGTAAGCAGATGATGCACATATCAAACAACTAGCCACATAAAAGACAGCCAAATATCCAATGGAGCTCATATTTTCCTTAGTCAACACTAACATTGAGTCATCAGACAATCATGTGATTGCAACAGTTTATGTTGCAATTGTTACTGCAGTACTACTTATGCTGGAGCCTATCATTGGTTTACACATATCAGCTAGCACTGTCTGAAACAGATCCATCCAACCAATATCTATAATTCTTAATCTAACCTACCAAGACAATTTATAGTTCACTCAAACTCAAACCAGTTTAAACTGTAGTCACCAATTAACCAAAACCCAAAGTAATGAAACCTAGTACTAAAATGTAACTAGCCTAACCCAGCAGTGTATCAAAGCCTGGTATCTCAATTTCAGATTCAAATGACATCCATGGAATGAGGTATGGTTAAGTTACCTTTAAATACATAAATAAATAAAACAAGAAATCTACAGTTTATTGTTTCTGTTCCCCACATTTTTGGTAGCCAATCTGAACAAACAAGATCGAACATGCAGTCTGAACACTACCTGCTTCCTTGGGACACATAGACTATGGCCCTCTGTCTTCTATGTTTTCTATGTCTTCTAGACATGAATAAAGCTGTGGACAGGACCTGTAGTTATAAGATGGCACAAAGCAAGCTGGTGGTTGTTGAGCTCTGCACTGATGAAGAGCCAGGCCTGCCTGTTTGCATTGGCCAACTTTCAGCATTCCACATGTCTTTGTGATTTTCAGCTCCCTGACCTCAAGAGACTCTCCATGCTACTGTAAGTTATACTCACACCAGGAGCACACATGGATCAGACAGGAACTCTGAAATTCTCTTGGTGCTTTCTAAAAGCACACACACTGAAAAATACTTGCCACGCTGCAGCAACCATACCGACTTTAACTCTGCAATGTGAATTGATGATTCTAGTAAATGTTCTACAGTAATCATTGACTTTCAGTTAACAAAGCTGAGCATTGTCTGATAGCTTGTCTTTGATTGAGCTATGGCAGATTTTTGCTTTTCTTAATATCAGTAAATATAATATCCAAGTTTTACAGTTATCACTGCCTGCACAGTGGACAAGAGGAGATGAAAGACATGCCTTGGATTTACCCACCATTGCTCCAACTGGAAGAGTATTGTAGTACTATGTGTTAATGAGTCTGCCATGACCTACATGTGCTGCTGCTTTCACTCCAGTGCACTGTTAGCAGGGCTAGTCATGGGTTTCAAAGCAAATGAAACAAGCTAACAAAGTTAGAATCTAAATAAAGTTGCATGCTAACTGGCTGGTCAGGGGAAAGAATGATGGGGAACAGTGTGAGTCCATCTCAGTCCACCCGCAAAATATTTGACTATGTTGCACATATCTGGTTATTCAGTAATTATGAACCAAATATGACACCATATCCAATACCAGTACTACATAAGCACTCACTTGTCACTGAATGTTGGAATAACAGATTCAGTGTAATGCCCTACATCCGTCACCTCCATGCATCACATACCGCTCGTGATAAGCAGTGTAAGGTGAGTAAAGATAAAGACAGAATGTGGCAAGTCATGAAAACCCAAAGAAATGAAGAGCTGGTGTATGCACAAGATTAGAGGGAGGTGCAGAGGTGATTAGAGGTGAGAAGGGAGGGGAGATACTCAGAAAAATTAAGGAACAAGTAGTGCCTTGGGGCTGATCTAAACAGGATTTACCTGTTGCTGTCCCCGAGATGACTCACTTTGCTCATTTATCCAACACAGCTGCAGGGCATAATGACCTTCTTAATTAAGGTTCAGATATAAAAAAAAAACAAAACATTGTGCATGAGCATGTCGATGTCTGCATATGACTACACACTTGCAACCTCAATCTTCTCACTGCTTTTCACTTGGGTTCTTCTATCAAAAAAGTTCTCTGTACTTAAATCAGCATCTCACAAGTCTGCATAAACATGATGTTAATTTTCTAAACATTCTTAAATATATAGTAGATGCTGTATGCTACGGTCCAACAAAGAAGTCTCTTTAACCACAACACGAACCCAGTCACCTCATACTGTACACCCCTGCCTGAGGACAGGAGCTTGCTATTCAATCGGCTCGCTTTGTTCAACTTCAGTCAGTTGAATTATAAATTATAGCTTGCAATAAACAAATCATAAAGCCATAAATCCTCAAAGCAAAACTGGAGTGTGACAGGTGAAGAGGGAGAGGAGCGACGCTAAAAGAGGAGTATTCTTGCAGTTGTCAGGTTAGTGCCTGGTTACACAAATCTTTTTAATTTATACATTACATATAAACATACAAAGGAACAGTCATCAGTAGATTAATAATCACTGTATTATTCAAAAAGCAATAACAACAATTGTTGACCACAATCAAATGAGTTGGAAACAACACTTGGACCTGCTTCATGTTTCACTGAATTTCTTATGTGACCTGATGCACAAGTATAGACACACACACCTAATCTCTCCTATATCCACCATTTGCCCAGGGGACGCGTGTCAGGATGGTTTATGAACTAAAAACAAACAGGCGTCCCATTGCAACAGCAAGAAAAATGGATGTGGGTTTGGACGAGGCAGACAGGAAGGAGGGAGGTGAGGATACACATGTGGGACAGAGAGAAAGGATCAAGGACACAGGGGGCACTGTAGAGTAATTGAGTGAAAGTTTTCTTGTAACAGCAATAATAAGAGGCCTCAGTGCCACCCGGTGACCACATCAAGGCTGCCGTAATGACAGACTATGCAGAGCACACGTCCGCCTGAATGAGGGAGTGTGGGTGTCCATATGCCTGATGTGTGTGCACAATTCTGTCAGTTCTAAAATGGCTTTGTTGAGTGAGTAATAATATTCTCAGCATGAGCAAATGCACATGATATTGTACAGTGTGGACATGCAGACTTTAGACTGCACTATGCTTTCTGAATGCTAAGGAAAATTTAGATACATGTATACCGGACAGTATGTTGGACAATGTAAAAACTGCATTACGTCTACTGGTCCCAGTGAACCGTTGTGAGCAAAATCCCTTTAAATATTAGGATTTTGGAGGCTTGGAGATATGGAGATAGAACCATTGGGTGTATCTATAGGAAAATTCAGGTAGGAAGAGGAGTGGGTCCCAGACTACTTTCTCTAATAGAATCTGTTGCACCAAAATCCCACTAAGTGTAGAGGTGGGAGAGAGTACCTTCAACTTTACTATTGTGGTTGGAAAAATGTGTTTTTCTTTTTTTCCAAAAGTTGCATATTCTCACATTAATGCAAAATGGCAGTCCCAGCAGGTGTTTTCTATCACTGTCATTTAGGCAAATATCACTGATTGGGGTGGAGTAAGATGTTACACAGGCTTGAAAGTTTCCACATATAGGCAGCAGCTCAACAGCAGCTTTCAAACTAATGATGTCTACTGTGGATTTGACACATAAAGTATTAGGTCCACGTAAGCCAGATCGGAGAAATTCTTGAGATAGATTAAAACTTGCTTAAGGGTTATCATACATGTACAACCTATCGCTCAAAGAATATAAGGACATACAAATTGGGGTGAACTCCTGGTGAGAAATCACAGCTACTGGAATTGAATATGAGATCAAACACTTGATTTATGCAAACCCTCATTTTAGTATCAATAGAACTGAGGCCACATAAGTGCAAGCAGAAACAAGAGGTGGCTCTCTGTATGATATAGCCCTAACTCATCACTACTGTCATACATGCAACCACTAGAGGGAGACAGACTGACTGTGATGCGTTTTTCCCCACTCGTCCTCATAATATTTTATTTGTTTCCTCGCATCGTGCTTCATGTGGATGGGACAGAGCATCCCCTCTGGTGTGCAAAGACCTTTAGAACGATACATGCTTTCATGTCAGAATATCCAAAAGTCTCCTATAACACCAGAAAAAGTCAATGGGTTGTCGCTTGTCAGTTTTTGAGAAAGGGTTGCTGGAAGGGCTGGAATATTTGCTAAATATAGCTAAGTTGGCAACATTGCGGGTCCAAGAGTTTTCTAGTTGGACGGGGGAGTGAGCCGTGTGCTGTGAAAGAGTCCTGAGGAGAGATAAATGCGTGATTCGAACTGCGTGCAAAAGGCCTAATAATGTGACAATTTGTATTCAATGGTCACGCTATTAACAAATAATACATGTAATGTTGCTCATGCCATGATATATTGTGTATATTCAATATACTGCCCACCCCTAGTGGAAAGCCTATTAAGACAATTGCAAAAGCAGCCATGTTATTGCTGTTGCTGCATGCAAAAAAAGTGAACAAATTGCCTTGCAGTTTAGAGGCGTGGGTAATGACCAAGGAACATGGCAGGTTTTTTTTTTTTTTTGCTGTAGCACTTTCTAGTCTGTCCTTGGCTTCTGTTGAAACACAGTAGAGAAACATGGCAGATTTTTTTCAAGTCCTTATTGTAGTACAGTGTCTTCCATGCTAGTTAACGAAAACTAAGGAAACATGGCAGAGGCTGGACATGGAGCAGATTCCCTTACACCAAATATGACAGAGAAGCCTGACGTCCCTGGCATAAATGGCTCAGGGAAAGTGTTGCAACTACATGATAATGACAAAAACAGCTAGGAACTTGTAACACTTGAAATATATTCCATGTAAACCAGAGCATTTCCAAAATAAAAGCCTGGAAGAAAAAAGTTTTACTCCTGTCTGTGGTTAACAGTTGTATTTGTAAAACAACTGTTTACCAGACTGGATCTGGACAAAGAAATGCAGCAGTGTTGCAATGGAAGGGCCTTGGCAGTAAAGACAGAAAATCCTGTTCTTTTCCACAAACACCTTGCAGAAAAAAGAAGGATGACCACAAAAGAAATTCTGTGCTTGAGACTATTTCAGTTAAGAGTTCTAGCCAGGATAGATCCACTAAAATTACAAATGAGTTGGAAAAAGAGAAAGCGAAAAGGGAGCCTGATTTGGTTAGCAACTTCGACGAATCAATACTGGGGAAGAATGTGTGTATAATTTGGTTCTGTTTGTTTTGCATTAGGATATAAAATATGTTGGGATTACTTCATCACACAACTAAAGCCCAGTGAAAAGGAGATGGGCAAGAGTTGGAAAGGAGGAAAACCACAATTTTTTCTAGGTCAGGTTTTGGGTAACATCAGATGTGTTTTGAACCGGGACAACAGCTTAAGCAAAGCAAAGCAAAAAAAAAAAAAAAAGTAAGCATACAACACTGCCAAACAACTGCCTCAACTGACATCAATCAACATTTATTGCACATTATTTGGCAAGGAGATAAAGATGTGCAGCAATCATTCCAAAACTATACTTAAAAATTACCCCAAGACATTTCAGATCAAGTGAATTCCTTTATCAACACCAACAGAGTTTGCATTTTTTAATCTAATTTACCATTCATTTGCTATATTTAGCAGTTACTTTTAAGATGATTTCAGCCATAATATTAACATTAATGAAAAAAGTGTAGCTACAGAATACCAATGATGTATCCACTTAATTACTATTATATATTAATTATTTACTTCTCATTCTGAATTTTCTTTTAGAGCCAGTGTTTCTTACTTGTGGTACAATGCATTTGACTGAGACATGTGAACATTTCATCAATACCTATAACTTCTACACATTTTTTTGAGTTTATCTTTTACATTTAGCCACATAACTGTAGTAATATTTTATCATTCTTGTCCAACATGTACTTATTTTTTTTAAATAAGCTGTGATTGTATCCCACTAATGTACAGTAACTGGTGTGGCATGAATGAGTACCTTTAAAGTCTAACTGATCTGAGAGCTGGTTTGTGTCTTATCTATTTAATGTGACATTGGTTAGTCAGGCTAAACATTGGAAGTATATTCTTAGAAGATTTGATGCGTATTGGCTCCACGACTGTAAAACAGCAGCTCTCTGTGCAAGTCATCTTTAGTTTACTAGGATATTCATGGTTCATCATGAGGATTTCAATATGTAGCAGCCAGGGTTGTGTAGTTTGAATCTATGCCCAAAGACGGAAAATGTATTACAAACAGTAAAGTTGGCATTGGAGCAATCACATTAGTTTGTGTGTTCGACTCCTGGTGGAGGAAAATGACCCTGGAAGAGGCAGTGAGGATAATGGGCCCATTACTGATGCCTTGCGGTGTGAATGGTATCTAGTTAAGGTCCATTTTACAGCCAAGCCAGAAGGGAAAGTAAACTCAGATGAAAAGAACAGAAACAACACTAAAAGAGCAGGCACAAAAGAAAACAAAAGCAGGGATCCGCGATGATCCCGAGGCCAAAACTCATGATAAAAATCTAACCACAGAATGAAGGCCAGATTGCTTTAATTCATTGTCATCTCAAGTTTTTTTTTCCTGCATGAAGAAAGAGTGGGACATGGAGAGTGGCAGAGAGAACCCCTATCCTCCCTCCTCCTCCTGTCCTCCCACACCCACTCCACTCCTCTTTTCAGATTTACTGCTCTTAAATTGTTTGCCCTCTGCTTTTAATGGGCATCTCTAGATCATCAGCTCCTAAAATAAACACTGGGGCTTAAATTACCTTCCCTATCACCATTCCACTGAAGCAGAACACACTTGCAGGGACTGTGCCTCGCTCAGCTCTACTCTTCTTTTCTCAATCAGACCTTTACGTTAATTCTCCGCCTGTATGTTTGGGTTGCTGGAGGAGAGCCCCCGCATTAAAGCTGAACAGTAGAAGAATGGAAACTCAAGTAGGGCTCAGGAGCAGGGTGGTCTGGGTCTAATAATACACCAATCAAATGTTACCACACAAAGGGCAAATAAAAGCAGACTGGCTGTGGCTGTTGCTGTAGCTGTGAGAGAGAGAGGGAGGAGAGGGAAAACACCTACTGCAACTGTAATATTCATCATCCTAAACCACCCAATCTTTCAGATAATTAATGCATGGAGAAAATTTGGAAATATAATTTTCTAACTGTCCATTTTTGCAATGACAGACTGTCCAGCACCAGCAAGGTGGACCTGGTTTATCTCAGCTGGGTCAGCTGGGACCATAATTGTATGAGCATGGGTATATTTCTGTGCATGTATTGCTTGCCAATATGCTCATTTTTCTTCACTCCATGTCTACACACAAGGCCCTCAGGCATCAGGTGTGATGTGGTTCAGGTGTTGGGAGCAGTGCAGAGGGGACACTCATGTGCTCGCCTGCAGAAAGTGTTTGTTGTTGCTAAACCCGCCTTTATGGCACACATGGGCATATGAGCACACACACACATACATGCTCTCTAATAGAGTCCATACACAGACACCTAAAAACATACTTCACACACTTAACTCTTCTGGAGTTAAAGAGCACCCCAGGGGATGTAGGCTTAATCTTTTAAGAGGAAAAGCAGATTGCGTTTGAAGAATGAAAGGGGAAAGCTCATGTTTGTGAATGATAATACAGTTGGACAGCTCACATGCAACACACAATGTGTTAGCTTGACTAAAACTTCCACTGATATTTACTAAATCTGATTCTCAAAGTTGGACTAACATACTGAGATAATACAACTGGGATTCAAACTACTACTGTATACACCTTCACCATTAGTTGAATCAGATTTGGACTCAAGCTCGCGTGAGAAATCTGCGCATGCACAACAGTTCCCACCCACGGCTAAACACTGGAAATAATAAAAGTCAGTACAAAAACATGGTGAAATTCAGGCTGGTGACGTTTTTGGGACTGATGATGAGACTAATTCTATTCTCAGCTCAAAGAATTGTATACTTTCAGGTAATGGATGGTAGGATTCTGACATGCTAAGAACTAGTCACAAGCTAAACTGGATATCACCTAATACTTACAAGCTGGAAGAGGGCATTTAGCATGTCAATTGTAGTTAAGGTTTCTAGTCTAGTCAATCCTTGTAACATAGCTTCAAGTTTGCACACACAGAGTAGATTGTAGGTACTGATAACGAATCTCACCCTCAATGGAGGCAGGAGAGGTGCCGCAATAGATAGATGAAGCAAAATAAAGAAAAAAGATTGTAGCTTTAATGTATGTCTTAATTTGTCCCATCAACCTTTTAACCGTGTGATGGCCAATGTGATTAACCTTGTCACACTGGCCACAAACATTATCAAAATAAAAGATCAATAATTATTGCAATAAATCTCAAATAAATTAATTTATTTTGTGGACAGAAAACAACAAACAGAAGCATTTCACATATGAAACAAAGCAATCAAAGCCCGTGTATGCTTTTTGGCAGTTCCTAGACATATTGCCATAGAAGATAATTACATAGCAATATATAGTGCTATTGAATTATTTCCCTGCATTAATTCAAAGATGTGCTAATTTAAATGTGTGCTACCCTGAAACGTTGTCTGTTTGTGCTCTAAGAGAACCACACTGATGACCACAACTACAACTGTAAGACTTAAAAGGTATAATCTTACACAATTAAATTACTTAAAGTAAGCATGTTTTGTTTACCTCTGTGTAGTTCTATAAGTGTACTGACTATATATATATATATATATATATATAGTCAAGACAATGCCTTGCAGTCACTTTTGCATTTTGTCACCTACACTGTGTAAAGCTCAGAGAGAAGAGAGAGTTGCCAACTTGCCACTAATAACTGGATGCAAGGCCAGAAAAAAGGAAAAAAAAAAAAAGATTTGCAAGGAAAAAATAAACAGTGTGGTCTACGGAGCACTAAATAATGAGAAGTTAAAGCCAAATAAAACACAAGGGTTATAGTAGTCATCTCATATCACAAGCTAATTATATTTAAGCCTCTATCTCAAAGGGTACTTAGAGCTTCTTGGAGGCAAAAACTTATGTGTGACCCCCTGGACTGAACTAAGCTGAACAAAATGCATATTTAATTAAGAAGAAAAAAATGTGGTTTAAAATTACAGTTTGTCTTGTTTGGACCCATTCCAGTAACATATGTTGTATCCTGAAACAAAATATCATGACTGAGAAAATCTAATATTATTTTTGTCAAATATATAATTTCTATTGAAAAGGAAAATCACATTCTTGGATTCAAATGGCATCATGAGTACAGAGCAGCTACAAGTTCATACAGTGCTACTCTCCTTTACCTTAAGGTAGCTGCTTATCCTTAAAATGAGTGTGGGGATGCCCTCTATAGAGTGAAAACGATCTAAGTGGATTCCTCTGGCAGAGTTGTGCGCTCTGGTTGCCCACGAAGTGGGCTGGAGTGCCACAGAAACAGTCCAGCATCACATGGCCACTCATTGTGCCAACCAGGCCAGTCACTGACACTCCCTGGACATCACCCAGGAAAGGTAGAGTGAGGGAAGAGGGAAAAAAAGGCTATGTGGCCATGGCAACACCATTCATTGGCCTTTCTGGACAGTTCTAACACACTGATGCAGTTTGTGCACTGGAGCATGGTGGATTAGTTATATATATATATATATATATATATAGGACATGTGTTTTTGATTATTTCATTTTTTTAACCCTGATCTCCCTCACATTTTTAATTGCTCACAAGGAAGGGGGGAGAGAAAAAAAAAACATTGTTTTCCTATCTTCTTTAAAATTTATGCACCAAAGCTGCCAATAAGAATTCAGATGAGTCTGAAATTATAGACAAGAGAGCTGAGTGCTGACAGTTGATGGGTATAATGAGAGTGTTACTATCCAAAACGATGTATGTGAAATGGAGCTGGCCGTCCATATGAAAGAAAAAACAGAGAGAGAGAGAGAGAGAGAGAGAGAGAGAGAGAGAGAGAGAGAGAGAGAGAGAGAGAGAGAGAGAGAACGTGTCAGGTGATTGTGATGTTTTTTTGAGCTACAGCCCGGAGCTGGACCGATTCTTGGCCTGGACAGCATCTTCAGAGAATGTATGGAACAGAGAGACCTGAATAAAAGGTTGATGGACTATGAAGCAGAAAAAGAAAGCTGAGGTAAATTAAGGTACGTTAAAAAAAAAGAGCTCAGAGACTTAATAGCATTGTTAATACGCATTATATTTTAACAAATATTTTTAAAACAGTGGTTTAGAAGTGGAAAAAGAGGAATAAAGCAAAACACAGCCTCCTTTATTTTTTCCAACGAGTTGTTCAAAGTGTAAATCCCTCTCTTTATTTCTTTGTCCCCATTAGAACAGCGTTTGGTGCTCAGCTGCTCTGAGACGTGGCAAGTTTATTTATTTATCCTTTTCCCATTAATGAGTAGATTTGCGCTGACAAACGAGGAAGTAGTCACATTAGCACCTAGTTTGCACCCGTCTTCCCCTGGCTGTCAACTCTCAGGATGCAGAAGCTGGGAGAAAGAGGCGGGCGCTGTGTTTTTCAGTGATGATAATAGCAACGAGACACCCAGGTGCACTTCTATGTGCACAAAAACACCTGCCAGAATTTCTGAACTAAGTGACTTATTGTAACACATCAGGCAGACAACTTAATTAAGACAAGTTCATTTTGATTCAGGAAATGCTTAACCTGCCATTGGTGTAAATAGAACATAAAGGACAGATAAATATGTAGGGTGTATCCTACAGCTAGTAGCTCTATTCCATACTATGCTCAGCAGGGGCAACAGAACCCCCACCCCCACGACCTCATATATTCATTCTGTTATTTCAGCTAACAAAAGCGGGGCTCTCAAGGCCGTGGGTGGATCCATGAAAGGAAGAAAGGAGTCCTGCTCCTGGTCCTGGGTGAATGGGGGCCTTTCACACTTAGAGAGGCCTGTTTACTCTCCCTCAATAATGGCTCTAATTTTCTGATCATTATTGAGTAATTCCATCCACCCCCACACCCAGTATTTAATGCCGTCGCCCATCACTCACAGCACCGCGTTCTTGTCTTCAAAAGGCCCCCAGGTTTCTGTCCTGAATGATGTACAAGACATGCTCTTAAATTCCTATAAAGTCACCCAGCGTTAATGCAGACTACCACAACCTGTGCTGAGCTACGACAACACTGAGAACATTTACTAAATGTCACAAAAATGCAAAAAATAAATAAATAAAAATTATGTAAACTTAAAGCAGAAATCATTTAGAAATATTCATGTGTCAAGTTTATTTTATTCCACATGTGGAATCATTCTCTGCTCTGATTGGCAAGGAGCCGTGCTTCATCCTCCATTTTGTTTGGACCTGACCTGAGCAGCTCCATCACACTGAGGAACAATATGCGCTCCGCTGAAAGCAGGTGGAAAAGATTTTATGGAATCAGAGAAAAAAGAAATCTGGAAAACATGATCGCCATTTTATTCAACGCGGCAACATCTCGATTGCAGAAGTTGAAATGCTGTGAAGCTCGCTCTTCCCAGCGACCCGCTGTGAGCGAAGCATCCATGAGAGCGGTGGCAGGGGCGGAAGGGAGCGTGCAGAGAAGAAGGAGTGTTAAGCAAAAACAAGAATATGGGGGGAAATGTTAAAATGAAGAGAGAGGCAGAAAAGGATCAGAAGGAGAGAAGTTGGCAGAGGCTCTGTGTCAGTTTGAAAAGCTGGCACCTTCTAAACAGAGCTGCAGCTCCGGGTGCCAAATGCTGCCAACCAGCCCCACTAGCCTGAATATCTGCCCCCCCTCTCTCTTTGTTTTCAGCATGGCATTTTGCATCATCTTTATTTTACGCTTTTCTTTTTACTTTATATCAGAGCTCAATATCATGTGAGTAGCAGTGAGTGACATTTATTAGCATTAAATTAGAGAATAAATACAGAGGGGAAATTAAAAGGAGATATTTACTCACCTAATTATTATTAGTGTTTATTTCGATAATCTTGTTTGGGTTATTTTATGTAAGCAGATTCCCCGTGTACATTTGCTAAATTCTGAGCTTGGAAGAGTTTTAAATGAAAATCCACACAGAGAAGGGGGATCTGTTCTCGGTGGTGTCGCGGTGTTCCAGTCCTGTTTTCCATATGGAAAGAGCCGTCCCAATTACAGGGCAGTCTCCACATTCTCTGCTTCACTGGACTGAGGGAACAAGGAGCGAGGCGGACTGATCAGAATCTGGCTGCTGGGAGACGGCCCAGAAAAGACTCTCTTCTCTGCTATGCTCTGCTCTCTCCACCTCTCCTCTCTTCCTGCTCTTTGCCCCTCGGCTCAGGCAGCTGAGAAGCCAAGCCGCCCCTCCTGTGCGGGGATACGTATGTTTTTTGGGGACAGACAGATTTCAGACCTGGCGTCTGTACAGAGAAGGAGAGGACTGCTCATGCAGATTCAAACACCGATACAAGACCAGAAATAATACACAAAGAACCTAGGGGGAAAATGTTAGCATTTTTCTGTTGTTTTGTTCTTTTGAAAAAGAAAAACCAAACCAAAAAATATACAGCCATAGTCCAATTTAAGAATAAAGCCTTTAAGAGCGGCAAAGTCTCATTTTTCTGCATGTGTTTGCTATATTCGTGGGGTGATTTAATTTACTGATAAGTAAAATCATGTTCTAATGGAGTAGAAACCTGCAACCAAATTAAAAAGTGAACACAGTAAAGCCGAATTTCTAAAAGAGACACCAGAACAAATATTTATTAACCTTAATTAAACAAATAATTAAAAATCGCTCTACAGTGAAATTAGGTAATAAAGCTAATCCATGTTGCCGAGTAAAGGCACTTTCTGGTACAAGGATTTTTTTTTCAGTTTGTAAAGCTGAGACCTGGCCTTTATTTAGAAATTAGACTTAATTCAATAATATACTTGGTTTTTTGTGTATCTTCTCCAGTATTATTCACTAAACTGGATAATTACAGTTGAATATGAAGCAGGTTGGCTTGTTACCAAACCCATAGAGCCTCTCAGCGGTTGGACCTATAGAGTGGTGGAAAGTTAGAAGGGGTCGGTGGAAGAAGGTCAGAGGATCAGCCCAAGTGTGAGTGTGACGGTTTGCATCTTTAACAGAATTATTTGGATGTTTGATCACCTTTTTTTGCCAGTAATTATTTACAGTCTGCATGCTTACCTCCTTCTCAATACACACGCTCACACACACACACACACAGCAAAAAGAAGTGGAAAAACTGGGGGCTCTGAAAATGGGCCAAGCTGGGGCTGCTGGAGGCCCGTCTGCCTCAGTGCACATTAAAACGCTGCAGTGTCACTGACACCGTCGCTGACGCTCAAACTTTATTGGGCACATTATTCCAAATGACAACAAAGCAGGGGGAAGTTTCCGTTAAAAGTGTCGGACCAGCAGTGTTTTTCACACCAGATGAATGTGGCTCCCTCGGCGACAGCACTCTCCATTGCTCTGCGTCGTCCCCAGATTACAGACTAGTGCCAGAACACTGGAGCACTCCGTCCAAAAATCTCTGCTCTGCACAGGAACAAGCAGCTAAGGCACTAAGGACACTTAGCTGTGATTTTTCTTTTTAACAATTAATATTCTCTTTTCTTTGTCTGCAAAACTAATTTGTCTGCAAATTATGGGACAACATAACGCATTTGTGTGGGAGTTTTACTACTGTTATAATCATCTGCTTTACTGTAAGTTGTCACATTGTAGAACTGCTATAAACCATTACGCAAATTTTAGTATGGAAAAAAAAAAAACAAATCCCATTCTGTCCTCTCTGGTTTCTTCTTCATTATGTAACTTCATCTGATAAAATTACCTCCTTTTGAAGCTCAGGATATTGGGCGAAGTAGATAAGATGTGTTTGATGGATTAGCATGACAGTAGGCGTTAAGTCTCTCAGTCTGGCCGTCTGTCTCCCTGTCAATCCCTTTCTTTGTTCACCTCTATTAAAAGATATTCTCTTGGCCATTGGTAACCTCGGGACTATGCACATTGATGAGTAAATGAATATCTTAGGTTCACAGCCTCACTAGAGCAGCATGGAGATATGGTGTAGTCTGACACACAGAAACACACACTCACAGACAGAGCTGGCTTTCAGACCTGGCCCTGGCACCTCTCTGGTCTGTCTGTCTCCTGCACAGAGTACAGATATGGCAGCTGCACTCTCAGAAACATCTTTTTATCATAACAGCACAAGTAATGAAAGCAGTATGAGGTGGCTCAGACTCCAAACATGACTAATGCTGGAACTGTGCAGCTTCGTCAGGCTGACAAATATGGAACACGTCGCTCAAAAAAAAAAAAAAAAAAAAAAAAAAAAAAACTTGACCTGATCTGGGGTCTCTAAATGAAGGAAGGCATATGGAGAGCCCGGCTATGCTTTTTAACAGATGAGTGATCAAAGATGTGATCAGATCCTCCTGCACTGCCTCACTTCCTCCACATCCCTGAACCATTATCAACATCAACAGCATCGTCATCATCATCATCAGATGCAGCAGAATCCCCTAAAAGAAAATAGTGACGACCCTGATTAATCGGCAGCACTGTAATTGTGCTGTGTGTGTGTAGCAAGGTATTATGATCAGGTTAGCTCAATAGTGGGTTGGTTTTGCATCTGCAGAGCAGAAGTGAAGATCAGAGTATAGCTGCTTTGATCTGTCCCAGCACTCACTGCCCCGCCTAGAATGGGCCCAAGTCTATAATTGGACAAAAGCAGAGACTCATATTGTACTGAAGGGAAGCAGAAACAGAGGAGGGGGTTAGTGTGTGTGTATGTGCGTCTATCCCATGTTCTGTCGATAGCACTGGTTGAAAGCAGAGACCCCCATTAAACTCCCAATTCAGCAGCTAGTGACAGTAGTATCAATGAGCAGAGGAGAAGTGAAACTCCGTGATGTGGACAGGCGAGTGAGACGGCTGCGGTCCAATCATCAGGCCTGGCAACTGATAGCTTCCGCAAGACACAGACACCCTGGAATGGGGAGCTAAGAATAAAACTGTAATGTTGCCACCCCAAAGGTTAGAATGGAGCCACTGTGTGTCTGTCCTCTGTAAACTCTGGTTAACCCCAGCCTGCCTCCTGGAAAACAGAGCTATTTGAGACCACGAAGGAGGACGTTCTATGCAGTTTAGTTTCCCAATGGTTTTTCAGTTCCTCTCCAGTTGCATGTGCAAGGTGCTGCACAGGCTGCTGGAAAAGCAAAGCTGGATCATTCAAAAAGAAGAGGACCTGCTCCATTTTTGTAATGGCAAAAAACTAAAATGAACCAAAGCTACGTTTCCAATAAAAAAGGTGTTCAGATCAGTTAAGACAATGGTGTGCTGTCTGAAAAACAATTAAAATGTCTGAAATTGATTTATATAAGAAATGCCCATATATGTATAAGAAATATGATGCACAAAACCAGAAAGATAAAGGCTGGGTCAATTAATGTGTGGGGATGAGTGGCTGCTGAATTCTGGCACAGAATGAAAAAAAAAGAGGCTTTACTCTGAGGGGCACCAGGCTGCGCTGGGAGCTAATCTGAGCCGTGCTTCGCTACGGAGTATTGTGGAAACAGGAAGAGGCGCTCACGGAGGCCCCGCAAACTCAAGCTGAGTAACACACTGGGCTGAAAGCAGCCTGGCATGGGGTACTCTGTCTCACAGGAATGATGCACCTCCCTGCCAAGAAGAAGAATTAAGGGCCTGTAACTGTATTCCAGTCTGTGGTAAGAGAACACAGGATAATAGTAAAGGGCAGAAGAGGGGTCTATAACTGTGTGTGTGTGTGTGCGTGTGTGCATGTGGGTGTGTGTATGAGAAAGAGGAGGAGAGAAGCACAGCGTTCAGACTTCACCTGCATATATCTGGATTATAAAAACAGACATAGAGAGTGGAACTATAAATTAATTCAAAGACGAAACAGCAAGCAATGTTTATGCAAATGCAAAACTGTGGTCACAGTGCAACTGAAGAATCCACAGTGAAGCTCACTTTCCAATTGTATTATATTACACTAAATGACACCACAAATTTCAACCTCCTACATTTATGAGTTACTATATTCGTGTTTGTTTGTTTTAAACTGAATCCGGACATTTAGACGCCACAAAAGAACTGATGAAGCCACAGTTAAAGTGGATTATTTTTAATAAGTAACAGTTCCCCTCTCTCAAGACCACAGTAATTATGTTTTATACAGCATTTTAATTCATTTAAATATGTTTATCCTCATCTAATTTTCTTGTTTTACACCAGAAGTGTGTTTGTACTCATTAAATAAATTCAGTGTAATTCAGATGTACAATTATTGATCTTTGCTAGTGCAAAAGAATCATTACTAAAATTAAGTATGAAATAAAATTAAGTAAAAATAAATTTTCCTATGGAGCTTGTGCCACTGTAACATCAAACAAAAGTGAATATAATGTTGCACAGTGGATCATTGTCTTTACAGAAGAAAGTATGTGGCTTTGTATAAACGACACACTTGCATATTTCCAGCACCTCTATTTTAAACTTCAGTCACAACAGGAAATGTGTGTGTGTCGAACATGGAAAAATAAAACTCAACTCACGACACGAACCGACAGAGTCACAGCCACACTGTCACTAACGTGTATATATGAGTGTGCGTGTATAATCAGCACAATCAGACAAACAATGAAGGGGCAGCTTGGATGTCTGAGGGAGCGCTCTGAGTGTGTCCACTTGTGTTTCTGTGTGTGTGTGTGTAGTGGCGTTAGGCTGACGCGGCTGAGGCTGCAGACAGGCTGACTCTGCCTGCCTCCTAAACTATCTGGGACTGGGCCAGCTGTCACCTCACTCTCCACACAACTACACACATGCACACACACCAATCACACAATAACATACACATGGATTAAAGACTTGTGACAAACTGCCTTGCATATGCACACGTATGCACATGCATGCATATTCAGATAAACAGGTTTGCAGATGCATTTGTTTACAGATGGCACTGGAAAACATGCTCGTTTGGATTTAGACAAATTTGCGCACAAATACTTGAACAAATGTATGACTGCAAACATATCTGTAGGTAAACACTGATTTTAAGCCTGACTGTCAAATTCTCAGAATCTCTTTAAACCAGATAGAAACATTGATTTGAAGAGCTTTGTTCATTTTTTAATATATTAAACTGCACAGACTGTCCCTTTAAATGTCAAAGCAGGGCTGTTATCTCAGTCCTGACAGTCCTGTTTAACAAAGCCTGGCATTGGCTCAGCTTGGTACATAGTAAAGGGCAGGGTCCAGTCTGTAAGCCGCATGCCAGGGTGTGTGTGACACCCTGGTGTGTGTTGCAGTAAGTGTATTTTGTGAATGTGTGCAAGACAAATCACCACATGAAAAAGCTCACTAGGCGATCTGTCTGTGTGAGTGTTTCATATATATTATTGCGGCCAGGGACCACATACCTGGTGTGTGGACGAAGTAGGCCAGATAGAGGTCCAGCTCCTTGACCGTCACTCCAATGTGGTGTGGCTGGACGCACAGGCCGTGGTTGGAGCACTGGGGCGACTTGACCAGCCGCTCACCATCCGTGCTCTCCAGGGGGCTGCCCTTGAACAGGATGACCATCACCAGGTCCAGCCTCCACACCTTGTCGGCCTGGCGGAGGCAGTCGATGCGGCGGATCTTCCCCTTCTGGTCGGGGTTGGACAGCACGCAGCAGGGGGGCTTCTTCCCCGTGATGGTGAGCACAAAGTCCTCACGGAACTCGGGCCGGATGTCCTTGCGGAGCTTGGCCAGCAGGCGTGAGGCCCACTTCTGCTTGATTTCTGGCTTCTCCCCCAGCAGCTCGTCCTTCACTGCGCGCTCCTCGTCCTTGGACATCCTCTTTTCGTGCTTCTTGAAGTACTTGCGCTTACGGGCCTGCAGGTTGAACCAGGTGTACGAGAAGGCACGGACATGGGGGAGGAGGGCCTCGATGAAGGGATGAAATTCATCCTAAAAGCAAAAACAAAGATATGGTGTCAGGAAACAGAGAGAGAGAGAGAGAGAGAGAGAGAGAGAGAAACTTTTATTTTAAAAAGGCAGCATGCAAATCTTTAATATAAAGCTGCTAAAATATTGAGACAAATATAATAAACAGACAAATGGGTGAAAATATAAATATGAGATAATTTATAATAGTGATATAATTGGTGATGTCATCAAAAATTAAATTTAAATTTAAATATATTTAGTTAAAAATTGAATATTGCATATTTTATTTAAAAACTCCTTAATAAATATTGTTACCTAAAAAAATAGCAATTATCAATTTATACAAAACATAAATAAACATGCATTAATGAACGGGAAAATCATTCTTATCTACAAAATGCAAAGGTTTAATGCAGGTTTGAAAAGGTTTAATAGGTCTCCTTTTCCACAAATAAACACAAAGACAACAAAATCAATACAAATACAAAACCAACTGAAAAGCTGAGCCAAGTTGGGCTCCCGTTTTTTTCCCCGCTGTGAAAAGAGAAGTTATTCTGCTGTACCATAATACCTTCACTACATATCTCTGGGCAACAAAGCCCAGATCTCGCCACAGCATTCCCGTGCCAGGGTTGCCACACACCGGTCGCTCACCACCGCCAAGCTTTGCCGCCACAAGACCACTGTTGAAATGTGCTGCTAAAAGATCAGCCATACCATTTCCTATCTCTGCGACCATGCAAGGGAGCTCCAACCAGACTCACATTTCCACAACAAACTGAAAGCGGACAGAAATCACCACAGAAAACCACACTGCTAGAGGAAGACAGACGGCCTGGTAGTTACCATTTTGCACTCTCATCATAAATTTGGCACCGTGTTTAAAGTGAAAAAAAAAGAAAACTCCAGCACCAGTTTTTTTTTTTTTTGCCTCCCGCGCTCCCCAATGTAAAGCAAGCACTGGTTTGGCAGGGGATAGAGAATTAGCAGATGAAAAAAAAAAAACTTGCGGGGTTGTAAAAAAATAAAATAATTAGCTGAATCTGATGCTCATTAAAAAGTGAGCCAAAATTTAAAACCAAAAAAACAAAAACATTATAGGTTAAAAAAAAAGTCAATGCAGCAGGAACATGGCCATGAGCTTTTTAGACAAAAGCAAAAATGACAGATTTAAAAACTTTATGCAAAAAAAAAAAAAAAAAAAAAAAAAAAAAAACCTGTCAGGAGCAAATAGAAATGTTAATTGTATTGCTCTCTGGGAAGAAAAAAAGAAGTTTAAGAACAGGGATGGATGCTCTTAAAATAAACAGTCCTTTGTGCTTTCCAAAAATCTAAAAAGAAAAAAGAAAAAAAAAAGTCCTTGGCAAAGTGAAATTGTTAGTGGTGTCTGTTCTGATCCCTGGGCCCGGCACAAGACACACAAACTCACACACTGCGCGCACACACACACACACAGATGGGGGGGCCAGGGAGAGCAGAGCACAGAATAGGGAGGAAAAAAAAGAGAGAGAGAGCCGAATCAATGTTGGACGAGCGCATACGACCGCTGGCAAAGCCGAGTGCTGCTTCTTTTTTCCCCTTTTCTCTCCAACTCTCTCTCTTTCTCTTTCTGTTTCTCGCTCGCTGTCTCTCGTCCTCTCTGCGTTCTTTCCCTAACCATTGCTTGAGCCTTTGCCAACACGAGTAGGGCCCACCTATTTGGCAACAAGATGCCTGTAGCCCAGCCAATGCGTTAGCTTCAAGAGCTGAAAGGGAGGGAAAAGAGAAAGAGGAGGAGGAGGAGATGGTGGTGGTGGTGGGGGGTGAGTGGTGGTAATGAGAGGGAGACAGTGAGAGAGCGCAGGGGAGAGAGGGAGAGACAGAGAGGGAGCAGGTGGGAGTGTAAGAGAGCGCACAGCCTTGTCCGATGCCGCACAATTTGCCAAATCGACAAGTTCCACTCTGACACGAAGGCAAAGTTCAGGGGAGCAAGTCTCCTCCTGCACCAATCCCAGCAGCCCTCAGCCTTCCTCCATCTTTTCTATGGCCGCCTTCGCCTCGTGTGCCTAACACCCCCCTCCCCATCATACACACACAGCCCTGCCACCCTCCTCTCTCTCTCTCTCGCTACCCCTCTCTCTGCTTGCATAATGCCACCTTGGCAGAGGATGGCAAAGAGAGAACGCACAGCTTCTGAATCCCTCCAGACCCCACCGCCACCACCGGCAGCTGCTCGTGGGTTTACCACAGCAAACAAAGAGGGAGAAAGAAACAAACCTCGGGCAGCCACACTGCTGTGACTGCACACACAAAAAATGATTTAGATGCACAAGTGCAGAAAATGGTTACAGATTTTTTTTTTTTAAAAAGGGGGAAAGGCAGTGGGCATGAGGAAACAGAATATGCCTCAGCTGAGGTCAGCACAACCATGAGCAGAGGAGACGTGCTCAGTAAGATGACAGCGTCTGCCACCACAACGCCAAGTAAACCCAAATACTCTCTACTCTTTCCTCCTGAGTCCCCAGGAGGTTTTGGCGTTCTGTCGGGGGAAACAGCGATGGCTGCCATGTTGCCTCCTCGTGAAGAAGCGCTTCATTCACGGTTGCACCTGCTCTGCAGACGGCTATGGTCTGAAGGCACAAGTGCTGCTGAATCACAGACCAGCAACAGAGCCTTGTGACTGCAAACAAGCAAATTCGCCGTTACACATAAAGATAGTTGTTAACAGATCTGCATATGTTTTGTCAACACACAATTCTGTCAGTGCTTGAATCCAAAGCAACAAATTCTATATGTTCCTCTTCAAAAATAAAAGTCACATCGATACAACACGTGTTTGGTGAAATGATTCATCAGCTGACACAAAACTGACCTGCATCTGGTCTTATAATCAAAAAAACATCAGACAAAAAGACAAACCATCTGCTGTTCAAGCCTCTGGATGCCTTTCTTTTACATACTTAAATGAAAATTATTGGAATATTTTACAGATACTTAAAAATAAGCAGCATTGAAGAGTTCACACAAAATAGTTACAATAGGACCATGACCATGTCCAATTTGCAAATAAAGGACAATGCAAATATTTAATAAAAGTAGGACTGCAGACCCAAAGCTCTTGCTCCTCAGAATAGAAAATATGCTTTGGCAGACTCCAACAAACTTTAAATAATCATGACAGTAATTTCGTGATAATGACACATAGGATGTAAAAATGACCACCCTTCCAACTGTGAATCATATCACAACTGCATTATAAGTTAAATTTATCACATTATGATCTTCTGACCATATCATGCAGCTTTAAAAACAAGCATCTTGAAGATGTCACAGTGGTTACTTGGAGTACACCACTATAATTCAGCGATACACAGCATTTTTCACAACTTTCTGGCATTCTGAAGACAAAGTAATACGAAAACAACTGTATATTAAGATTATTTCCAATTATTCAGGTTCATAAATTAGGAGGCTGGATTTTCAATTCTGACCAAGGTCACTGGAATTCTTGTTTATCCACAGACTGCAAATGCACCAACAAAGGCGCAATCATCATCTGATAACAGTGAGGGACCATGCTCCTCCACAGTCATCCCCAGTCGCCTTGTGTGTCATTGACTCATGCCACATTATGATATATGGTCAGATAATGCAACAAAGGAAGCCAGTGCACAGGTGTGTGTTTTTTCCCTTCTTTAGTACCTTTTCTGGTGTAAAAAAACTGAATTATTTCAGGACCAGTAGTCCTCACAGGGACCAAAACCTGGTTCTAATGAGGTAGAACCTCATTCTTGAGCCTTGGGCTTAGGGTTAGGGGGACAGGGCTGAGAATTTGATTAGGCTGTCAATAAGAAAAATCAACACAAAGTCAAAACAAGAATAGTTGTATGTGCTTTTGAATTTGTGACCTCCTTAGGACCTTTTCTGGCATAAACACTGACCTTGTCCTCATGGGGACCAAAACCTGGTCCTAATATGGCAGAATCTCATTTCATTGTAATTGTGGTTAGGTTAGGGTTAGGCATTAACTGGTTCTTGTTATGTTTAGAGTAGACTGTCTACATATATGGAAGTCAATGCAAGTCTTCAAATAGACAGAAATAAGAATGTGTGTAAGGTGCGCAGTAAAAAACTTAACCAGCAGCACATATATGACCATAACCCTCCCAAAATGCAAGTATACCACCAAGTTGACTTCAAGGGGTTTTAAAGTCATTTTCCTTAATTAGTCTTAAAAATGTGTGTGAGCGGAGCTGCCTCGACACTAAATAACGGTCTTAGTTCATTCAGGTTATGGAAGCACTCGAAGGGAGGTGACGCCATGTTTATCTCCTTACCTGGATATTAAATTAAAGCTTTTGGCTTTAATTGAGGCTCGTTGTCAGTCATAAGTCGGTGGCCCCGGCGTTTTCTACCAGAACATACTCTGTCCCTTTTTTAAATGTGACGTAAATAAGGCATGCGAGCTGTTCTGCTACACAATTCAAGCTAATACGTTGTACAGCTTCACCTTAAACGACCCCGGCCATCACAGCGTAGTACGTATGTGCGTCGGCCCGCAGAGCATTATGGGTCATAATTCAGGCTCAGGTGTTGCGTCGTAATAAGCTCCCCTGCCGTGAAAAGCACTCCACTCGCGCAAAAAAAAGTTCCCAAAAAGCGAATATATGGAGAGTGTCACACATAAGTTGTCATTTCATAACAATACTGTCAAAAATATTTCATGTTAGAACCACCAGGAGAAAACAAAATTACATTTTTGGGATGTATGTCAGGAAAGGCACCCCCTGCTATCTCATACAGTACTAGCATACAGTAAAGTCCAATTCTGCTTTTCAGCATTATTCTTATAACTAGAGATATTTGCTGCTTGGCTCAACAAAAACATCCTTTTATTATTAACAGTACCTATTAATCATATTAGTGTTTTATTAAAGCTATCAAGGTAAACGCATATCCGTTTATTTAAATATGTGAAGATGCAGAAAAAAACTACTTACATTATAATATATACATAATTAAAAACCAATTATGAATACCACTTTAAAAAAGAGTAAACACCTGAAGCAGACAGTCTTCCACGAATATGATGAGAAGAAAAAAAAATCCGCACTACATGGTTATTAAAACCCGACGTTGATTAATATCAGTTAAAATTAATACCAATACCATTGATGTGCAGGAAAAATGTAAAAAAAAAAAATGCTGCACTTCACTGAAAAAGCCCTTTATAAGCTGTTATGCTGTGTGTTAAAAACACACACAAATACATGATGAGTTGTATTTTTTTACTTCGTCAGAATCTGGACCAACCTGTTCTGTCGATTTATTGTTAGTTATGAAGGTGTGGCCCCCATTTGGATTAAACAAACTCCAAATTATATTTGATTGTAAAATATGTGTCAAACTATTGCACTAAATATGTGTATTTATGGAATTATTTTTAATATCATAATAAAAGCAGCGTGTTCCGTGCGCAAAGGAAAAGCACCGCTTTATTCTTCTGCATGGAAAAATAAAAGCCCCCCCTCCCCGAATTTAAATCCGAGACAAAAGAAATGATTTTGAAGTCCTTTATTTTTCAATTCTCCGCACGTCTGACCGAGACTGTGGAGTTGACTGCCAACTTCAGATTAACTCTTTCAGCGAGGACAAGGGAAAAAGAGGTTCTTTAGGCTGGAAAAGCCCGGTTTCACTCATCGTCGGACATCCTCTGCATTTTAAACCCCATTTAAATAATCCACCATTTAAAAACATTTGACATCATTATTATTATCCTACTCTGGTCCGTTATTGATCGCTATTAGGCCATTTTTAAACCACATCACTTTACCTTTTACTGCATTTATTAGAAAAATATGCAAAAACAGAAAAAAAAAATGTTTTGCCAGTGAGAAATTAGTTAATCCAGGCCTAACAATGATGATTCGATGTATTAGATTTTTTCTATATTTAGTATAGATCTATAATGGCCCATATTAAAGGTTAACCATCATGAATCAAATAATCCTAAAAAATGTATTCTTTTCTATCTTCCTGGTATTTTGCATGGAAGCAAATAGCTAAGTTATGATAGAACTACTAACAGTCTAGGTAACAGGAGGCCTCTCCCTCTGATGAAGACAAAATAATATGCATGAAATAAAAAAAATCTTTAAAAAAAAATAACAAACAAAAAAAAACATTCTTTTGTTTTTGCAGATAACCTTAATTGACTTTTCAGGAAATTATGGAGATAATAGAACACTATTCAATATTCAAGCCAAAAAATCACAATTTGGCACAGTGAAATGCCTTTTTTGTTTTGTTGTGATAAATTGCTTGGCTTAAATATTTTGTTTTCTGACAAACATTGATCACTGAGATAATTTCAGCCCTTTTGCATTCCCTGAATATGATTTTTGTCTCTCTTTCTTTCACTCATAAGACTTAAGGACCATGTAGTAAGCTCATGCACCTCCTCCACCATCAGACCCAGCCTTAGGCCTCTCCACTCTGCTTTGTCCTGCTACGTCCTGTGGTAGATGACCTCACTGAGGCCACACTGCATCTCATTAGACCAATTAAGCCTCTGTCTGCACAACCCAAGGGCTTCCCAACCGCCTGGTCCTTCATTAGAGCACAGCTTTGTGCTGCAGAGGGCTCAGCTCCGTCCTCTCTTGCCTGACTGAATGTCCCTGACCTTAGACGGAGCCTGACACCCGCTCCCCCTGACCCTGACTCCGACCACTGACAGAGAGCCAGGGCAGAGGAAGGTGGGGAGGAGACAAAGCCAAGAGGGACAGCAGAGGTAAAGAGGTTCAATTATTTTACTGAAGAGTGCCTCGCACTGGTCCCATTTATTTGCAACCTCAAATTCCTGTAAAATTATAGAACTTTATAAAACCAACAATTTATAGGTAACCAGCTGTGTCCCCTGGATTTAGTCACATCTACAGTTTCCCCATCGGTATGAGTGGGTACAATATTCGGTATCAGCATCAGTCCAGTACTGGTCAAAGTCACTGGGTCAGAATTGAAAACAAAGAAAAAATGCAAAATCTGATTAAACACACATGGTAAAGACAGTATATGAATGTAGGTGGGGGATGCAGTAATTATAGCAGCTTTACTTGGACTTATTTTATGATAAAAGAAGAAAAAAAGCAAAACACACAAGTGTTTAAGATTATTGGATTGATTTTAGAATTGATGCTTAAACACACAGTGTGCAATTCCTACCACTAGGGGTCTCTTAATTAAAACAATGACAAAAGTTTGATGATGTTGAAAAGCAGTGTGGGATCATGGGAATTGTTGCTTTGGTGGCAGAACGCATAGGAAAATGGCATAGTCGTGACCCGTTTATGACAAAAACAACAACAACAGCAACAAAAAAAAAAACACAAAATAAAAGAAGAACAGTAAAAGGACAACACACTGTCTAACTCGTGGTACCGAGTATTTCCGTCCTCACCCTGATGTTTCATGGGGGTTTGCCCTGAAAATTACAGCACAGACAGGTGAAGCAGATGAAAAGGTGACCAAAGTGGAACAGTCTGTTATCTTGAATAGACAAATGGAAATGTTTTGGCTGATGAAATTACACTACCTGATGAAATATATAACATTATTCTCCTTGATATCCGATATTTTAATGCAGAAATGTTACATATTATATCTTTAAGGTTGTGATCTGTATCACACATAAAAAAAGTGGCATTGGGCCATCCACAGTTTCCCATGTGCACATCATGTCTTCTTGAGCTTGCTGTGGTTTTGCAGTGTAATCAGAACAAGCTCCAGTGCCTGCTGCATGCATGACTCTACACTGTTATCGTGCAGTCATCACTCCTGTTAATCATTAGAAAACAGGCTGGGGTGGGCACGGGATTAAAATTTAAAGACAGGGGAAAAGTCCCCACTCTCTGCTGTTTCTGTGGCGAGCAAGTGATGCGTAAAGATCTACGCAGCTCGGCACCCTGTGTGCATTGGTTGCACTTATCTGAGTTTACAAACCAGCACGTTACTAGGTGTGAAAAATCTGCAAGCAATTTGCGGTGGTTGCATGCTAACGTGCCTGGGGTGGGCCGTGTGGGGGAGCGACCAGCCGAGGAAGAGGCACGCACGCCACATTCCAGTCCCTCAAAAGGGGCTCTGATGCCTGGCAGCACTGCAAAACAGACACCAAACTCTGGTACTGGTTTAACCATCCAGACCACTAAGGTCACCCGGGTCAGGTTTGGTCTGTGTCCCAAGAACCAGAACAAAACATGGGGAAGCCGCCTTCAGTTTTTATGCCCCAGATATCTAGAACAAACTCCCAGAAGAGTGCAGATCTGCTATTGTGTTTTAATAGAAATAAAATGATCATATCGGCTGCGTCTCAGCTGTAACTGCAACTTTTAAACTCTCTCTTCTCCCCTCTTCCTTTTACCTCGCTATTTAAATGTTTTATTATGCCTTTTATATCTGTAATGTCTTTCCTTCTTTCTTTTTTTTTTTTTAACTGTAAAGCACTTTGAAATGCCTTGCTATATTAATAAACCAGCCTTGCCTTAGTCCAAGAAACTACAAACAATACCAGCTGCCAAGTTGTGCTCTTTACATCAGGCTGGTCAATGTGGAGGCCCGCGTGGTTTCAGCAGGTACACACTCAACTTACAACTCGAATGAAACCACATAACACCGACATGAAGTCACATGAGAAACACTGTTGTTTTGTGCGCTCAAAAATGAAGGAAACGATAAAGAATACACCCTATTTTTAAGTGTTCTAATAGCAGAGCGATCAAAGTGTGGCTGAATTACAATTCGGCTGCAGGCTCTTCTGTTTTCTTTTTTTGGCGGGGATGCGTTTAAGCGATTTTTACATAAAACAATATTTGTTCTCGCTTGGGGAGATTTTAATACGTGTCGGGACGTGCCGATGTCCTCAGATGAAGATAGCATTGATGAGTGGGGGTGGAACGAGTGGAGGAGCCCGCTGAACTTCAGCCTGAGCCTAAAAGCAGCATGCGGTGATCACGCTGTCCATTGAACTGGAGAGCGGTGCAGCTGATGAAATGCTCTGAACTCACCACCATACATCACGCCACAGACTACTTTTTTTGCCCACTTGCGAGTACACACACACACACACAAACACACACACACATGATTCTTGCCTTCCCAACCTAGAAAGAATGTGCTGTTAGATGAAGGAGCCGCCCTGCATCGTAGCGATGTGTGTGTAAGTGTGTGTGTGTATATGCACCTGAGTGACTGGCCATGCCAAGGCAGGCCGACTCAGCACCACACCAGCCATGACTGAGAGTTTTTTCCGTGTGCCAGCCAACAGACTACTGCGGCTCAGCCTGCTGCCAGTGCGCACTAAGGAACACCGATTCTATTCTGTACTCCGCTTTTTGTGGAGATTTTTTATTTTTTTTTCTTCCATATCGCCTCAACTATCGGGCTCTCAGTGTTAACGCATTAATCGTGATGAGACTGAGGCCTGAACCTAATGTGTTTAGCTTTAATCGCATGGTGCTGTTTTGTCCCTTTGAGGCATCCTTACTTGCTGTCAAGCTGTTGCAGCAAATAAAAAACAACAACAATACCCCTCTGAATTTGTTTTGCTTAAAAAAAGGGGAAAAAAGAAAGAAAGAAAAAACTCCCCCGACAGCTCAGTCAACAAGTCAAAGGTCATACGCACCTTGAGTAAAATGGAAAATATCACCACAGACCTGCGGATAAAGTTAAATTAATGAAAAATAATTATAGAGATGCAACTATTTATTTCTCAATTTAATTCTTAACCATGGTTAAAAGGCACAGTTCGGTAAATGTAAAGACTCTAATATCTGGATTTGTTTTGAATATTTTTGTACAGTATTTTTATTTTCCTTTTTCTATGAACAACTGTAGCACACAGAGGAAACTTTGACAAATGACAAGTTATGGATTGCACTCTGAATAGTACAACAGTAGGACATCTAAATAGTGTTTATCTTGTTGTTTGGTTTTTATATTGTTGTTGAAGTTTAGTGCATGTTTAGACATCGGTTTTCTCTTGTAATCCATTTAATGGATTTACTTATTTAATTCAAGTTCAGGATCACTAAACTTAGTGCTTCGCTTTGAATACACATGAATACTAGGCCACTTTTGTGATTTTACTGCCTTCTTATGTTAAAAAAGTGCAAGAACAACACAGGTTTGGAGTAAATAACGCAACTATAATTAACGCAATTTAATGTGTACATTTGTATTAGTAATAGCCAACTACTCCAAGGTGGTAGGATGGGGGCCTTGAATAAAATTCTACTTAGGGCCCCATAAAGGCTTGGGCCAGCACTGGTGGCAGCTGCTAAACTATGCCATTAACAATTTTTGCGACCCAACATTTAATAACAGATTCAAGGCGACATTAGTTAAACAATGGCAGCGAGACCAAGTGTTCAAGCTTTGTTTCCACCCAGAAAACATCATTGGTATGGGAGCATTTTGAACACTAAAAGAATGATGAGGGGGTTTTTCAAGAAGACGGATATCCAATCTGCAAAACTTGCCAAAAAAAGTCACTACTGAAAGGTCCAACACCATAAATTTATTGCCTCATCCTCAACATCACCATCTGGCTGCACACGATGAAGTGAAGGTAACACAATCAGTAATGTTAATCGTAAAAGTAAAGTTTATTGAAACACTGAGCTGGTGTGACACTGAATCACTGAATATAAACTTGTCACTTAGAGTCAAGGTAGATTGATACGCTGGTAAGAACTGCTTTACATTGTTATTATGGACTTAACAAGTGGTGTAATACTGTAGAATTTTAAAGATGAAAATGCAATTAAGGGAAAAAAAAAAAAAGTTGCCGTTTGACAGTCGTTATTTAAACCAGCAAATTAAAAAAGCAAATACACCATCAGATTACCATAATTTCAACAGGCTACAAAGAATAAGATGAGGTTTGCCCAACTGTTTGGTAGAGTAGACAAACAAAGAAAAAGCAGCCAGCTTTTAGTGGTGGTGGTTGGCTGGTGGTGGGTGTTAATTTTGTGCCCTAGTAAAAAACGAGCTCTGTGATCAGTAAACACACGGCGCTTGGCCTGCAACAAAGAAACTCACTTAACAAATTTATTCTCTCTGATCCCGCGTTCCGCTGGTTTGATGGAAGGTAAAATAAAAGTGAGCTGTCATTTGAACAGGAGCCTATATAAGCTATAAGCTCCACTCCATGTTTGATGTAGACAAGGTGGTTGACATGACAGAGAATTACATGCACGTAGATTCATCAAAGTTCCACTGAAAAGATCCGTCTGCAGAATTAGAACATCATAATGAAAAGAAGCTCCAGGTTCATGTGTTAACTTGCCGCTTAACAAAGCTGTAGGGCTTTACTTCTCCTTTCAAAGAGGAAAGTGTGAAATGCTGAGGTCTGCTTTTCACCCACGACTGGAAGAGGAAAGTGAGCCGAAACAAAGCAGTTGTGCTTTCACAACCAAGACTAATACAACGGTGGGACAGAACGTATTTGCCTTTGTCGCCTGTTTATTCTCAATGGAAGCCAGCCTCTGCTTCATATTTGAGCAAATTGTAGTGAATAGTTATTAGTTTGTCTCTGCCCCTCTCTCTCCCTCACCAGGTGCACAATGTCTGGATTTCCGCTCGTGTCCAATAAACCCCTCAACGCCCACTGAGTTCAGATGATATACTGTTGCAAATCATTACAAAATATAAGAAAATATGCTCACTTTTTTGAGAAAAAGTGCACTTTTCACTGTGATAACTATAGGATGCTGCTTTTAACTTGTAGGTTTACAACATTTCAAGCATATGAATATGTTGACTATATGTATATTGCAGTCTTATTACTGAGACTACTCAAGATTAGGGACGAGTCGACATGTTACTCACTACTGGTATCAGTCTGATACTGGTCAAAATCACTGGATCCATTTCAATATCAGTATAAAAATGTGTCCAAATATGTATGGAGCAATATAATGTTCATGCACCATGCTAACACTTTCAGAACAAACACATGACTCCTATGTTTAACCCGGGATTTGTGCAAACAGCATTTCTGTTTTAGTATTTACCATTTTCTGTCCATGAACAAGTTTCAAACTACAATTCACCAACCCAAATGCCAAACTTAATTTGTCAGACATTTACTGTGATAATTACCTATTTGATTATTCTTGATTAGGGGTGAGAATCGCCAGGGACACCATGATACAATATTAACACGGTATTTAAGTCGCGATAGGATATTATCACAATATTGCAAAATCCTGAGAAATCCTATACTGCGATAAACTCTCACAACAGCTCTAGTGGGAGGGAGCACTTGACACCATCTAATGGACTTAAACGTCAATTAATTATTTTTTTTGATCTTAAAAGTGATATAATCAAAATATCGCAATATTTCACAATGTCGATTTCCCCCCAACTCGTACTTGATAAAAAATAAATTCTAAATTGTCCAGCCATAATAAGCAAGATAAAATAATCCATTCACACAAAGTGAGTACAGAGGAAACAAAAACGTAGTCACAAGTCTGAGTTAAATACACACAAATGTCTTCTACCAGCGTTCTGAAGTTGTAATAATGAAGTAAATAATAAATGTGTAACTTTGTTCAACTGCAGTCAGGCGACAAAAGGAGGCAATGCTGTACTAACCAGACAGCAGCTTTGGAAGAACTCCTCATGATTTAAACTCAGTCTGCTCAGCCTCATATTAACTTCAGACTGAATTAGGAATGTTTGTTTTTTTCTTTTTTTTCTTTCTTTCTTTCCTTTTTTTTTTTTTTGCACAAAACAGGGAGCCTTTTTTTTCCCCTCTCCCATCACTCAAAATGAGAGCAAAATTAGGAAGAGATCTATAAATGGTCGACAGGAACCGAGAGGAGTAACCAGAGCAAGACACACCAGTGTCTCAGGATTCACACACGTTTCGTACGTGAGCACGGCGGTCGAGTCTGCTCCCGTGCAGTTGGAACGCAGACTCCCAGCACGTTCATATTCATCGAAACTGCTGTATGTGATTTACCCTGCTTTTGGCAGCGTTGCTAATGAAAATTGTTGATTGTTAAAATACTAACATTACGGGATTATTGTGGCTCTGTATCCACAGCTCCTCTAACCAGATGAGCACAGACAGATGCACCCGCGGCAACAATCTCTCTATCTCTGAAACATGCTCCGTCCATATTGACACACATTTTATTGCATTTATTGTCTGACTCTCTCTCTCTCTTTTTTTTTTTTTTTTTTTGCAGCAAAGGATTTTGTTATACCAATGCTGGATTTGTGATCTTTCCACCAACGTTCCATACATGCACAGGAGTTTAGTGTGATCACAGGACATCACTGGAGTTACATTACGCTGAAATGTTATTATGGCATTATTGACCAAAAATGCTTACCCCATCTTTAAATAATCTTTTTGACATGCGTGCTCTTTAATGCTACTTTTCACAAATAATGTATGCCACATTTGTTTGACATTTGTTTGACAGCCACAGTGAACCACTTTTCAGATGATTATTGTTTTACATTGAAAAATACAATGCATTGGGAACGATTAGCATTTTGAGGCTTTTGCGGTCTATAAAAATCAGTAACAGTGGCTGCAACCAATTTACGACTCTCCTAGTGCAACAATGATCTAATTTTATAACATGTAGCAATAAATCACTCGCTGGATTGCTTCTGTAGAATGTGGACTTTAATTGGACAAACTACATCTTCATTTTTATTTTAAATTGAGGACACTCATTTGGAAATTGAGTGGTGCAGTATTTTTACTAAAGCACAGGAGTTGTTCCATTAAATCAAAACATAAATATTGGTCACATCAATATGATTAATGCTATTTCTTACCTTGGTAATAAAATTATATATATATATATATATATATATATATATATATATATATATGTATGTACATATATATATATTTCTATTTATAAAGTAAGTATTAGCTCTTAGGTCTGATATCTTTCTATTAGTGAGCAAATTAATTCTTAAGGTTGTTGCTCGCTACATATTTATAACTGTCAAATTAAAAAGGAAACCTTCACTCAGGCTCATATCACTAAGTAAACAGTAATTAATTAGCTCCCACAGAGTCCCAAATTAAAAGGGTTATCATGGTTTGTGGTCACAGTGAGTTTGCAGGCAACACATGGTCATAATGACTTGGGCTTGACCAGGGATACGAGTGAGGACGGCGGAACTCTCTATACAGTGTCGATGGAGCCTGGGCCAGAAATAGTCCTCCCTTTTACGCTCTTGTACCATGACATCAGACCAGAACCACAGCAGGAACAGTGGTAAATCAACAGTTAAATCAGGTTAAATCAGCAGTCAGTATGTTTCCATGCACCTCGACTATGCAGTTCAGATGGTCTACTTCCCTTTTCCCAGTGTACAAGCACTAGCAGAGAAACAGTTAATAATAATAATAAATAAATGAAAGGTGCCGACCTCTGTTACACTAGGTGGCGATATGTCCCCCCCCCTCCGGTTAAGCTAGTTATTCACATTTCATCGTTCATTCGCATTCGTTGTCTTATTCTTTGGTGCTATATCTGGGGTTAAGTCAGGGGTGGGAGCTGTGGCACATATGTGGAGGGCCCAGCTAAACTCAGGTCCACGTGTATTGTCTGACCCTCAATCGCGGTCGTGTTAGTCTGACTGAGCTGGCTTTAGTTGGACTACAGCAATAATTCGGTGTTTTTTTCCTAACGTCGAACGCCGATAAAGACGGGCTTGATAAAGCATCCGGGTCCGAAACGTTCCCGATTATAATGGCCCGACATGCTGATTACGCACGACGTAAACCGGGAGACGTTCTGCATGTGCATGGCGACGACAATCACGGAGCAGGCCAGGAGTGAAAAAAGTCCCTCCAGGAAAGTAAAGCCCACCACTAATGCAGTGTTGAACACTTTGCAATCAGACAAATAAAGGGGCAATCTAGCACACAATCAAACTAGAGATTTAGCCTGCTTTCCTGCCAACAGTGAGGGACCTCCTCTTTCTGAACAAGGGATGCACTATTGACTACCACCCCCCCCCACCCCCCGTCTCTCTCTCTCTCTCCAGTCTTCCCTCTCTGCCAGTCTGAAAGGCGTGATGCCAACCTTTTCCACCATTGGGCATGCTGCCCTGCCCTTTATGCTAATGCTTTGCCGCCATCCCAAACTCACAACCCCCACTGTCTCACCCTCCATGTCTGTGCATGCACATCCCCATTATGGCCTCCTGCCTATAGCCTATACTCTTTTTTTCTTTCTTTTTTTTTTTTTTTTTTTTTTTTAAATACATTTCCATTACAACTAGCCAAGTAACTGAGCTTAAGCTGTAGCCATAAGTTATTAATTAAACCCTGATGATGTGACTGACATCCTGCTTGCCCGTATGGATCCTAAAAAAAGGAGCGAAAATCTTGGCAGCCTTTAGGCCTGTACTTTGTTTCATGCCCGATGTGGACAAAAAAAGAACCAACCAGGGGCGAATATTTGACAGAGGTGTGGTTGTATGTGTCTGTACGAGCCCTGATAAAGACGGCGCAAAAAAAAAAAAATTATGTAAAGACAAAGAAAAAGAGGGAGCAAAAGAGGGGCCAAAAAAGGAAACCCGTTAAAGAAATATTAGCACGAATTGTCTCTTGTTTAACTTTAACATCAGATGTGCATTATTGGCTGCTCCAGAAGAAAAGGCTACAAGGATAGTGTAAAGATTGATATTTATACATAAAGATGTGGTTCAAATTTAAGAAGAAAAATGGTTACAATGACTTGAGCGGTTATGAGAGTTTACAACGTTAGGGTTGGACCAATAATTAGGCCGCAGGGGGAAAAAAAAAGAATAATATCATGTCACAAACTTTTTATGGTTTGTAGAAGGAAAGCAAACAAAGATTGACAAACTAAAAGCTCCAGTGTGTAAAACTGTGGTTAAATCATTTTTATTTTGTCAGATATTACACGAGATAAGCCTTTTCTCTTCATATCAGGAGCTGGGTCAGTTCCTCAGAGGCTGTCATGTTGGACCAACACGTTTTTACAACAGCACAAAACCTACAAATGAAACATGTTTTGACTTATGACGCAAACAAAAGGCTACATAGGTTCTCCAAGTATGTGTGTGTTTAATATTTGTTCATCTTGTTCTTCATCTCATTAGTGTTATAAGGAAGGGTTAATACATTTTTCAAAAAGCTGAACAAAGGACAGCACTGGGCGAATCGCAGACACACAGAAATGCACTGGAATGTAAAGAAAAGATACGGAGGCCAGTAAAAGAAGCTGCACCAGAGGATGGTGGGGGGGGGAGAGAGAGAGAGAGAGGGGGTTAACAAAGAGGGTCAGAGGCTGGAGGAAGAGTCCTGCTAATGCCGTTAACGCCGAGCTTCCGCTTCTGCCATAGGGCGAGTGTCGAGCCACACAAACAGGGCACAGGGTCCGGTCTGAGTCATGCTGGACTGATTCAAGCCCTCACACAACACAGGAAAGGAGCTCGACCTAAGACAAACACTGCATGACCACACACACACGCGCGCACACGCGCACATCACTGCCTGGGCGTGCGTGTGGGGCAGACTGAAGGAAAATAGCTGAAAGCATCATTATAACACTTTAAATATTATCAAGAAAAATGTTAATAAATACCAGTGACGGTAGACTTTTGAGAGGTGCACGAACGAATCTACACATCTCAGTAAAAGCAATCCGATTTTTTTTTCTTTTGCTTCCTGGACAAACAAACAAAAGGCGTCTAAAACCCCAACGGTCTAGACCAACAACGCAGCACCGCCGCAATCTCCAAATGTAAACTTCAAGCCTCAACACAATGACTGCTCTAATCTTCCCGACGGAGCGGAGGCAAATAAACAAAACAGGTTGGTTAGAATTAAGACTTGAACACTCTATCGGCTTTTTGCTGAATGCTGTTTTACACACACACACTCACACGCGCACACATCCCTTTCCCCTCTTCCTATGCAGACTTCCTCGTCTGAAGTAACAGTCATAAAGTTTTCAAAACTGTGCAGTGCCAGTAAGTGATGATGGCAGGGATGAGGTTAGGGAAGGTTACATATTTATTTCTTTTTTGGTGTTTTATGTTTTAAGTTAATTCCTGAAATGACAGCAGTATGGGGTGCTGCAACGCAGGTCCAAAGTGGTGATGTAAATAAAGCAGGCCCAAGTAAGATGAATAAGTTGTTCCCATCTCTGATTCTAGTAATATTTGCTTGTTGTACTAAGTGGAGGAATGCTGTGGTTTCCTCATCAGTCTACACACACTCTTTTCTCTGGTCTGCTGTTTCCACTATTTTTGCAGCGCAGTGCAATGCGGACGCTGCTGTGACATTTCAGTCATGTGATTTTTGAAGAAAAAAAACAAAAAAAAAAACTTCCTTTATCCTCTGAATTTATTTTCATTTCACTTATTCACATTCATGTTTGCCACAGTATTAAAAAAAAAATGTTAGGCAATAGTTCACATTTCCTGTGTTTTGATGGAAACCCACCTGTGTTACATATACTGTATATCCATATACTTTTTTTTTACACATGCCCAACAATGGATTCTCTGTATCCATGAAAACCACCTATCATATTAGATTACATTGGATCTGTATGGTGTTTTTGTCATTTTATGTGATTTTTTTTTTTTTTTTAAAGATTTAAGTTGTAGATCTGTGAGGTTATTTAAGGCCAGATTTTTTAAACTATGCTGGCTGTAACTTAAATGTCACCAGCGTCCATATTTGTCAATAAAACACTGTTTTGTACAACAAATAAATACATGTGCAAAAGCATTTTGTCTGTTTGGGTAAATGATGCTGTGTTAATGAAGACAAAATGAGTAAAACCGAGTCAAAATTGACCCATTTAAAAAAAAGAAAACTGGGATGATTTTATTTATTATCTAAGCAACAGCTTTTATATTTACACTACAAGATGTGACTCATGGTTAATTTATATCAATGTTAATGGTAAGTGTAAAATGATCTGTATGTGGTGCTTTTCTAGTCTTGATGACCAGTCAAAGCTGCTTTACACTACAGTTTGCCATTCACCCATTCACCCACACATTCATGCAGCACCTCTCTGCAATTTGGGGTTAAGTTTCTTGCCCAGGGACACACTACAGAGTGGAGCTGGGAATCAAACCCTCGATCTTTAGGTTGAATAATAACTAAATTGGCCGATTACAACCGACATGTACATTATTTTGTACAACCGGCGACCTGCAGTGTGTTATAATGTCACTGGATCACAGTGAAAACACCACTGACGCTGGATAAAATGAGCCTGGAACCACGTCACTACTGACCCCTGTTTATAACACTGAGCTTAGAGCAACACATCATTACAGCACTAGCCAGCTCTGCGATATAATTATCTCCTGAGCATCAGTCAATTTACAGCAATAATAAAATGTTCAGAAATACCCAGATATATTAGAGCACAATTTGCTTCCCCAAGCCCAAAGCCAAACGCAGTGAGAAATAGAATGTGTATGAGTGTGTGTGTGCATGCGCGCGCGTGTGTGCGTGTGTAAGAAGAGAGGGAGGGAAATGAATGAGGCCTTTTCTTACAGCAGGGTCCAGATCAGAGCTCCTAACTATGGGATTTGGTGCTGTTGCCTTTCTCCCCCTGGAGGGAGTAATTAGGTTAGGGAGGACAACTGCCGCATTGTTTTAACAGAGGAGGGATTGTGCGGGCCAAAGTCCCACCAGCAACATGCTTCCCTCACAACAAAAATGCCAAACGGATTCAGTGGCACACGGATGTACATCAACATGCAGAAAGGAAAAAAAAAAAAAACTTTTTTGAGGTTTGTCTGTTAAGTTTTTTACAGAGAGGCAAAACTGGCTTTTAGAGCCTCTGGTACTGTGCGTGCGTATCCAATGAAATGTCAAATATAGTCCAACAGTGTCAGATATCCTGTCCTGTTGTTGCAGTTGTGGGATCCTGGGTTCTTTGCAGGACTCAATTCCTTTTGCTTTAACTTCGTCTTCTACTCTCTGCTGCATCCAGAGGCTTGGCAACACGTACCGCTCCTAACTACTATAATATGGTTATGATGCATTTGCATTCCTTCCAATCCCCTAGGAAATACAATACGCCTATATCGTCTGTTTTAATCATGCTCCGCTTCCAAGGAAAGTAAGAGGAGAATACAAACAGCCACGGCTGTAAAGCAGCTTTCTCAAATATACTTCGAGTTCGTTTAAATACATCCTCTGCTGATTGATACAGAGTAAATCAAACAAATCGTGCTGCTAGAAAAAATAAAAGGACATGGAGTGCTCCCCAGTCTACTGTATTTATATCACACAGACTATGGCCTCTTTCATTCCCGCCCTTTTCGCTCTCCTCTCTCTTATACTCTCCGCGCCGTATTTCTTTCTGTAATCATTATGTCTTTCAGAGCTGGCCGAGAAAAATCACACTGCTGTTGTTTTTCCTCGTCTCCACCATTACCCGGGCCTACAGCTCTACAGAGTATTTGAAAAAATAGAAAACGCGCCATAATATGCACCTCTGCATGCCCGCCCACACCATCCCTATTCACTTTCATCGTAAATCTACACAGTCTGGCTGCAATATACAGTCAATTTGTGGTCCCCACATGAGTCTTAACTCTGGCGTCCAAAATACTTTATTTCAGGTGTGCAGATGGAAAGAAAAAGGACAAAAAAAAATAATAAATAAATGAGTAAATGTGTGTGAACTGATATGCACCTTTCTAACAGACAGGTCCACAAGGCCTACAAGAGTCTTTTCTCCACAGCAGCTTGCCGCAGGTGGCTAAGATGATTGTACTTTATTCCAGATGATGACCATAATGAGCCCAGTTTTGAGTTTCACAGGACACGCTGGAGGAGACTGACAGCAGCTTGACATGTCAGACAGCCGATCGCCGGCGGGTGCGTTCCCTCCACGTCCCACCTCAACAGAGCTGGAGAAGCTGTGGCCACAACAGAGGAGCGGCACACACACACACTCTTTCTCCATTACGGTTTTCTCCAGTTTGATCATATCACCACAAAAAAAAAAAAAAAACAGAGAGAGAGAGAACTCCCACGAGAATATTAATCAGAGAACACCAACGCAGCGAAACATCGCAATAACAGGAGAAGACAAAAGATGGCGGTAACACAGAACTGAGTTTATGACATGTCAACATGAGCGTATGAGCAACACGGACCGTGCCACTCCATGAACTCACCGAGTCAAGTTAAATTTGGTCCATCTGTGTTTTATATTTTAGCAGTGACATGGAATCCTTATCCTGCACTGAATTTTCCAGTTAAATATACAACTTTCCATGTAACACACACTAATCCCGCAGCTATTTCTCTGAGCCTAAACAGAGCAGAAAGTTTACATCTGAATTCCCGCGCTGGGTATGTTGCAGCTGCAGTCGGGGTAGTAGTTTCTGGGTGACTGGGCCAAAAAGAGAAGCCACAGAGTCCTGTTTAAGTCAAACCCTGATCCTCGCATGGCCTTTGTTTCCTCTCCTCTGATCTACACTTTATACATCTATATCTACAATATATAGAGTATACACATGCAGGGCACTTAATTAGGTACACATGACACCCATTAAAGTGGCACCCAGTGTGGTCTTCTGGTTGTAATGAGTGGTTATTTGAATTCTATCATACTGAACCAGTCTGACCCTTCTCATTGGATACTTTCTCTTGTTTTTGGACCATTCTCTGTAAACCCTGGAGATAGTTGTGTGTGAAAATCCCAGTAGATCAACAGTGTCTGAGATACTCAGACCAGCCCATCTGGCTCCAATAACCATGCCACATTGTAAGTCATTTAAATACTTAAATCCCCTCCTTTTTCTTTCCCCGTTTCTCAGTTATAACTTAAGCAGGTTGTTTCGACCATGTTTAAAAGCATGCCACGCGATTGGCTGATTAGAAATTTGCATTTGCATGAACAGGTGTACCTAATAAACTGTCTTAGTAGTGTAAATCATGTATATGCTTATAAATACGGTATATCTGACTCTGCTGTATCCTGCTTGGCAGCAACTGGGGTCTAAAACTGCCTCGGGCCTGCTGCACCAGCCAGCAAACGCAAGTCACAAGAAGTATAGAGCATGCACTCATAGTCGACACATACACAGACACTTCCACACAAACAGAGTCCGTTAATAACACATAAACTCCCGCCCTCCAGCTCTGTTTGCTCACAGCTGCCAGGCCTCCTCAGAGTTCATCTGAGGTAAAGATATGTTATATTATGCAACCGAGTATAGATTTTCCACCCTTGGCCCCGAGCCAACTTCCTGCTCCGAAGAGCAAGCTCTAGCGCTTTGTTCCCTAGGGTGACAGGCTATTCCTTACTGGATGGAGTGGCTGAACTAGATACACAGACAGAGACAGAGAGGAAAGTTTAGATGAAAAAAAAAAACAACAAAAAAACAAAAAACAATATGAGAGAATGCAAGCGAATGAAAGGGAAAACCGCAAAAGGTGCAGAAAAAACAATCTTAAAGAAAACTAGGCAGTTGTGTCTTTCTACGTTTGTTGTGTGTGATTCTTTTTAACTTAAAAATCCCTCTTCTACGTCTTTTTCCCCCCCTCTCTTGAAATCAGGTCACAACTGTTTTCATTACTGTTTGACTTGCGGGTTCATAAGCCTTCAAGCGTCAACGTTCCTCCACCCACCCCCAAGACAGGAAAACATTTTCCCTCCAACATTAACCCAATAAATGCCTATTAGGCCTAATCACAACCTTTGAGCCATGTTTCCAGTGAGAGGGAGCGAGAGAAGAAATGTGGAGTAAATGTCAAACGCTGGTGCTAAGTCACACTGTAACTATAATCATTTCTAGCCTCATAATCTTATGTCCCAAATAGCTGAAGTGGATTATGCTTCCTCTTTTTCACTGGAAGAATATACCCGAGACTCTGCTTGGAACTCTCTTGCTTCCAGTGCAGCATGAGGTAATGTACTGTGATAATGAAAGAAAGCCCCAGGAAAGTACAATCAACGAGCCATTCAACGCATCTGTATCCCTCCTCTACTTAAAGCAGATCCAGAGAGGTGGTGAAAGGTGGAAGAATGCAGTGGCATCATCGAGTGGCGTCAACATCTTACGTCATCCTTTGACAGCCGAACAATTCCCAGCTCTGCTGTTATTTCCTATAATTAACTATTGCCTGATGGTGACGCTGACCTTTGTGACCAAATGATTGCACTGGTCCCTCCAGGCTTCTCCAGGTGTATGCATGAGCACGGATATGCTTCACATTCAAACGGATGCATTGATGAATGGATGCAGAAATGTGTCATTCAAAAAAAGTCATTAAAAACAGTTGAACTAACTCAGAGAAGATTAATGGCTCTACCCATTCCATGGATTATACAGCCTATAAGATGAGATAAGATCAGATCAGATAAGATCAGAACACTGCATGACTGTGCAGCCCTCACCGAAGAGATAAAGACATTAAGTAGCTATAACAGAGTTACCTCATCAAGAAATAGATATTTTGAAAGGACTAGAAATGAACTAGCTACTCATAGCTTGCTCCGGATGATGAATGGTTTACGTAGAAGACTACAAATTCAACACATTTTGCTTAAAAAGCTATTTAAATCTAACCGTCCATGAACAGATTCTTTGTGTAAATATGTAGAACCTGAAGGTAGGAGAGAAAACCTTGATGCCCGGGGCCTATTATGTTTGAGCAGGCTTTGGCTGCTTGCATGTGAAAAGTTCATGAGGAGAGCAAAAGAGGCAGAACTCATGCGTCATATGCAGATAGCGGTGAAGCGAGATTAGCCAAGCGTTACTTGTGAGGGAGGGGGAAAAAAAATGAAATAAAATTTGGTCCCGCGGTGTGTGTCCTCGCTCACCTGCAGCCTCGTTTCACGTATCTTCAAGTTTCTTGCATCGGGTACCTGCTGTTCACACAGAGGCTAATCTGTCGCCATACCAATCAATTCATACCAAAAGCATATCAAATCAAATTTTATTTATTTCAGTGTAGATGCTAATGTTGGCTTATTCGCGAACTGCTGGAATATCAGCCCCGTTTTCAGCAAGCTTTACAGATCGGCATGTTACGCAGTTGTACATCGTGAGGGACACCGTCTGTATCGCGTTCTTCTTCTGTAAATGTATTAGCAGGCTGCACTGCAATTTAGTACATTAGGGTTGACCATTCTAAACCGCACTGTCACCAGGGGACCTGCGCTGTACTGCTCGGTGGAAACACAGCTGGGTTCCGAGATTGTGTTAAAATATGTACTTCGGAGTACACATTTTATACAACACCACTGTAAACACACATCCATCCACTATCTACCACTGACGCTCCCCCCCCCGTCCATGTGTATTCGTTTTGTACAGAGCCGGCGAACACATGCAGTGGAGCCACGTCCATGCCGGTCGGCAGCCATTTTGCATGCTTCTGTGCTTTTCCAATTCCTGCCGTTTGAAAAAAAGCCGGTCTAATGTTTACCCGTGTGTGGCCCCTCGTGTGTGCAACCTCCTGATTCTGGGGACTCCGGGTCGGCGGCCCTGATCTTGCAAGGCTGCTAACAGACAGTAAGGGAGAGTGGAGACAGTCGACTCCCCACAGCAAGACATTTAACCATCACGATGACACCTAAGTTGTTAAATTAGGGTAAAAATAGTGCATAGTTCTGCTTTGAAACTAATCAACAGCATAAATAAGTAAAACAAAAATGCTTATAAGGTTGAAATTGTTAGGTAGAAGCTACTTTACCACTAAATGTAAAACAAAATGTTTGAAATGTCTATCTTCTTCCATCACATGAACATGACTAAACTTTGACAATTAAACTGAATGGCAAATCTAGTGCAGTAATATTCACTTTTACATAACAGTTAGGAGGGGACGATGAAAGGATGCTGGGGGGCTGTTCTGTACCACGTATACACACACACACACACACAGCACAGGCTTCTGCTGTAATGCCGTGGTAGTGGAATGGCTTCTCTTCTCTAAAAGAATGCACACCTGTGTATTAACATGTGCAGGTGCGTTATGCATGAGAAACCACAGAATATAGCCTGTATACATTGGGCTAGAATTCAAACAGACATGTCATTCTAAATGTGGAGGGAGTTTGTTTCTGAATGGGGAGACCAAATGAGGCCACAGCTCCAGTCATACTCACGAGATGATAATATGTGCCTGCGTGTGCCATGTTTTTCTTTTTCTTTCTTTCTTTTTTTTTTGAATGCCCGAGGAACTGAATGAAAGGGAAAGTCAGCCTGAGGAAGCCTGTGGAGGGAGCGCTGCAGTCAAACACACAGAGCGAGTGGAACGGTGCTCAGATTTCATCCAGATTTATCTGGAAGCTTTGTAATGAAGGGTCTGCTGTATATATTTAGCCAGTGCGATGAGATGTAGGGCAGACGGACGGGCCAAACAACATGCCCAGATTACCCACACCAAAGTGACCTTGAGTGGGCCGTCAGTGACATGCAACAACAACACTCTATGAGTTCCCGTCGACCTGTGGCAGACGACAACAATAGTTTAGTGTGCTCCTTGCTTTGCCCAGTCACAGGTCAGAGACCTTTGCGTCCACTTTGCGCAACACAAAAGATCCTGGAAATCCAATACGTCGCTGCGTGTCTATACGGAAATGTTACAAGTTGATTAAAAAGAAAGCACGGAGGATGAATTACTGTCAACGTTTGCTCTGTGTGTTGATACTGGCATGGGTTCAGACTTAGTCAAAGCAAGAACAAAGCATGCTCAGAAACATTTCTCAGTCTGTCCTCTGCAGCACCAGACATGAAACACAACCAACCAAACACTGTGAAATGAACAACATTTTTCAATTTCCAATCCACAGCGTTTCTTCATGGCGGTGACAGTTTAATGCCACCGGTCTCGTGTTGGCAGCCTTGGTAAGAATGAATTATCGCTGCACAGTGCTCATATGAATATTGAGATTATAAACTGATGTGTGGACAATATCAGAAAACACATTAGAGCCACTTCCCTTCATCTATTGTTCCGTGGATTTTCCCTCTCCACTCAAAAATGTGTGAATCATAATTATGCATTCACTACGTCATTGTTTTACGTTTATCTGGCGCTGCAGGAAGAGCATTCCTCTGCAGTGCTAGGAATTAAACATTTTGTGACACAGCAAGTCAGGACATCAAACCCATAGGAATATGAGATTTGCAGCCTGGTCTCCCAGAAAAAATTATTTTTATATTTGTATTTTCTATTTAACTTTTCCACAAAACATGAGGAATGTTGTTTTTGATTCATTCAGTGTAGGAAAAATGTTTGAATGTTATACTTTGATAAATTGTTTCATACTCACTCACTCATCTACCGCTTTATCCTCCGCATGAGGGTCGCGGGAAATGTCATATCAATATTTCTGAGTTCATAGTTTGTGGAAATGTGGAAAGTTTCTAGCGGTGTGTGCAAGGTTTTTTGCCACAGATCAAGCTCAAACATGGGAAGATTTTTTTTGTGGATTGTTCTGATGTTATGAGGACATTAAGAAGCGACTGTGGCACAGTGTGTGTTTGTTTTTAAGGGGAAATTTTTGTCGCAGGGTGTGTTTTTTGTGGTAAAGATCTAGATGCTACGAGGAAAAGCCATAACCATTTTCTTGCCCAGTATTTATTTGCTTTTCATTTTCTTGCCACAGGCAGGGCACCATTATGTAGATACACCTGTACTCATGCAATTAAGTAATTTAATATTAAAATTATTAAAATGAGAATATTTTGTCTGTGTTATGACTTTAGATATATGGCAAATCTCCTATCAAATTTGGTAACCCCCTTCCAACAAAAAGTCTATTTATTTGGGGGTCACTAAAAATATTTTTTTTCCGGCCTTCCACATAAGATTTATGCTTGCTCTTTCTTTTTAAACACACATGAAAACGCACATGTATCTCTTATAGATGTCTGGTTTCCCTATTTAAACAATATTATATGTCACAGATATCCTTGAAAGAGTCAGAAATGAGCAGTGCGCAGTCCCGTCACAATTTGCATTGTCATGATATTGATGTCATCAAAGTATGTCCCCATATAAAACGTTTAAAGAACCAAAGTGTAGGATTTAGTGGCATCTAGGGGTAGACGATGGCATACTGCAACCGTAACCTTTCGCAAACTCAGGTGTAAACCAAAAACACAGCGGTTTGTAATTTTCAGGTGGTAATAAATTGATGAAAACATTATTTTTGTATTGAATTTCGGTTGAAAGACCCCTGTGGATTGTGCACACTGGACTTTTAAGATCACTGCTTTGCCTTAAAACGCACTGTGGTGTCATCCAGCTGTGACAGAAATGGTGGCTGGAATTTGACACATCGCAAATACTGTCAGAACTTTTCAAAACAACCTGAAGCCCCGGGAGGAGGAGGAGGAGGAGGAGGATGAGGAGGAGAGCAATGAAAGAAATATGTGAGTGTGCCTTGTGGTGTATAGACACAAGTTGCCACACCCTCACACACACACACTGACATTTTATCTCTCTGCGTCTCATTGTTTCACACTCTCTCTCTCTCTCTCTCTCTCACACATGCACACACACACACACGCACACCAGCGTGTGTGTCACCGCAAACACCTTATCCTCAGATGCCCTGTCAAAATTGGTTGTCACAATGAATACCGACCAAATAGCCTCATAATAATGGCCGCTCTGTTGTTTTGATTTATGACTCAAAATCAGAGGAAAGAACATGTTGTACTGATGTCTGAAGCTCTGCAGTGACAAAGCGCTCAAACATTCACCAGTCGCTGCTGCTGCTGCTGCTGCTGCTGCTGCTGCTGCTGCTGCTGCTGCTGCTGTTTTCTGCTCATGGCTCGTTTTTTGGTAAAGGCACACTTTGTCTTGGTGGTTTCCAAACTGAAACCCCCCACTCTTAAAAAAAAAAAAAAAAAACTATAAATACAAAAAAAAAATACTCACTACAGTCTCTCCCCTCCCTCTGTTCTCTCTTTCTGCTCTCATATTGTACAAAGTGTTTTGTGTTCCTCTGTATATTCTAGCCCAATTATGTAATTTAGCACCAGAGTGGTGTGTGTTCAGTAGCCATGGCAACGGCACAACATATCAGCGACCGCAGAACCACGATGGGGCCGTGGGCACTGCCAGGGTTGTGCCAAAGCCTAATCCATGCCAGAGGTGACATGAGCGATGGAAAAGTGAGGGCGGGTGGAGACAACATGATACACACACATGAAAATTTACCCACAAACACACTCTTGTCTCTCTATCGTTGTGAGGACCCCTCACAGACATTAAGAATTCCCTTGCCCCTTACTTTAACCATCTCATGCCTCTGCCTGACCTGAGTCAGTTTGGACTCTAACCCTGACTTGAGCCTCAAAAGGCACTTTAAAGTTGTGAGGACCAGACAAAATGTCCTCGCAGCCTATTAAAGACACGCACACACACACACAACAGCATATTACTCCTCTCCTCTCACTCCTTGGCTTCCTTTTAAAACACAAGCGCACACACACACTGGATATCCTCCCATTCTTCTTGGCTGGAGCCTCCCATGGCAATAGCAGTAGGAATCCATTCTCCACGGATGCTGGGACAGCTGTGCTGATACTGAATGAGACTCACTTGATTCTGCGTCTTTTCTGCAAGCAGCTCAAGATAAATAAAATAAAATAAAATAAAATAAAATAAAATAAAATAAAATAAAATAAAATAAAATAAAATAAAATAAAATAAAATAAAATAAAATCTATGTTGCCCACTGCCAACTTGCACTCAGCTCATCCCTCGTCTTTGTCTCTGTCACCAACGAGGGCTTCTGAATTTCATTGCACAAAAAAATAATCAAATAATTAAAAACTGACGTAAATTTGCCCCCGCGTGCTGACACACGGTGGCCCCCGCAGTCACCAGCTGACAATAAGGACAAATAATTTATTTATATTTAGCACCGAATCCTTCATTAACCTCTCGGTTCAGTGTTTAATATTCCACGGTTTGCCACCAACTCTGAAGCATTAAAGGTCCAGTGTGTAAAATGTAGGTGAAATTATGTTCATATTCCACAAGGCTTGGGTCAGCTCTACCGAGGCAGCCATTTTGGACAACCGTGTTTTCACAGTAGCGAAACAATGTACAGACGCAACATCTTTTGAGTGGCAACGTCGGTTCTCCAACATGCTTGGAAGGGAGCAGTGAGGTGAGGGATATTCAGCTTCATGTTGCTAAATTTTACACACTGTACCTTTAAAGATGAAAAATACACATTCGGTGCGTTGGGATGTCTTAGCAACGAGGACACAAATAACCCAAAAAAAAAGAAAAGTCACTATAAATGAGCTAAGCCTG